>JARFJB010002232.1:2930000-3025000 GCA_036346205.1 Vesta saturnalis | reverse complement strand
AATTTTAAATAATTTAATTAATTTTAATTTATAAAAAAATTTATTTAATTATTAAAATTAATTAATTAATTTTTTAAAAATTTAAATAATTTAATTAATAAAAAAATTAAATTTAAATTAAAATAAATATAATTTAAATTTTAATTAATTATTAATTTAAATTAAATTATTTTAAAAAAAAAAAAAAAAAAAAAAAAAAAAACACACACACACACACACACACACACACACACACACACACACACACACACACACACACACACACACACACACACACACACACACACACACACACACACACACACACACACACACACACACACACACACACACAGATATATATATATATATATATATATATATATATATATATATATATATATATATATATATATATATTATTAAAAAGAAAATTGTTGGGCAAGGTTCACCATAACTAAGTCCATGCGACAGTATTAAACTAGTTTAGACAACATATTTGGTAATTATGCAGCCAAGGGATGTACTGAACTTAAAAAATAATCAAGCTTTAATTTTGTTATACAAGGTGTTTTTTACGATACAATGAGTTTGGAGATTTTCAAAGAGCGTTTACTAATTTTTGCAAATGAAACATCCTATATATTATTGAATTTTTGGAATGACTCAATAACTACGCTCCCTTTTCGTCCATGATGCATTATACTTAAGCAAATAATTTCAGAGATATTCTCACTTTTTCATTACAAACCGATAAATTATTTGTTTTTGATTCGATTTAGTTTACCGGCCAGATTTTGATATGTCGAAAGCTTTGACAAACAAAAACACATACATACAAAAAGTGTCAAATATTAAAGACGTAATGATTGTGCGAATCAGGTGTTACATCAATGATTTCTAAAATTTTTGTTTTCAATATTACCATTATATTCTTTCGTTTGGATTAATGGGTATGTCGTTTTTTTTTGTTCGTTTATTATATGTCACATATTATCAGTACAATTTTTAGGGAGTCAATATGCAGTTTGAAAGAAACGAGCTCGTTGACATGCTTTTCATAATGGCATCTGCTCAACAAACTTGTATGTTAACAGCGAATATACGCGCAAAGATATCTTGACAGAAGATAACCTTCAGTTAGAAGGTTGGAAAGACTTAAAGAAAGGTTCACTGGAACAGTAAATGGGCGTTGTGAAAAATGTGAAATGAGGAAGAGGACAAGTGGTGAAGATGAATTAAATATTTTGTTATCAGTAATTGCGGAGTCGTCTACTAGTTCGGCTAAAATATCAAGAGAAACTAATGTATCACGATCTACTATTAACAAGATTTAAAAAAATAATAAATATGACTACAGTATATCATTTCATCAAGAACTGTTGGTGCCTGATTTAGGGACTAGAAAAATATTTTGCGAGTGGGGGTTGGAAATGGAAAGGGTATCACCTAACTTCTTCCTGAAAGTATTATTTACTGACGAATCGACCTTAGCTTAAAGTGGTACTCTTAATCTTCGTAATCTTCATCGCAACAGAAAACCCAACAATGGACTGTACATGTTTGGGGTGCTATCAAGGGTAACTTTATAATTGGACCACATTTCTTTCATGGGCATCTAAATGGTGCACAATATTTGTATTTCTAGCAACATTACTTGCCTCAGCTTCTGCAGAACGTTCCTCCAGCTCTAAGGGAAAATACGTGGATGCAGCATGACGGTGCTCCAGCACATTTTGCACCAAAAGTACGACAGTTTTTGGATCACGAATTCGAAGGTAGATAAATCGGCCGCAGTGGTCCTATTAGTTGGGCACCTGGATCCCCAGACCTGGCGAAAATGGATTTCTTCCTATGGGAGGTACATAAAAAATATTGTGTACAGGCGCCTCCAACAACATCAGACGATATGAAGAAACGTATAATACACGTTTTTGAAACGGTTTCCACCGAAATGTTACAATACGTGAATAGGTCCTTTCTGACAAAGCTACGAATGTGCTCTATTCAAAACGGGGGTCACTTTGAAAATTTATTGTGAATATTACCTACAATGAAATTACAATTTGACACCTTTTGTATTTATTTGATTCTGTTTGTCCAAACACTTGACGTATCAAAGTCTGACCGGTACTTTAAATTGAATCGGAATCAAATATTTTATTTATATTTAGAATTTACAACAGTTCTGCATATATAAAGGCAAAATTTACATCGATTGGGGCCTGTATCTGGATATTTACATATTTAATAAAACTAATCATAATTTTTAATTAAATAATTTATCGGTTTGTAGTGAGAAAGTAAGAATGTCTCTTATTCATAAAAATGGAGCGTAATTATTGACTCATTCCAAATGTTCAATAACATACAGAATGTTTCATTTGAAAAAATTGAGTAAAAACACTTGTTAAAATGTCCAGATTAATTGCATCGTAAAGAACACCCTGTATGATAAAATTAAAGTTTTATTTTGTAGGTTTAGTACACTCCTTCGCTAGATAATTACCAAACATGTTGTCTAAACTAGTCGTAATACTATGGCATGGACTTAGTATGGTGAACCTTATCGCAACCATTTTTTTAATATTTACTTCAATAACTCAACAATGCGTCATCCAAAACCAAAAATTCAAATATTTTCGACAAAAGGATTTAATGAAGATTGTGAAAGGTGCAGAATCTATAGGGTGTTCTATTTAAAAAAAATATTCTCGAAGGTGCTACGCTTTAATGAATCAGGTTTTTCATTACAAAACCATTTTTTGTAAAATAAATTTCTGCACTTTGGGTTTCCGAATAGTGTGGAATATTCTATACATCTCGGTAAATATTTATTTTATCAACAAATGTCTGAAATAAAAGTCTAGTATTTAGTTCTTCATTACAGGAAGATATTTAGCAGCGAATATCACTACAATTTTTTTAACGACAAGATACCCTTATATTATACTCATTTGATAGAGATGTTTTTCTTTTAAATAATATAAGTTTAATTTTTAAATTTGTTTTTAAGAAAATTTGGTAAGAATTTAATTTTAATATTATAATTTCTAAATTGTGTTTTATTGTAAACAATTTTGTTAGTGTTAGGAAAAGAAATAGTTCTTGTTAAAAGTTCTTTTAATGTTTAACAATTTGGTGAAAATTAAGGTTGCTTGACAAATTGTTCTATTTATTGGCTACTTTTAAATTTTATTGTGGAGAAGGGAATTTCGTTTTTTAAAATTACAATTTTAATTTCACGTGTTAATTTCCACAAATTTAAAAGGAATTAAAGATTTCCCAAAACTCAGCTTACGAAATTAATGAGAATTGAAATGGTGATTTGGCCGTCGAAAAATAAGTTTGTTAGCCAGTTGAACAAACAAATTGTACAAGGTCCAAAGAAAAGGCCCCAACAAAGGGAAAAGGTTAAATTATTTTCAAACTTGTAAAGTTGATGGGGAAAAAAACCACCAAATAAACACAATTTTCAAAAATTAATTTTTTCTAAATTCCTTAAAGGAATTTAACAACACCCAAGGCTAACAATTTATAATTTATCAACTACAATAAATAAGTTAATTTTAAAGAATAGAAACCGATTTCGACCTTAATTTTAAGAAATTTAACAAATTATCCTAATTTTCTAATAAATAATTCCTAATTATTTTAATTTCCCAAATTAAAGTCCGGATATAACGACGGAAATGGTTAACGGGCCCCCACAAATTTTAAATTATTATAAATGAACTATTCCTTCGGTTGGTTGGAAAAATTTTCAGTGGTTAACCTAAAGAAGATTCATATTTTCCAAGAAATTTTAAAAGAAGTTTAAAATTAAACCGGAAGTTTAAACTTAAAAAAATCCAAATAAACTTCATTTACCTTTTAAAGCTTGGTTATCAAGGAGAAATTTTTCGCAGTGGAAAGGGCCAGAAACTAATAGTCCTCCTCAAGGTAAAACAAAAAACTTTAAGAAACCCCGATAATTCAGAGTAACAAAGGAAAATCGTAATAAAATTCAAAGCAAACGAAGGATTCCATAAAAGACGCAACAGATATTCAACAATTCTAAAGAAGCTAAAAATAAGGTAGATAGATAATAAAATTTATTCAATAATGTTGTTTTCCTCTTTAATCGAATGCGAGCTCTACGTGATGGTTTAACACGATCTGGTTAAATTGTAATTTTTGAGACAGGGGTTTTGGATTATTGTAATTTTAGTCCGAAAGGGTCATAATTACAAGAGGTTGAAGAAGCCAAGAAACTTACCACTTTTTTTGTAAGTAATTTTTCTACATCGCATCAATAGCGATTGTTAACTTTACCAAGTAAAAATATTTTCTATGAAAAATTTAAAATAAAACCGAAGAAAAGAAAAGAGAAATTTTTCTAAAATGTATTCACGTAGACAAAATGGCAGTTTTAAGAAGAACCACATCTTAAGAAAAGGTCTTCAACAAAATTTTCTTATGAAATATCAATGTTGCCAATAAAATGTTATACACACACACACACATATATATATATATATATATATATATATATATATATATATATATATATATATATATATATATATATATATATATATATATATATATTATTTAAATAAATGAATTTTAGTAAGGTGTAATTATTTAATGGTACCACCATCTAGTGGTGATTCAGCAAAGTAATAGATACCTGTAATTAGACGATTTTAAAACTAAGCAGAACCCACGAACAATAGATACAGAAAAATTTAATCAATTATGTTTTGTAACGTAAATGGTAAATGCAGTCAATACAGAAAAATTTAGACAACTATGGTAGTGAAATAAGTAACGAGTAAACATTAAATAGCACTCCTAAATGTTCAATCCACAGATACTTGTTTTGTTTTGTTTTTAGAACAGTGATCAAAGAAAATTATAAAGTCGATACGAAAAGATCCGATATCTTTTTTTTTGCACGTTACAGTATTTTAAAATTTCTGAATAAAGTACCTTCAAACTGACATGCAGCTTATCACTAATTAATACACAGAACAAGTGTGAGCTCTCCATATTCAGAAAATCTACACATACAGACATTACAATTCCATACGATTCACGTCACCATAAAACACATAAGTTACCTGCATATAGATCCTTGATCCATAGAACTATATTACCATTAAACTGAACAAATTTAAATAATGTATATTAATTATAGAACGAATTCCACAAGCAAATGGTTACATTTCAAATATAATCGACACTTTAGTAAACAACGTTTACCCAGAACCGACAGACAATAAATGTATGTCAATTTTACATTTTAGAAAAATATCAGAAAAGATAGCTTACATATCACAGAAAGACAAGAAGTAGAAAGTAGCTTTCAGAACCAATGTCCTTAAATGTTTATTTAATGCTAAAGACTCAACTAACGACATTTTCAAATCGGGTTTTTATAAATGGGACTGCACATTTTGTAATTCTGTTTATATTGGACAAACACTTTGATATTAGATTAGATATTAGATACAAAGAACATATTAGATATACAAATATACACACAGAGACAAATCATGTTATGCGAAACATTTAACATTTAATAGTTAATAATCACCTTATGGCTACACAAAACAACATAACATTTTTGCATTTTTGTAACAAAAAAGAAAAATTAGGTGTTTTGGAAGAATCATTCGAAATTTATAAACATAAATAGAAAGTACGTTTACGAACGAACAGGTTGATTTTATGGACTCACCTTTAACAGATATTTTAAATATAGAATTATAATTTACATCAAGTTTGTTGTTTTTCCTTAATGATTTGTTACCATAACTACTTTTTTGGTATTTTCTCTTGATAATGATACATGTTGCATTGAAACGCGTAGAGAAATAAAAAAAATCTGATAAAAGAAATTGTAGAATTATATTGTATTTAAAATGTTAGTTCTATTAAATATGGACTTCCACGAAGTAAGGTTAAAGAATATAAATTTAACCTTTAAAGTGTTTTCATATATCGTCTTCCAGTTTCTAAATCCGTTCTCTTATCTATGGTGTGTAGCGACCCCCAGGTACCCTATCTTGAAAAGTGTAATTTGAACTTATTTGCAATAATGCAAATTCAAGAACAAAACAATCGGTAAGTGATTTATCTTGACTTTACTGACAATAATGTTACTATTACTCAACTTAATTGCCTGCCTTACTTTGACTTTCCTGGAAATAATTAAAATATTAGAATTTATTTACGTCTGATATTTAATTACTCACAAACCTCAAATCTGATCATAATTGGCCGTCTAGTGGTAGGTACGTTGTGCTATTTGAATTAGATAGGCTGGATGAGGTTCAGTGTTGCATCATGTGGGGCAGGTTAGAAAAAATGAAACTACTCAAATTAAAATTATCGAGCTTTGCGCAATGATGGTTCAACCGTTAATGTACTAGTGTGGGAAAAACCATCAATAAAACCCACTTTATTCATAAATAAGTAACGGTACAAGTACATTAATAAATCAAATAACACAAAATGGTCATCTGGAGGTTAAACCAATTTGCCTATTACAATTAGTAACCAAGGTTTCCTGTTCCCGTTCCCAATCTACACAAATATAAATATGAACAACAAACAACAATGCTAATTCAAAATACCAGATGAAGGGCCCTTACGTTTTTTTTTACTTTCAGCTAATGGGCGCGTGCAAATAATTTTGCAAAGCAATGTTTGATTTTTAATCCTTCATAGGCTAAAGGGAAATTATTTGCAAGCTTTCATTTATATAAAAATACCTACACGAATATATTGTTATTACATTTACCACCAACAGCGAGTTAAAACGCGGTTTAAAACCCCTCGGAAATTATGGATAAATTTACATTAAAACACATAAAGAAAACGAATTAGCGTTTTAGTTTTGAAAGGTAACGACAAAATATTTATAGACCGAACGGTTTACAAAGCGAGCTTCTAATTAAAACAAATAAAAGCAATCCGGCTCAACCAAAATTTCAACTGCATCAAGATTTTTGTCGCGTTAACAATGGCGATTTGACAAATAGTTATTACAATAATAAAATTTATGTGGTCCGCTACCTACAGGTTGGAAAATTTTTCGAGTCGGCTGACTCAAAATTTTTTTTCGGTGTATATTGGTGATACACAAGGAACAACGAAAATAATGCTGGCAAACATGTGATAGTTTGCTTGTTGTAGATGGAGTGCACCCGTTAGTGGGGAAATTCTCCTTAACTAGATGAAAATTAAAATATTCATCCTTGTAATTTATTTATAACAAACGTGCCTATAACCGCAAAAAGCTAAAATTTAGGATAAATGTAAGTATATTCCTAAATAATTCAAAAACAGTAAAATCGACGTCATTTAAATATTAACAATCGCAATCCTTTTATTTCTGTAAAAGTCATAATACAGTGGACCCACATGCGGGTCTTACCAGATATTCAGCTGATAACAACTTTGATGTTAACCATAGGTCGATTAGTAATATTAATACTTAGGTATGCATAATCTCAATTGAAAGCTTTTCGTAAATAATTAATGGTAATCAACTCCACTAATAATTAATGACCTTATCATGTCTTTAAGTGTAAATGTAAGGCTGTTTGTGGATACATCGACAATCCATTTCCCGTTGTGATAGATTACTGAAAACTCTAGCGGATGTGATTCCGTTGTGACAGTGACTTTGTCTCTATCAACAATACACAATTTTTCCATCAAATCCTGTTAGGAATTGTAAATTTAAAAAGCTTTTTGACGGGAAATTTGGAAGCGTTTATAAATGACGAAGGTAATATATATTTTGATATAATCGACATCAATACTAATAACTTGAATTTGTCAAAAATAACTATGGTAAAGGGTTGTAACGATGCTTATTAAAAAGCTTGGTCTATCATGAATTTTATTTCTTATTCTTTTATTTGAAACAGATAAGATATTTTACTTGTTATATAACAGCATGTGAAGTAAGAATAAATAAATACAATATCTTTTTGGTAGTAGTGGCACATTCTTTTTTTTAATTTCAGTATAACTGCATGATATTGAAATTTTTTCATATGTCGAATAACTTTAACTCAAGAATATTTAATATCAATAAAAATACTCAACATTTGAATTTTCTTAGTTGATATATATATATATATATATATATATATATATATATATATATATATATATATATATATATATATATATATATATATATATATATACGATCAAAAGACACGCTTGCTTAAATATCATCACCTCATTTAATTATTTCTTGAGCCACGTGAAGATATTTTCAATTTATAATGGAAATGCACTTTTCCCTAAAGGAGGGTGTCAGATACCAGCTCTTACACATGCAAATATTCAGGCTCGGGTGTGTTTAACATATTTCTCGGGACCTGAATAAATTGTTATAATAATAATATTGATTCGTTACCATTTGGTGCAGATTGTGTAACATTTTAAAACTAGCAACAAAAATACATAAAAACTAAAACAAGATAAAATAAAACATTGCGCTTTGCACATACTAATTACAATTTTAAACAAACAAGCACGATTGTATTTTGTTACTCACTAAATACCAATTAGCTCTCAGTTATTTAATGTTAAATTTATGTATTCATCGACTGTGTAAAATGAATTTATGACTAGGAACTTGCGAAGTTTTTTAAAAGTTAAGAATACTATTGGATTCTTTTATGTCGTTAGGTAGTTTGCTATATAAGTTAATGGGTTTGTAGAGCTGATTGCAGTTGGGGGTCTATATTATTAACCGTACTACAAGTTCCATAAGAGTGAATATTAGTATATTTAACCTTTTACCTGCCATTGTTCGCTTTTTCGAACAATACTTAACTTGTATGATTTTTAATGTTAAATTATAATTAGTTATTATTAGTTATAATCTGTTGTATTAAAGAAAGATAATTAAATATTCCCTTTTTTAAGGTTTCGTACCTGTAAATTTGAATTAAGTCTATATACTATAGTGGAATTCAACCCGAGTATGCAGTGTTGGTCTTATGGCGAGGCGTGTCGGCGTTGCCAAGCGTACCGACTCTAGTCAAATGCATTATTAACATTATTCACTTTTAATTTTTGTACATTAAGGGCCTGTTTATCAAAAGTCGAATTAAAGTTCGATTGCAATTAAGTCTTAATTCGACGTTTTTTATCCTAATAATTCAATTAATAAATTCTATACCAGTTTGAAGTAGGTAAGTGAATTAAGCGAAACTTGAATAACAATTGTTTTAATATATAAATTTTTCCTTTACATTTTTACATATTTACGGACATATACATTTTAATACAGGTGGCCTTGTTCATCACTATCCTCGCAATCCTCATCATCAGAGTCATTTCCCAAATTAATTATTATTGGATCTATGTCATCCATTAAATTATCTATCTTCCACATTATCTCTTCTACTAATTAATTCTCGTACTTCTTCTTTACGGAAAGTTTTATAATTTCTTTTTATAAACCCTTTAACTTGATTCCATACCATTTCTGTGGGATTTAATTGGCAATAATATGGGGGTAGTCTTAAAATTGTAACATTATATTCGCCGCAATTGTTTCTATGCTATGTAAATCATATTTTTCTCTGAAAGCGTCCGCCGTTTTGATAAGTTCTGCTTTTAAATAGTCTTGTTCAAAAAATATATCGTTTTTAATTAACCAATTTGGAATATCCTCTTTTTTCCAACATTGTTTTGGAAACTCCAACTTACGTGAGTGGTAAGATGCGTTATTTAATATAACGACATTTCTTCTATTATTTTTTGGTAAACTAGGAATTTTCCAACCAATTTTCATACAACGGACCATCGAGTTCCTCATGACAATCTCCACTGCCTCTTTTGGCTAAAAAAGTTAATTCAGTACCTTCCAAAAATCCACCAGTGTATTCAGCGTGAAGTAAAACAAAGCGGGGTCCTCTTTGGGTTGGAGGTTTAAGTCCTGTGGTTAATCCTTTTACAAAGGCATCACGGCGATTTTTGATTGTGGTATCTTTCCACATCATGTTTACTGTATCACCAAGATTTATCCACGATTCATCAGTATACAGGGTGTGGCGCGAAGAGTTTCGATTAAAAGTAATGGCGGATACAGTTATGTTAAAAAATCTGAAATTACGAAGTTGTAAGTTTTGGATGACGCTGAGTTCAAATATAATATTGTCCTGAATGTGGCACTTCCGGTTATACCGGAAGTAGACGTCAACTTTGTTATTTTAAATGGAACCTAATATTTTTTATTTTATTTTCGAATTCTACATGAAATTCTAGATAAAATTTGTGCACAATGTCCTATACCGAAAATGTAGTATTTTCAAGATATTTCGATTTTTTTTTTAAATTTTGAAAAAATCCTAGTCCACATTGAATAACGACGATAACGACTTAGCCGCCAACATCCACAATTTAAATCATTTATAAGTTGCTTACTTTAAATAGAGCACCCTGTATTTTTTTAAGCCAATTCGTTTGGTATCAGTATTCCCTAGACCTCAATCCAACCACTTTTGAGATATTTCATTATCAAAGTTAAAACATAACAACACTTAATTATTTCAACATTAGTAGAGGGTATGCCATGATTTCCATTATTTAAGGTGATATTTTGTTATTTTTTCATAAGTTATTAATTCTGAAAAGTAACCAATAGCCTGAAAGGATTATTAATTGTGGATGTCATTAAAAACGTCGACTAGGTATTTTGTATTAATTTAATTAGATAACTTACAAACAAAAATAACTAAATGTAATATTAAACAAATAAAGTTTTATAATAAGTGTTCAAAATTAGCACCATCTACTTCTAAACATTTATGAATCCTTTTCATTAAGTTATGTCTTGTAATTCTGGAAATATGGTCGGGTGTTAGAGAATTAAAAGCAAGTAAGACTCTCTGCTTCATATCTTCCTATGTCGTAACATTTTTCGCTGTATTTTTTTAAGCCAATTCGTTTGGTATCGGTATTCTTTTTATACCTAAATCCAACCACTTTTGAGATATTTCATTATCTTAGTTAAAACATAACAACACTTAATTATATCAACATTAGTAAAGGGTAGGCCATGGCTGTCAAAGATTTGATAGTTAGAACGTTAATTGTTTATGTTGTTTTGACAGTTTTCTTTACCAGTTTGTATTTCATAGTAAATAATGGCAAATGTAGGATTTACTAATGATGATTTTTTAAATCTTATTATTATTTACGGCGAGTGTAATAGAATTGTTGAACGTACTTGCCATGTTTTGCAGAACGATATCCAAATCGACCAAATGCAATTGGTGATATTGTAAGAAGATTGCTTAAAAACTGCCGTTAGATTGGTCAATTTAAGACAAAAATTAATAAAAATAAACCACTAGTAGCCAGTGGCATAAACGAAATAATGTTTTGGGTTATTTTGCGGCCTCTCCAAATGCCTCCATTAGAGATTGTGAGAGAGATCTTACTTTATCGACGAGAACAATTCATCGCACTTTAAAAAAACAAATGGAAACCATTTTCATATCATTTGGTGCAACACTTACAATTAGGTGATTTTCCTCGAAGGGTAGAATTCTGTGAATGGTTTTTAATGAGGACCCAAGAGGATGAAAACTTCATAAAAAAAGTTATATGGTGTGATGAAGTAAAGTTTAGCAAAAATGGATTATTTAATCGACATAATTCCTATTTTTGGTCTAATGAAAATCCACATGTTAGTGGAGAACGTTATTTTCAAGGTAGTTGGAGTTTTAATGTTTTTTGTGCCATAAAAAACGATAAAATGTTAGCATTAAAATTTTATGATGAAAATTTAAATGGTACAAGATATTGCCACATTTTAGAAGAAGCCATACGACCGGCGTTACATACTTCAAGAAATGGAGAGGCGGCTTCAGCTTGGTATCAGCAAGATGGAGTACCTCCTCATAACTTTGGGCCTGATGCTCAGCATCTTTACGACATGTTTGATGATAGATGGATTGCCAATCAGGGTCCGTTTCGTTGGCCAGCTCGCTCTCCTGATTTGGCTCCTCTAGATTTTGGTATTTGGGGTTACATTAAAAATCAGGTATTTTCCAAACCTGTTACGACAAAGGAAGATGTGATGCAGAGAGTCTTACTTGCTTTTAATTCTCTAAGACCCGGCCATATTTCCAGAATTACAAGACATAACATAATGAAAAGGATTCATAAATGTTTAGAAGTAGATGGTGCTAATTTTGAACACTTATTATAAAACTTTATTTGTTTAATATTACATTTAGTTATTTTTGTTTGTAAGTTATCTAATTAAATTAATACAAAATACCTAGTCAACGTTTTTAATGATATCCACAATTAATAATCCTTTCAGGCTATTGGTTACTTTTCAGAATTAATAACTTATGAAAAAATAACAAAATATCACCTTAAATCATGGAAATCATGGCCTACCCTCTACTAATGTTGAAATAAATAAGTGTTGTTATGTTTTAACTAAGATAATGAAATATCTCAAAAGTGGTTGGATTGAGGTCTAGGGAATACTGATACCAAACGAATTGGCTTAAAAAAATACAGCGGGAAATGTAATAAAATACAGGGTGTTCTATTTAAAGTAAGCAACTTATAAATGATTTAAATTGTGCATGTTGGCGGGTAAGTTTAAAACACCCTGTATGAAATATCAGTGAGATGGATATATGTAATTAACGGGCAAGTGCTTGTTGTTTATTGGTTACAATTTCACGTTACTAGCTTCGTTATTAATGGAGATATCGTTATTCAATGTGGACTAGGATTTTTTCAAAATTTAAAAAAAAATCGAAATATCTCGAAAATACTTCATTTTGGTATAGCACATTGTGCACAGATTTTATCTAGAATTTCATGTAGAATTCGAAAATAAAATAAAAAAATATTAGGTTCCATTCAAAATAATAAAGTTGACGCCTACTTCCGGTATAACCGGAAGTGACACATTCAGGACAATATTAGATTTGAACTCTGCGTCATCCAAAACCTACGGCTTTGTAATTTCAGATTTTTAACATAACTGTATCCGCCATTACTTTTAATCCAAACTCTTCGCGCCACACCCTGTATGTTAGATTTACCTCTTGTTGTCTGAGTTTTTTAATTTGTCGCAAATTTGTCTCCAAGCGATTATGTCAGGTCTTTCAATTAAAATGTTGTCACGCCCCATTTTCCCATATTCAAACCCCATATCAATAAGTAATCTTCTAAGTGTACTTTGAGAGAAATGAAATTCATTCTCACTGTTAACTTTTGTTACAACACGGTTAATTGTTGGTGGTATATTCTCCAAAATGAAATCATATACATGTTTTCTAACTCTTGATTGGGCACCTTCATATTACGTTACCCAGCGAGAGTTTTTTTGGCTAACACGTCGTTTTCCTTTTTGAGGAGCTAACAATTCACCCACAGCATCTTCCTTACGAATTTTGAAAATTGTCCGTTCCGATACCCCAGTCATATTTGCGACTATCCTCACAATTGTTGATACAGAATCACTATTGTTTAAATTAAAGTGGTACTTTAGCACATTTAAATTTACTCGTTTCACTTTAACGTCCAACACTTCACCTTTTTTGAATTTAACAATATGTGATGGTTTTGCTTCCGTGGTAAAGATTGTACGAATTTGTTGACAAATAGTCATTACCTAAACTTTCTTAACAATGCGAGATGTTAATTGTGTTTTAATAGTTTCATTTGTGAAAGAAAGTATTTCGCTTTCTATATAATACGTCAATACATTTTTCTATAATTCGTTCAAAACTTGACATGTACGCATACGTCTATTCGTAAAATATGTCATTTTTTTACATGGCTCTTTTTTTGTACCGATTTTATTTTTACGCACATAACCTTTTGTCTTTTTTACTTCACGCACTGTTTTTTGTAAACTTAATAAAATTGAAATTCTTTACGTTATTTAAGCAGAAACTCTACAGGCACTTAAACACACTTACTTCACACACTTACTAAAAAAGTAACTATTTTCTATTTACAATTATTATTGTCACAAGAAAGAATAGAAAAATATGCAATAATTACAGAGCTAGTGAACTGAGGGTGATCTGGCAACGCCGTACTGCGTTTTCCCATTAACAATGCATTGCCATAACAAGCCTGCACTGCATACTCGGGTTGAATTCCACTATAGTATTTGTATATAATTTGTATATAATTCTTATATATTTCTACTAACAATACTTTGTTATAAAATATTATCGCAAAAAAATTTCAACTTTTTAAACAGTGTCGGCCGGCCTTACATGCAAGAAAAGTGCATTGTTCGAAAATACGAACAATGACAGGTCGCGGTAGGAGGTGGCCTACCCATGATGGATTTATTGTCTGACCGTCTAGACAATTAGCCGGCGCCAACCGCTGGTTCTAGTTGTTGACATTATAGGTGTCTGCAGTTGTATCAGTAATGTAGACCTGTTTGTGAAGGAAGGTTTGTAGTGTAGTGTTTTATACGAATATTGTTTTATTTATAAAAATATATAAATTTGAGTTATTTTATATGTATGTGTTCAACAATCATGGAAAAAAATTTTCTAACAATTGAAGAAGCGATTGACTATTTTCACTCACTTCGCGATTCTGAATTACCCGACAGTTCTGATGAGGAGTTTGACGTCTGTCAGTGACCACCTGATGAGGATGATGGTATAACGGACGAAGAAAATATTGATGAAAATGACTTTGGAATTGTTCAGCCTACAGATGTTTGTGGTGAAGTTAGTGTTATAGTAGCATTTCAAAATATTCAGGAACCTAGTTCTCCAGACTCTCACAAAGTTAAAAAGGTTAAAGAAAATACAGAGCGCAAAAAAGCAAAAGACAAACTGGACAAAAAGGACCGATTTCGATAGATCACTTCTTTCTAATGATATATCAAAGGTGAGCGACAAATATCCTAATTTGGTAGATTTAGAACCTATACAATTATTTTTTGAATAATTGTCAAAGGAGAATATTTCCCACCTAGCCAGCATGACGACAATGTATGCAGCACATCATGGCACATCATTGATAGTTGAATGGACTGACATTGCTCAGTTTCTTGGATTGTTGCTATTTAGTGGGTACCACACAGTTCCAAGTGAAGATTTATATTCGAGTTCAGCTGAAGACACAGCTGTGCCCATTGTACCATCAGTCATGTCCAGAAACCGTTTTCGTGAATTGAAAAAACATTTTCACATCATGCATACATAACACGACAAATTAGCAAAAATCAAGCCAATATATGATGAGCTGCATAACAAATTTGTAAAATTTGGAATACTCCATACGCAAATCAGTATCTACAAATTTATTGTGCCCTACTACGGCCATCCTTCATGCAAAATGTTTATTCGCGGGAAACCAATTCGGTTTGGGTACAAGATTTGGGTGATATGCTCTGCAAATGGCTATCCTTATAAAATGGATATTTATTGCGGCAAAAGTACTGACAGTCCTGCAGAACCCCTTGGTACTCGTGTTGTAAAAGTTCTACTCACTGCTGTAAATGGCCCTTTGCACTTCGACAATTTTTTCACCTCTTACAATCTGTTTACAATTTACGAGAAAGAAATATAAAAGCTACAGGAACTGTACGAGACGGAAGAATAGCTAAGTGCGACCTGACTGATAAAAAGCAAATGAGCAAACTCAATAGAGGGCATTTTGACTATATGACTGATGGTTCCGTTTATATTTGCCGCTGGAACGACAACTCAGTAGTCACCATGGGTTCGAACCATCAAACTCATCTGCCATTGAAAACAGCAAAGAGGTAAGTATTTGTCATGTCATATATTATACTTTTTCTTATTCTGTATTTTACTTCACTTTTATAATTTTTTTTAAATTATCAGGTATTCTCGTGAAAAAAAGAAAAAGATTGACATAAGCCAACCCCATTTGACCAATCAGTATAACATTGGCATGGGAGGCGTGGATCTGTTAGACAGGATGTTATCCTCCTATCGGCCAAGGCTTCGCTCGAAAAAATGGTGGTAGAATCTGTTTTCAAATGCTCTCAATATGACTGTAGTTGTTGCTTGGTTGCTGCACAAAGAAATTCATCAAAGATCGCCACTACTAATGGACCACCTAACTTTCCGCCGACAGGTTTGTCTATTTTATTATTCTAAAAAGATGGCAAATCAACTGTTTGCGCCAATTTTACCTAATTGTTTATGACGCTGGCCCTACTCAGAACAGCACCAGGGAAAACAGGCTCAAAGACAGCACCAAAAGTAGCCGTCCCTTACTTTTTAAAAAAGGCAGATAGACACTTTTTAGAATCAACCACCGAAGGGAGATGTGCCCATTGCAAAGAAAAATACAACTCTACAATGCCAAAAAACGTATGCATTCAAAGTGTAACCCGGTATATCATGGACTTATATAAATATAACACAACTAAAATAAATTAATAAATATTAAATATTGCTGTTTTGTAAATATTTGATAACTAAAACAAATTTTGTATATTAGCTGTTCATGTAGGCTAAACGCGTTTTTTAATCTATTTAGTAACAGATTAATATATTTCTCTTTCTGGGTTCGGCGGGTAAAAGGTTAATGTACTAATTTTCTAAGCAAGTGGAACATTGCAGTAGATGTAGATCTATCTTTACAAAATCCATGTTAATTGCTCCTTATTAAGTTACAATAATAAAAAAAACTCTTTTAAACGGTTACAAACAATTGTTTCAAACACTTTTAAAAATACAGTGTGCTGGCTTCCTTTTTTGTGAGTTGGAATAATTTTCAACAACTTTAAGCAGGAACGCTTTACAAGCTGACTTGAAGGAAAACTGCTTTCTTAACAATAGATGCAGGTATTTCATCTGCCCCTCAGCTGCAGTTATTATTTAAATTATTAATGACGATAAAAACTTCATGTGTGGTAGTAGGAGTTAAGAAGAATGATTCGTTAAGACCAATCAAAAGATTAAAATTATTTTTAACGTGGAAAGAAGGAACCACTATATATTGTTCAACTAACTTGTTGACAACAATTTGTGGATCATTCACGATATGGCCGTTAATATTGAGCACTATGTTATTGAAGGATGGAATACATCTACTCGAAAACAGTTTTATTTCAGTCCAAATAGCTTTAGGTTTATTACGCGAATTTAAAATGTTTTGTTAGATTTTTTTTAGCCAACACTATTTTAAGTAATACTTTTTTTCATTTGGAAGGAAAGTATGCAGCAGACGTTTATGTTTTGCAAGATATCTTAAGCACTTTTGTTAACCATTACTTATCTTTCTTATTTGTATCTTGTACAAGAGGAAAGTTTTCGTAGAATGAGTTACAGAAGAAATTATGAAACATCACACTTTTCATTAGAAGTTAAAACAGTCTAATGTAGAAAATCAAGGTTAATATGCGCAAGCGAATAAATATACTATGATGTATTGGCTTGAGTGAAGCGCCTTCTAAACTTAGAATACAGATTATTGTATTCAGAATTTAGGTTAATCATGCCTATAATTGCTGATCTGATAAGTCCGAATCCATCACATTGATTTTCAGAACGGTATCACTTTATTACTACTAACACGTTATCTATGGTATTCGCTGAGGTGTAAGTTATCCTGCTGGGTACATTTACAAAATCATCTAATTTATACGTAGCAAATAGTGATATATCTTTTCTATAATGGTCTGATTTATTTTTAAAATGCGTATTGAAGTCGCCGCAAACAAGAATTTTTTAGAATGACTAAGGTGTGTTTGTACTTCGCACAAGGTCTTAAGAAGTCTATCAAAACTAGCTCTATTGCTAGTTGTTACATTCTTTGGAAAAATTCTTTTTCAGCACTACTGATTTTCAGCTGAAAAATAAATTCTATGGACAGCTTAATGGTGTAGCAATGGTTAGCTCCCTTAGTCCTATTATTTGGAAAAATTGGAAACATTAGCGTTACAAAATGCACCTAAAAACCTTTAGTTTGGTATAGATATGTAGATAGAAACATTTGTTAATTGGGGACATGGAGAAGAAGCATTACAAGTATTTTTAATTTTTATAAATGGTATACATCCTAACATCCAGGTTATCATGGAAAAGCAAGCAAATGAAAGTTGGCATATTTTCTAAAACTCATAATTTACTATTTTTCAAGGTTTAGAGAAAGCCGACACATACGGATAGATACCTTTATAAATTATCAAAGCACCATCCACGTCAAAAACTTAGTGTAATTAAATCTTAGTAGATCGAGCAAAACGAATTTGTAATCCTGAATTTTTGAAAGATGAATATAAATATTTAACAAGCTAATTGATGTTCACTTACAACGTGAGGCTATTGAGATGTATAAACATCTTATTCAATAAGCAAGAAGAGAATCTCCGTTTAAGTAATTTTTGGTATCTTATAATTTAAAAAAAAAACAATGGTACGTCTTAATTTTAGCAACGCGACGGAAACTCCGGATTGTGTAACACTCGGAATTTCAAAAGTGAAGATCGTGTATGGGATTGGAACGAAAGCAGAACCTTGCATGTCTGCTGTGGGTTGAAATGAATCGTAAAAGGTGTTGGCTACTTTGATTTTGTCGAGGAAAGCGACGTGCCATGTCCTGTCAAATGCTTTGCATAGTATCCAAAAATACAGCCAAATTGCATTGCTTGTGAGTGAATGGTTTGATGGTCTCTGTAAGCAGTTTCAGCAAAGGATCATGGCACGTTCGGTTAGGACGGAAGCCGAATTGACTGTTAGAAAAAAGTTTGTTGGAGTATAGGAGATCTCTAAGTCGCCTGGCTAAAATTTGCTCGAAGCTTTTTATGGCAGCTTAAGAAAGAAATGGGTCTATAGGAGGAGTGTATGGTAGGGTCTAAGTGCGGTTTGGGTATCATGACAGTACAAGCTGATTTCCAGTCCGTCGGGGAATATGAGTGTTATACATTTGTTGTAGATGTCGGCCAGTTATCTGAAGGCTCGGTCGGGCAGGTGTAATATTTTTCGGTACGGGGTGATTTGGTCGCTGGTGATAGGGGCATAAAAAGGACTCCCCTTCCCCAACTGGATTCGCGAACGTGTCGGGTGTGAAATTTTCCAAGTGAACTAGGAATTCCTTAAACCGGGTATTAAATTGAGGCTCTTCGGAGAATAGGGAAATGGGTTGTAGATGAAGTCGGCATTCCCTCTGTCTGTTGAGATTATGTTGCCCCGTGGGTCTGTGAGATGGGATTTGGGATTTACAAAAAGTGTGAGTGTATTATTATAAACATTAAAGTAACTATGTGTTTGAAGTGTCATTAATTGCAGCACATTTCATGCAATAGAAGTTATATTAATAAATGTGTAACGATTGTAATATTTTGAATGTCAATGACCTAAATTATTATCTTATTTCTATTGACAGTTTTAGCTGAATTTACTTAAGCTGGAGAATTAAAATGCAAAATTAAGCTTTATTCTAAAATTAAAACGAAATTCAAATATTTCCTTTATGATTAATTTGGAAAATTACATAGTACAGATATAATTTAAATTTAAATAAGAGTATATTTCCGTTTCATCGTTAATTGATTGCGTGAGGGTTATTTACGTAATACTGATTTAAACATAAGTATATAATGTACTAATTATCCTTTAAATTATCACCATATTTAAACACTTTTCTTAGAACAGAAAAATGGTTTAGCACAATTAGTTTCAAATAGAAACAAATTGAAATTGAAACATTGATTATTACAAATTATAGCAAAATTAAATTTATGGTAAACTATACAACATTGATGATCTTTTATCAGTTCAATTACTAGAATCACAATTAATGTGGTTTTACATAATTATAAATTAAGTAGGGTTATTCAAATTCAAATCATAACCCAGTGTGGTTCAATTCAGATATATTAATTACATGTTCTATGTAGTTATAACCAGATATTTCATAACTGGAAATAAGTATTGAGCTTGGTATAAATAATCAAATTTATTACATATATATATATATATATATATATATATATATATATATTGTATGTATATATATATATATATATATATATATATATATATATATATATATATATAGTATATAGGTACATACAGGGTGTATTTTAAAATCACCGACAAACGAAAACTGGAGATTCTATAATTCAAAATAAGACAAAAATTATCATAAACGCTTTTCCGAAAATGCTTCCTAACCGAGCTACAGGTTGATTAAAAAATAATTTTTTTAAGATTTTTTTAAGATTCCTCAAAAACCACGAAAGAGATTACACTGAGATTTGGTACACCTAAACGTCTAAGTAAGTACAATTAATCATGTGAGTTTGAGTCAACTGGCTCCATCCAGTGGCGTAGAATATGTTAAGTTAATCACTTGAAGTAAAAAAAAAACGCACGTCCCTGCTTTTTCTGAAGAAATATTTTTTTGTTAAATTCAACATTTAATTCTGCAAATAAAATCATACTTAGTATTGTTTCGATTCGGCAGCCGTTTTTGAAATACTTTGCATTAATATAAACGACTACATTATTCAGTAATCACCAAATTAAATAAATCAGAGATTGCTTTGCATTTGACAGTTACATATCTTGTGTTTGCTAAAATAGTTGCATTTACGCGTGTTTTGTAATTCACTGTTTGTGTCTAATTACTGTGAAAAAATGAATTATTCCAAACGACAACTGGTCGATATGCATTTATGGTATGGTAATACTAATTGCAATGCTCGTGCAGCTGCTCGACTTTATGAACAAAGATTTCCAAATAGCAGACATTCACATCATATTACGTTTAGAACCGTTCATCGTAACTTGTTAGAGGATGGAAGTTTAAAAGGAAGGAAAAATTCCGGACGAAATGCTCGTGTACCAGTTGAAATTGAGGAACAAATTTTAGGTAGAGTTTATGAAAATTCATCAATAAGTACGCGTGAGTTAGGTTTAGAATTTGGTGTGTCGCATAGCAAGTCTTGGAAAGTTTTACGAGAACAAAATTTACATCCCTTTCACCTACAAAAAGTGCATGCATTATTGCCTGCTGACCATCCTCGTCGAATGAATTTTTGCGAATGGTTTTAAATGCTGAAGATACAATTTGTTAGAAACTTAATGACCACTGATGAGTGTATTTTTTCCCGAAATGGAGTAATAAACTTGCATAATTCCCACAAATGGTTAGATGAAAATCGGCATCCAAGTTCACCAACATAGATTTAGCGAAAATATTTGGATAGGTGTACTAGACGATCACCTAATCGGACCTATCCGTTTTCCTCAAAGACTTACTGGCGAATTCTATTTAAATTTTTGAGAGAAGATTTGCCAGAATTGTTTGACGACGTACCCACATTCTACACGAAACCTCAGAGAATTTTTAAATGCATGGTTCCCTGGACGGTGGATTGGACGAGGAAGTGAAGTACCGTGACCGGCACGATCGCCAGATTTAAACCCATTGGATTTTTTTGTGTGGGGGTATCTGAAAACTCGTGTCTATTCTGTTCAAATTGATAATCGAGAGCAACTTTGGATGGCATGCGATGAGATTAGGGCTATACCACCAATTTTTCAGCGTGGTTGGTTTCATTTGCTAAGAAAAATACAAGCAAAAGGAAGGAGGACATTTTGAACAATATGTATAAAAATAATTATTATTTTGTTTTTGATTCCTTCAATATCTCTTTAATAATGTACTTAATAGTTAACTGCGTTATTTTTTTGTAAAATAAAACAAATTTTGATTTTTATTGAATAATGTGGTTGTTTATGATAATGCAAAATATTTCAAAAACGGGGTGCCGAATCGAAAAAATACTAAGTATGATTTTATTTGCAGAATCAAATGTTGAATATATCAAAAAAATATTTCTTCAAAAAAACCAGGGGCGTGCGTTTTTTTTTACTTAAACTGATTAACTTAAAATATTCTACGCCACTGGATGGAGTCAGTTGACTCAAACTCACCTGATTAATTGTATTTAATTAGACATTTAGGTGTACCAAATCTCAGTGTAATATCTTTTGTAGTTTTTGAAGAATCTTAGAAAAACCTTAAAAAAAGTATAGTTTATAAGTTTATGATCATTTTTGTCTTATTTTGAATCATAGAATCTCCAGTTTTGGTTTGTCGGTGATTTTAAAATACACCCTGTATATATATATATATATATATATATATATATATATATATATATATAATAATAATAATAATAATAATAATAATAATAATAAACCATTTATTTTGACAAAACGAAATTAGAATTGTAGTAGTACTACTATTGACAAAACTACAAATAAATGTAAAATTCATAAATAAAGGAATGACAATAATTTTGATACATGCACGTTGGACGATGAAGAATTCCTGCAGTAAACATCTAAATTTTATAATTTGTTGATGTTTACTGCGGGGTCGAATATTATATAAATTATTATGAAATTTTGAAAAGATGTTTAAATGACTTACTTAAAATTAATAAACTTTTAAGTTTGTACCAGTAGAATATCTTGAACCTCTTTTATACTCAGTGGAGAAAGCATTTTTTTAAGGTTTGTCATGGACTTATAAGATAAAGAAAAGTAGTGATTAATGTTGTACTTTGATTGTAAATAGTTATAGGTCTTAATCACGTCGAAAGTGAAGTTATTGTGTGCCATTTTTTTGGTATGTAGAGTAACTAACTAGTGTTATGATTATCATCGGTGATAGCTCGAGTTAAAACCGGTGTAAATTGAATTCAATTTTCTACAGGTTTTAACGATTATTAATCATAACACGTGTTGCATTTGGTAAGAGAATATAATGATCGTATGACAGTAAACTATTTTATTCATTAAAATCATGTGACAGTCAACATCCGGTGATAAAATTATCACCGATTTGATAGCCTATTCCGCGATTTTGTTTTTGTATTTTAACCAATGAAAGTAGGGTAGACCGGGGACAATTGAAACATTTCTCCTTCTTGATTTTTTTTCTCCGCGACTATTGAATATTTCTAAATTGTGAAGCAAGCAAAAGGGAGCATATTCAATTAGGTTTCCATTCATATAATTTCATTACCCTATAATGATATATGGATGAGGTATTTAGAAAAATCTTCACCTTGTCAAACTGTTTCTATCGTCCCCTGGGACAATTGAAACAGCTAGTATTTTAGGTCAATAAAAGCTTCATTCTGATGTAAGACAAAAGTGATTAATATATTGAAAATCGTGACATAGAAACAATGAAAATGATTCATTCTGAGATGCAATTGTGACAAATATAAAGATCTTCTTGACGAGTACAGTCTTCGTGGGACAAACGTCGACAATCAATGCACTGCACCCAATCCTCTCCAGGGCGGCTATTACCATAAGGCTCCAGGCAAACCAGGCAGAAAGAATCCTCTTCTTGGCTGTCACTCTCTTTTTGATTGTTCTGGCGTCGTTTGGTATTCTTTGACTGGCGAACTGGTATCGGTGTGACTTCTAACTCCTTAAGTTTTTTCTTAACTTCCCTTTTCTTCTTCGCTTCATATTCCTCTTTTCTCAGGAGTGTCTGTATAAATTGCAGGCTTCATAGTTTTTCGTTTACCAGCTGTTTTTCTAGGAAGCGCTTTCGGCAACGGTCTAACGATTTCTGGTGAAAATACAGCCGTTGAGTTGCTTGGTCCTGCATCACCGCCACTGATTTATGGTATATTTTTGTTGATACCAATAATACCCGGTGATGTTGGCGGAATTTGAGTGCTTGTTGAGACTGGCATGGGGTCAGGGCTGATGCTAGGAGATGGCGGAGTTGCTTCACTGGTGCTTGCTTCTGGTACAACTTCAGTCCTGTTCGGAGTTTTGTCATTAGGAACTGGTCTATCCGTGACATAGGAAGGAGCAAAATCCAGTTCCGTAAATACGTCTTTATTAAAAGGACATATTCCGGTACAAACAAATCCAGCCACAACGTTTGATTGTGTGAGAGCCAATAGCAGAGCTTGCTTGACTATGTTGGGGATGTCGTAGATTGTCATTGTCTTTCCTGGGTTATTTCTCATCCAGGCGTCACAAGTTGAATTTACAGCCTTTTTGAAAGGACCGTAGACAGATCGATCTAGGGGCTGCAGCTTGTGGGAGCAGTGCGGCGGAAATGACAAGATAACTATACCATTCTCTTTACAGAAGTCTAAGCATCGTATACCTATGTGCGACTGATGATTATCGAGTAAAAGCAATACTTTATTCTCGACTGAACAGTTAGTATGCTTTTTAAAATGGTTCATGTATATCAAGAACTCATCTTCTTGCATCCAGCCACTTGCATTTCCTGCTCCAATACACCCCACAGGACCGTCACGGACGAAGTGATCCTTGTACCTCAATCGTGGAAAAATAAAAATGGGAGGCACACTGTTACCGATAGCATTAGCAGCTAAAGCGACGGTTACCAACCTTCCTCTTTCTCTTGATGTTAATGCGCCCACCTGTTTGGTTCCCTTTTTGGCTACAACTTTAACAGGCTTTTGGACCGTCGTGACCCCTGTTTCATCAATGTTGTAAATATCATTCGGTTGAAATTGGTACCTGTCCATTACATTAGCCAGGTTGTTATAAAAATGGTTCACGTTCGTGACGTTGAAACTGGTTGCTCTGGAAAGACTTGTGGCTTGAGCGCAGCGGATTGAGATGTATCAGGCATGTTCAACGAGTACTTCATAGCCAACTGAAAGGCTAATTTGCGAATTTCTTTCGGCGGTAATCCGTAGAATGTGTGGGCTGCTTTAATAACATATCCAACGATGGTTTTCTCCTGGTTTACATCATATACTCGTCTTACACAATGATAACCCATGTTGACTGGAATACCTGATCGTTGCTCAATTGCTTGCTTTTTTTTCTTAATAAATCTGCTCAAAGACACGTAGTGTAGTTCAAATTTCACTGCCGCAGACCTTATCGATGTCTTATTCTCAATAACCTCTTTACAGGCTTCTTCATAGGTCGAAATAGATTTCAAACCTCCCTCCGTTTTTCTCACTCTTATTCGAGGCATGCTAAAATAAATACCTAAATACCTTAAGATACACTAGGTAACACAACCTATTATACAGCATGATCAACAAGATTTTAAATAAGGGGGGGCTTTGAAAACAAAATATTCAGCCAATCGGCCAATTCTATTGCTCATTGATCATAACAATAATTCACCATGGGGACAATTGAAACATGTTTCAACCGTCCCCCATGTTATTTGTTTCAATTGTCCCCACAACACACTTTTAAGTAAACACGAAAATATTCTGTTAACCTTGGACGACAGTAATAATCTGAACTGTTCCTACTAAAGGAGATATACTAAACAAATATATAAAAAATGTCGAAGCTGGATACTTACGTTTTGATTTCTTGTGTTACACTTTTTAGATCAACAGAAAACTTTACAATGATGGCAGCAAAATACGTTAGTACGAGGCGTAATCTACAGTCTCAACTGCCGGTAGTGGATAATAGATGGTTACGGGAAGCATCTAGAGCCACATCTTCTAACTAAGGCGCGCGCGATTTTAACCGCGAAATCTGTCCAATATGGCGCTTGTTTCAATTTTCCCCTGTTTCGATTGTCCCCGGTCTACCCTAATCAAAAACATACCATGTGACATGTGAATTATATTCTCAGTTTAATAACAGAAAGAGATTTTTTTAACAATTTCTATTATAACAAGTTAGCCGTGAACAAATGACAGTAATTCAGTAATAATTAGTAGCTTGTCATTTAACAAACTTTTTTGATATTGTGTAGTGTTTATTAATTTGTAAACGCTTAAATACTGTTTGAAATGAACTTTCCTGTTGAGGAATTAGCAGTCATGATATGGTGCTGGGAGAATGTATGAAAAAATGTTTATTAGCACAAAGAATTTACAAAGAGAAATATCCCGCACGAAGACAAAAAAGGAAAGGACAAAACCTGTACTTAACGAGGAAAATGAATTTAACGTGATGCATGAAGTTACGCATAATCCACATGTTAGTACACGTGAAATCTCGCGTCAGCATGATATTAGTGACAGGTCCGTCCGAAGAATACTGCGTAAAAATAAGATGCATCCATACCATATCCAGTTGTATCAAGAGTTACTCGAAGATAACTATCTCAGAAGGGTTGCTTTTTGTGAATGGGCTCAACAACAATTTCACAATCAGGTGGATTTCTTTGATTTTGCCCTCTTTGGAGATAAATCCATAAAAATGGAACTGTGAATAGACACAATTTCCATTATTAGTCTTTGAATGTTTGGGGTGGTATAATAATAATAATAATAATAATAATAATAATAATAATAATAATAATAATAATAATAATAATAATAATAATAACGACTTTTATTGAACAGTAATATACACAGTAGCTTAATTTGCTACTGAGTAAACAAGAAAATAATATTTTCAACGCATAGCTGGCGAACTCTAGCACAGATTGGCTACTCCACTTAACCAGCTAGACATTTCATAAAATAAGTTTATGTATAAACACAATAATTGTATGCATACATACGAAAGTAGTATAAATTCATAATAGACAGAATAAAGAAAACAGACAAAACAAAAATCTTAACTGTCAATAATGTTTACTGTAATGTAAGTTCTAACTACTAGGATCTATATATCAGTACTTAATATTAAATGGTTTAATTTATATTTAAATTGCCCAATGCTTAAATTTTTAAGTTCGCTAGGTAGCTTATTATACGATTTAACCGAACTAAATGCAAATGAACGTTTGAACGTGGCTGTATGATGGCGGGGTACATTATAATTATCTTTATATCTAGTGTTCACGTTATGTGAACTAGACTTCTTAGTAAATTTAGCTTTTAGGGGATTTAAGTTCCTAAATGTAAAATGCTGCGCTCTTCCATAGAACGCCAATTTAGCTGTTTGAATTTGTGAGAAATGTGTTCATACTTTCTAATACCAAAAATGAAACGAACACAAGAGTTTTGTACTGCTTGAATTCTTTGTTTTTCAAAGACAGTTAAACATGGACCGTATAGAAAGTCGCAGTAAGTAAAGTGAGACAGTACCAATGACTCGCATAGCAATATTTTAAGCTCAATATTTAAAAATTGTGTACTACAATATAACATTTTTAATGAAGAATATACTGTTTGTATAAGTTCTCGAAATCTTATCTGTTTATTCAAAATAACCCCTAAGTTACTAGTGGTTTTGACTATCGGAAGTTTTACATATCAATGGTAAGGTTACAATATTCTTCAATATTAATTTTAGGATGCCGCTGATTTCTCTAAAAATAAAAAATATTTTTCGATTCTTTGCTCAATTGTGAATAAAAAGCTCTCTTGACTTTTTATCGTACGACGTACCGTTTTTGAGTAACAAAAACATTTTAGTGCATGTCCATTTATCATGCGTACAAAAATATTTTTAAACATTCCTGTATTATTCACTGACATATTGAATGAGTCTCGTGATTAATAATTTTGTATGTGTCGAATTTGTTCTTTATCATGAATCGCTATACGAATGCCGAGATGACCGACATGCACTACATTTATGGACTTGCTGATGGGAATGCATTAGAAGCTAGGCGGTTGTATACTGAAAGATTTCCGGGCCGTATTGCTCCTGATAGAAAAACTTTCGAATGTATTCATTGGCGTCTTTATGAAACAGGCACATTAAGACGAAATGGAGGAGCAAGAAGACCAAGGACAGCAAGAACGGTAGAACTGGAAGAGGATGTGCTGGACATGATTGAAGAAGATAGAGGTACTTCTACTAGAAAAATTGCTGACGCTTTCAATGTAAGTAATGGGACTATTTGGCACATTCTTAAGGAAAATTTGTTGTATCCATTCCATATACAACGCGTTCAAGTACTTCTTCCTGCTGAATTTCCTCCTCACATTGTATTCTCTCAATGGCTTTTGCACAAAATGGTTCAAATCCCTCAACTCCTGATGTTGATTCTGTTTACCGATGAAACGAGTTTTTCAAGAAATGCAATACGGAATTTCCATAATAACCATGTATTGTGTGAAGAAAATCCAAATGAAATTGCTGAAGATCGTTTTCAACATCAGTTTTCTTTGAACGTTTGGATTGGGATTGTGGGTGACTGCCTAATTGGACCGGTATATCTACCCGGGAGACTTACCGGAGAGGTGTATCGCAACTTTTTGGAAAACACGGTCCCTGGATTTCTGGAGGACGTACCATTAGCAATTAGAGATGCAATGTGGTATATGCACGATGGCGCACCAGCCCACTTTAGTCAACTAGCTCGTGATTTCTTAACACAAGCATACGGAAATCGTTGGATTGGCCGGGGTGGACCTCACTTATGGTCTGCACGATCTACGGACTTAAATCCCTTTGATTTTTTCCTGTGGGGCCATTTGAAGTCCTTTGTGTACGCACTCCATTGGAAAACGTAGAAGATTTAAGAAATCGAATCATTGCTGGGTGCAACTCAATTAAAACAGATCCTGGTGTTTTTGAGAGAGTTCGCCAATCAATGAGGAGAGATTATTCTTGCATCCGAGCTCGAGGTGGTCACTTTGAACAGTTTTTGTAATTTTGGTTGGTAAAATTTTTGGTTTGGTGAAATATTTGTTTTGCCCTTGAATGAAACCCTTGATTTTAAAACTTTTTTTCTGTAATAAATGGGCATGCACTAAAATGTTTTTTTTACTCAAAAACGGTACGTCGTACGATAAAAAGTCAAGACAGCTTTTTTCTTCACAATTGAACATAGAATTAAAAAATATTTTTTATTTTTAGAGAAATCAGCGGGATCCTACTTTTTTCTTGAAAAAATCCTGTGACGTGCCAATACGCGCGCCAATGGTACGACTGAAACATCGTGTTGTATTGCAGAGTATGCGTCTCCCACAGCTATTGACACGCGTAAAATTTCATTATGATATCTCAAGCCGTTTTGGAAGAATCTAATTTTGACTGTTTTTTTTAAATTAAACTTCAACACTCTGTAGATCGGTAACGAAGCGTTTGCGGACCTATGTTTATTGGAAAATGACCTGGGCAATCACCCCCTGTAATATTACCGCATCTTTTTAAACACCCTGTATATATATATATATATATATATATATATATATATATATATATATATATATATATATTTATATACATGTTCCAACGATTATAAGATTACGCCTATACTGTTGATTTAATAAAAATCTTATAACAGATTATTGTGGTCAATAATGGAGCATCTTGTAAAAATATTTTTGCATATATAGGGTGTTCCATTTTCGAGTACTACTCTAAACCTGTATTTTTTTATGGAACACCGTATATATTTTTATATATTTGAATTATCTGTTAAATGCTGAGCAAAATGATATAAGATACTATGGGTCTACTACTAACGGTTCCTAAGTTATTGACATTTCTATGTAAAAAAATTAGTCAATTAAGTAGGCTCCTGATCCGCCATCTTGAAAGATATCAGAATGAAATTTTGAGATTTGTTTTTCCAATCTGTCTAGTTTTAACTTCTACATTAAAATTACAGAATCTTTTCTTTGCATATACAGGGTGGTCCATTTTGCTCAATGTTATTTTTCTCATTTTTTTTAATGGCACACCCTGTATTTTATTACAGATTTGAATAGCATTTTTTACGGGCTTTCAATAGATACTCACTTTTTACTACCTATTCCTAAGTGTTTTTGAATTATTTAGTGATAAAGTTGAAAATTGTAAACATTTTTTATTTTTGTTCAATCTGTCACAATATAAAATAGGTAAAGACAAAATACAAAAATGAAACAATGCTAATTGCTATAAAACCGTGTAGCTATATGTTTATGACACAATTCAACATTTTGCACTATAAACGCGCAACGCTTAGTAATTATTTACTCGTAGAACTGCACAACCATAAAGTTTAACTTAAAACTTAACATAAAGTTCAAAATGGAAGTGAAGAATACAATGAATTACAAATTTTATATTAAATGTTCAAAAATGTTTCCATTTGCAGCAATCCACATTGTCAACCGCCTAGTAAAGATTGCTTTGACATTTTGAAGGGTGCTTCTTCGAATACTTCGAAAAGCCTCAGTAATTTCATATTGGCTTGGTATGCAAATTATACACTCCTGTTTCACATATCCCCACAGAAAAAGTCTAGGGAGTGAGATCGGGTGATCTCGCTGGCCAAACAATGGGACCACCGCGACCTATCCAGCGATCTTCGCGCCAATTTTGTAAAAACCGACGTACTCGATTATGGTAGTGCGACGGGGATCCATCATGTTGGTAATACATAACTTGTCACATTTTCAAGCAACTGTTGCAAATCTTCTTGAAAGAATTGCAGATATCTTTCGCCTGTCAGGGAATCATCGAAAAAGAAAGTTCCTATTACATCAGTATTGATAATACCACCCTACATATTCATAGTCCACTGATGTTGGTAATCTACTTGTCGTACCCAGTATGGATTTTCAACGGAGTAATAGTGACTATTATGTTTATTTACGACTCCTATACTATTAACACTTGCTTCGTCGCTAAATAACACAAAGTCAACAAAATTGGTATGTTGGTTAATTTTGTCCAGAATAATATTGCAAAATGCGACACGAGTTGCGAAATCTTGCGGTCGTAGGCTTTGGTGCAAACACAAATGGTATGGGTGATATTTATGTTTGCTTATAATTCTTTGTATTGAACTTTTGCTCAGATCTACTTGTACCGCAATCTGACGAATACTTACGTGAGGATTTTCTTCTATATTTAATAAAACTGTCAACTCGTTTTTTTTTATATAACATTTCCTGTCTCTTCAAATCGTTCTCGAAGTTGAAATGCTTTAGGTCTTGCAGGTCTAGCTAAAGGGTACTTTTGTTTATAAACCCTGATGCCAACAAATAGTTCCTTTCAGCTTGTCCCAAAACATAGATCATGTTAATCAGCTCTTCTTTTGAAAAATGCATCACACACTAAGTAAATAACGAAGTCACTATCAGATCTGACAATTCTTCACGAATTATTTATAATAAGTGGCTTTCATTTGTTAAGTTGTTAAGAAACAGAAAAAGACAATCGAAAACCAAGCTACTGTTATTCATTGTGTTCTTTAATTCCATTTTAAAGTTTATAGTTACGCAGATCTGCGAGTAAATAATTATTAAGCGTTGCTCTTTTATAGTGCAAAATGTTGAATTGTATCATAAACCTATAGCTTCACGGTTTTATAGCAATTAACATTGTTTCATTTTTGTTTTTCTGTGAATTATGATATTGTCTTTATTTATTTTATATTGTGACAAATTCAACAAAAATAAAAAATGTTTACAATCAACTTTATCACTAAATAATTCAAAAACACTCAGGAATAGGCAGTAAAAAGTGAGTATCTATTGAAATCCCGTAACAAAACGCTATTCAAATCTGTAATAAAATACAGGATGTGCAATTTAAAAAAAATGAGAAAAATAACATTGAGCAAAATGGACCTCCCCGTATATGCAAAGAAAAGAGTCTACAATCTGAATGTAGAAGTAAAACTAGACAGATTGGAAAAACAAATCCCAAAATTTTACTCCGAAATCTTTCAAGATCGCGAAACAGGAGGCTACTTAATTGACTAATTTTTTTACATAGAAATGTCAATAACTTAGGAACCGTTAGCCGTAGATCCATAGTACCTTACATCATTTTGCTCAGCATTTAACAGAAAATTCAAATATATAAAAATATATAGGGTGTTCCATTAAACAAAAACCACAAGTTTAGTGTAGTACTCAAAAATGGGACACCCTGTATATACAAAAATATTAAGATTCTCCTCGTTGTTGACTACAATAATCTGTTATAAGATTTTATTAAATCAACAGTATAGGCGTAATCTTCCACCCCAAATCGTTGGCACTATATATATATATATATATATATATATATATATATATATATATATATATATATATATATATATATATATATAATTGCACTGGTAAATTTAATTTATATGTAAGGAAAAGATTTTTATTTAAATGTTGGGAATAGAATTTAATTTATGATTTTAAATGTAAAATATTAAAATATAATATAATAATACTACTTTGTTTATGCACCGGACTAGCTCTAATCTCATTAGGGGATAGAGTTCTGATTTAAAGGGAAATTATTTCTGGTTCGATATTATGTGATTCCACCTTATAAAAAAAATTCTATATGTTAAATGTATCTTAACAAAATTTATACTATAACGCATGCGTTATGAATTAAATGAACTCAATTGCTAAAAATGTCAAATTTGTTAAATAATGACTTGTTGAAATTGTGATTATAGTTGGATGATTGAAATATAAAATTTGGAAATAATCTAAATTTCTACTTATTTTGCAGGTGTTTAAACAACTATTACATAAACATTTACACCTATACATAAACAAATAATAAGTACAGGAAATCACACAAATAAAGTCACAATAAACAGGGTTATGATCAAAAATTAACTCACATGTGCAAAGTCCTATCTGCAAACGGATGTCTTCATACAGCTGGTTCCATTTGTACATGCAAGCACTTTCCAAGATGATCGAAATTCTTGATACACGAAGTTCGCTGCTACAATTCACCTAATTGCTTCGCACAGGTCCTCGGGTTGATGGTCACTTTGTTTCGGTAAACGCTTTTATTTTAAGCTTTACGGTTTCACCCAACCACAAATTTTTATCGATAATGATATTATTTAATCGTATTACGAATTTTAAACTTTAACGATTTAAATAATGTTTTATGATTGTACTTATAGACTTTAAATTAATATCACTTTCTTTTTAGGCTCCGATACAAACATTGATTATTTAAAATGTCGCAGTAAAATAAAACCAATTTGAAGAAGAATGATTACAATTTTATTTTGGAAAAACGTAACCAGCATTTAAATTAAACAAACGAAATTTTAAAATCGTTAAACATTAATCGTCGCAAATAAGAAATTTAATTCGTACTAAACTTTACGAATATGAACAGGTATCGGTAACCTAACTTTATTTTTAAACAAATGTAGGTTTAAAAACAATTGTTCTTGAACTTCACGTCTCTCCGTTAACTTTGTATTTAATTTTCCCGATAATTATTGAGGTTAATTAACTTACTTGTTGCACAAAAACACTACACTTTTTTAAACTTTGCAAACAACTGGAAAAATATAGAGAGAGTATGCTCAAAATCAATTCCTTTTATACCCTTTTGGTTGTTACCACCTTTTCAATTTTTTTTTAGAAATTTAAATAATGTAACTATGTCTATGAATGGTCAGAATGATTTTGAAAATTTAACTAAATTAGAAATTATGCGATAACTTTCTTATAAAGCTATGGATTTAAATTTTGATAACAGAAATGAAATCTGTGTTAAAATCTGCAGAAATCGATATCCAACTTGATATAGTTCTCTTAAATATTCTACGAAATGACTTATTCTAACTTAAAATTGCTTATATCTAAATAATCTTACAACCTACACTTAAATTAACTACATATATGTAATCCTGATGAAAATTTGTATTGGAAAACATTCATTAAATGTTCAAAATCTTAAATTTAAAGGAAAATTATATTTACCAAAGTAAATCTGTATTGTCACCCCATTTCACAAAATTTGCGTTCAAATGCCTTGTACAAGTTAAATTTCTGTGTGAAAATGAGGAAAACCTCCTATTATTCACATTAACAACACATTTTAAGCCTAACTTAATCTAAAAAACTATAAATTTGTAAAAAAATATTAAATTTATCACCTAACCTAACTTTTTTTTAACTATACAAATAATTTGCGTTTTAAAACGTTCATATTCACCAAAATGTTATCCATACAACTTGTAAAAACTGTCTTTATTATATTCATAGTTCATCTTGCTTGTATTGTCTAAATTTAAGTCACTTTAAGAAATCATATTGTTTAACACACTTTTTCTAAATTCTAACATAAAAATGTATTTGCATGTAAATATCTTTCTGTAGAATTGTTCTATACACTGTTCTTCATATTTATTATGCACCACTTTGTTTATCACACATCCGTTTCCATATATAATGTGAGTAATAATCAAATTATGTTCGTATAGTAACCCTTTCTTGAATTTTACCATATTTTCTGCATTTAACTTACTTATAACATGTCCCTAATATAAACCTAACTCTACAGTATGTGTTAAACACCTGTAAAACATCCAAATGCCGAAATACTTTTAAAGAACTGAAATTTAATGAGACAAAACTAAGTACCGAATCGAACTTACAGAAATAACTTTATTTAACATTCCTGACATTCTTTTAAGTAGCACAATGCTTTTTATGATTAAACCAAAATGTATAAATTTTATTAAGACTGTTTTAACCAGAACAAATCCACTTTCTTGCCATCGTAAACCAAATTACATCAACTAACTGCATCGTAACCGTATCATGCTTGATTTCAACCTTTTTTTAAAGAAATTACTAGTTTAAACTCTCCAATCCCTGTCTTACTCTTATCTAATCATCTCAATATATATATATATATATATATATATATATATATAATATTTTTGACCGTTTATTAGATACATCGCTTAAGCTATCGTAATGAGTGCATATTCTTAGGTATCAGAATGGACACTAGGCTATCTTGGAACAATCATATAAATCATATCTCGCATAAATTAGCAAAAAACATCTTTGTATTACGCAATTTAGCTACGTCTGTTTAGCTGAAATTTTAAAGATTGTATTTCGCTTTGTCATTGCCATATATTATGGAATTATTACTTGGACACGGAGCGCAAAAAGAATTTTCGCCTTGCAAAGAAGAGCTATTCGTGTTGTAGATCATCTGCCATACGCTTCCGACTGTAAGCAATCTTTCGTTAAACTTCGTGTAATGACCATGTACTCGTTATTTGTTTTGTTTGTTTATGTTATGTCAAATAATATTCCTACTTTTGAAACATATAGTCAAATAGATTCTTATGATACTAGGAACAAAGATAACACATTGTAATTATGTAAGATTATCTAAGTCACAAAATGGACCTAACTTTGGCTGTTAAATTTTTAATGCACTGCCTACCAATGTAAGAAATTTATCTTTTAGTCAATTTAAATCCAGTATTAAAGCATGTTACTTAAGAACCCGTTATATAATATAAACGACTATTTTGTTATTCATTTTAATCAGTGAAATGTCCATTTATGTATTTTAGATAATTAAAATTTGACAAGTAAATATTGGTGAAATAAGCTAAATAAATATATTATTATTATTATTATTATTATTATTATTATAAGTTTACGGAGAAAGAAAAAAATATATGATTTCTGAAAACTTGGGATCGACATGGTGTCAAAAGACCTACTACATAAAAATATTTGCAAGAAAGCGCCACTTTTTATACCGGAAGTAGACGCCGTCTTCCTTATTTTAAATATAATAATACATTCTTTAATTTTTTTTTAGATTGTATATAAAATGTTACGTTTAATTTGTTCAAAGTACCATATACCTAAAATTTATATTTTTAAAGATATAAATTATTTAATGAAAATAATAAAATCCAAATATCTTTGGCATTTATTAAAATTGTGTTTTGAAATTTTGTATAGATAGTAAGTAAATTTCGCTATACAAGATAGTACGATTAATTATTAATTTTTATGCATAAGGTTTTTGTAAACATGCCTCCATCTCATAAAACTTTAAACGTAAATAAGTCAATATTTTTAATTAAAACACGCTGTATATTATTAATGCAGTCGATGTAGATTTAAATTTTATTTTAATTGGTGATTGATAGAGTACGAGAAACTACACAAACTAAGATTTGGGATGTGCAGGGTGGCTTTTTGCCAGGGAGAGGATGTGTCGATCAGATGGTTGCTCTCCAGCAGGTGATCGAAAAGTGTTTAAGGTTAAAAAGGAAGCTGTACTGTGCGTTTGTAGATCTAGGAGAAAGCAGTGACATTGTGAATAGGGAGAAGCTTTGGGAAATATTAAATGAATATGGCGTAAATAGAAGTCTAATAAATGGAATAAGGGCAGTATACAACGGGCATGTGTTAGGGTGAGAGGAGGTGTGAGTGAATACTTTAATATTGAACAAGGAGTGCGACAAGGCTGTGTGATGTCACCGTGGTTGTTCAATGTATGCTTCGATAAATGTGTTAAGACAAGCATGTACCGATTCAAATGGTGTAATGGTTGGTAACGTAAATGTACGACTTCTGGTGTATGCAGATGACACAGTCTTATTAAGTGCGTATGAGCTACAAACCGCTCTGAGAAAGTTTGATGTAGTCTGTGAGAGCATTGACCTAAAGGTAAACGTGAGCAAAACTAAGATTGTGGTGTTCAATCGGGAAGGTGGAAAGGAGAGTAGAGTATTTACTCTGCAAGATGAAATTGTGGAGCAAGTGGACGAGCTGGTATTTCTGGGGGGGGAGAATGTTTACTGCAGATGGTACAATGGAGGGGCGAGATTGGACGAAGGGTCAATGCTGGAAGGAAAGTGATTGGAAGTATGTGGACGATAATGAGAAACCAAAGCATGAGCGTAGCTGCGAAACGAGCAATCTGCAATGGCGTGTTTGTCCTATCAGTACTGTATGGAAGTGAGACATGGATATGTCAAAAAAAGCACGAAAGAAAAATAAGTGCCGTGGCTATGAGATTCCTGAGAAGCGCATGTGGTAAAACGAGAAGGGACATGATAAAGAATGAATGCATAATGACGGAGTGTGGCGAGGAAAAGACGATGATGTATAGATATAAAAGTAGTGCATTATGTTGGTTTGGTCACATTGAGAGAATGAACAACGCAAGATTAACGAAGCAAATATATGTGGGTGAGGTTAGAGGAAAAGTCGGGCCTGGTAGGCCGCGTAAAACTTGGCTGAATGTAGTAGAATGTGTGATAAAGGAAAGAAAGATTTAAAAATAAAAGGGCATGGCAGAGACAATGTATGAATCTTGCGGAAGCTAGGTAGGTATGTGGAGATAGGAAAGCATGGAAAAATAAATAAGAGGCAGGGATCGTTTTGCCCACCCCGCAAGGGAATGACGTGACCGCCGTTTCCAATTCCGATGTGGAATATGTACCTTAGAACAATGAACGAACAGCATCGTGCTAATAACGATCTAGAAGTTTCCAGGAATCTTGTGGGTCGGTCTTTCCAGACATTTACCGATTTGTAAAATGCTTGAAATCACAAGGGCTTCACACTTATGAAATACTTAAATTAATCGCTGGTAAACCCGGAAATCCACGAAACGAAGTATGCAGCAATTGCAGCCAGCTTTATAATAAATAAATGAATTGAAAATCCTGTTATCGGGAGGCGTGTGTCGTCATTTCCATGTTTGTTTACAATTTTAAACCCCTGAGATGTGACGATTCGAAATATCCCGGGGACAATATGTGGGGGACGAACTTTCTGTGTACGAGATGTGAGGATGCGAAATTTCCCGAGGACGAAATGTGAAGGGCGAACGTTCCGTAGGACACGCTGCACACTTTTCTTTAGAAAAGATGGTTATTGTATTCAATACTATAAATTTTTGACGCTCTCTGTACTAGAAAATCTGTGAACCGTTAAACAGTCCCATCTGAGTTTAAATCAAAACTGCATAATAGCAACTTACTAAACTTACTAGATCTTTTCTGATAGTGTTAAATGAGTTATGTTATATAAAATTCATAATCAAAAGGAAAAATAGACATATACTGGAATGTGGTTTTTAAATATTTAATTCAGCAGACATTTATATCAATTTCATAAACAGATACGAAAAGAATATTTAAATATTTCATACCCTGGAGTTAACTAAATTTACATTAACTAAAAAATTCTACCCCTTTATTGCGAATAATATTATGAGAAATAAAAAATCCCTTCGAGTTTCATTATCATAGAACTCAACAGTACCCGGATTATATATGTAATTCATCACAATTTTTGTTTGTTTACAGTGTTCTTTGTACGTACATGTACTCTAAGTAGACTTCAACAAAAATTGACATCAATCTGAAACTAATTATACCAGAGAATGGATATAAAGGTTTATTAAACTGTTATGGAAAGCAATTTTGAGGAGTCAATATTGAAGTTTAAACATTGATAAAAGTGCTGTATTAAAATTTTAAATACCGCAATAGTGACGGTATTGCAAACTTTCCTTTTGTATCACATATTGAAGTAAAAATTTAATTTCAGTTCGCAATATTGCTACTTTTACATTTTGTCATTGGCCTTAAATACTTGGAAAGCTAGTTGAAATATTAGCAGTCATCAACTTGACATACAATTTCGCCACAGTAAAAATTGTATAGTTTCGATTAATAAAGGAGGCAACAAAACTATACTTAAGGGATCAATTCAATGCTTGGTGAGGTAATATGGACAAAGGTGCCAGCTAACGTGAGGGAGTGGGTTATTGTATAAAAATTTCTCAAACACCAACACATACACGAAAATAGTTTAGTCTACTTGAAAAAATTATTATACCTTTACTATACCTTTTAAACTGTAATTATAATCCTCCAAACTCAAAATGTGTACTGTGGCGCAAAATATGTTATTTAAAAAATTATGCAACGTGAAAACATACTTCAAAGGTCTTCCAAAAGTTATTATATAATTACTGGAAAATTTTATGCTTTTAATTGAACTCAAACACGAAAGATATATGTCATGGCACATAATCGATTTTGAAAAAAAAACAAATTTTGTGTTAGGATTGTGCTACGGTGTGCCACAACTGTTTTTGGCCCAACCCAAGCCGCAATTTAGTGCTTACTTGCCAAACTCACCTCGTTTGGGTTAAATGATATGCTCATCAACTGGGTTTCTAGTTTCCTTGATAAAAGACGAATACGTGTCGTAGTTGATGGCTTTTTTTCAAAAGAAGTTAGCATTAACGCGGGCGTACCACAGGGATCCGTTATAGCGCCCACACTTTTTCTGCTGTACATAAATGACCTTATTTCTTCAACAACTAACCCCATCCATTGCTTTTCTGACGACAGCACTCTTCACTGTAGTTCATCTCAGTCTACTCATAGTGATAATCCACCTTCTATGTCAAATCAAGGAATTAAAGCTGAAATGGCAAATTCAATCAACAAAGACATTCAACGTATTCTCGAATGGGGAAGCAATAATCTAGTTAAATTTAATGCTAACAAAACTCAGTGTTGCCTTGTGTCCGCCAAAAAAGTCGATCATTTCCTGTTGTAAGTATGAATGGCTCAGTTCTTAAGTTTTCAGACTCTATTACTCTGTTGGGTATGACTGTATCTTCAAATCTCTCATGCGTTGACCATCTTCTGTCAGCTACCAAAACAGCTGCTCGTAAAATAGGCTTTTTGTACAGATCTAAGCAGTACTTTACCTCTCGATAACTCCTTCTGCTGTATAAGGCCCAAATTCGGCCTCATCTGGAATATAATTCTCACCTCTGGGTTAGTGCTCCCCAATACGCTCTCGATATCGTTGATCGTATTCAAAAGAGAGCGATTAGGCTTATAAATGACCCGTCCTTAACTTCTTACATACAGTCCCTTGAGCAGATCTTTCTTTGTATTATCGTTATTACAACGGCTATTGTGCTGCTGAATTATATTCTTTGATACCATCTCGGGCTATCTTTGCGAGAAACACTCGGTTCACTCATTCACATCATCAGTATGAAGTAGAAATCTACACTTGTCGTACCAAACGGGCGCAATCCACATTTTTCTACACGGCTTCTAAACTCTGGATCTTCCTAGTTCCTGCTTTCCTCTCACTTATGATATGAGAAAATTTAAGGTAGCTGTTCATACGCATCTATTGGCAATTCATTATCCCTCTATCCATCCTCCTAAGTGTTCATGAGTGCTTTAGCACGATAGGCCAAATTTAACCTGTTCAGGTCCACAATCGTAAAAAAAAAATTTTGAATAGAAAACGTTTTTTCATTAGCGTGGCGATTTTTTTATCGAATAAACAAAACTTGTGCTGGAATCTGCATTAATTATGATATAATTTACCCTGCTATTATGTTTTATTTAATGTGATATAATTTTTGGTTGATAACTTTGCAGTCTTTATGCAAACTTATTTCTGCCTTATTCATAACTTGATTTAAGTAAATAAAAGGTAAATCACTCACTCTTATATAAATTATATATATATATAATATATATATATATATATATATATATATATATATATATATATATATATATACATGGATGATATTCAATTTTTTAACAACAGTACGCTAAAATAGTAGTAAATAAATAACGATCATTATACTAAATATTTTTTCCTTTTTTATTATGATTTAATCTAATAATTTCAACATATTCTGATTATGATTTTTTTTTCATTAGGAACTTTTTTTTACCCTAGTATCATCGGCCAAATGGTGTCCTTTTACTAGCTAGCCAGAATTTAACATATGGCATAGCATGAAATAAAGATTGTCCAATTAAGTTTATTGTCACCAAATGGCTGGTTATGTCTGTTAACAACTTACTTTGTTTTTCTACGTTTTTCATTAATTATATTATTCATAGTGCTGAATCCTCTTTTTGCTTCCACCGAGTTTACTGCAATTACATCTAGGTTATTTGCCTTTAAACTAATGCTGTAATTATATTATACAGTAAGAACTTTTCTAACTTTCACTAGATCTGGTTTAGTAGCTTTGTCTCTTGTAACATACTAAATATTCTGCACAGTTTGCTTGGTTCTAATTTTACGTCGTTTTCTATTCCGTTAGTAATACTTAATCTTAATCTGATATCTCGGTATTTGTCACACGTTTCGAATATATGTTTTATAGTTAGCGCTACATTACATATATCACATAAGGGTTGGTCTAAATTCTTAAGTATATATGTATGTGTGAGCTTGTGTGCTAATCGAAGGCGTGTTAATATGACGCTATTTCTTCTTGGCATTGGAGGAAACGGTTTCCTTTCGTGGGCTATCGGTATAAATGATTTTAAAATCTATCCTCTGTTTGCCATTCCTGTTGCCTTAGCCCATACTTTATTTTTATATATTTCTCTTGTAGTTGGAAGGATTCTCATACTTAACGTTTGTATAGCGTCTTTTATTCTAGTATCTATTGGTTGGTTTAGTTTCTTTGGGGCTCACCTCGGTTTTGAATAAAATCTTGTTCATATAGTGGCGACGTTGTTTTGTATTGTTACGGCATATTTCATTAGACATGTTCTCCTATACTTTAGTGGCAGTATTCCTGCTTCAACATAAAGACTACTAACAGGAGTAGTAGAATTCTTTTTACTTTCAAAATAGTACTAGAAATATGTTTCTGATTTAAATCTCTACTATCGACAAAATCGCGAAAATCATTCATTGAAATGGTAAATTTGATTAATTTATTTAATTCTTTAGGTTGATTTTCACCTTCAAATCAGGGTGCTTCAAAAATATTATCCTGCCAAGTTTCGGGGTTTAATAAATTAAAACATTCCAAAAGATTTGTATAATTTTCATCTGTATCATCAAAAACTAAACGCGTTTTCACGTTATAGAATCAAATAATTTTTCTCGGGAAGAATTGATGTATTTTTTCTATATTCTTCAAATTCAATGTTGTGCTTCTTATGTTTGACAATATCTTCTGCTTCTTTCTCATATGGCTCTTTATTTACTTTTAAATGATTAATTGCACTTATACAAGTAAAACAGAGGCACCTAACCTTTCACTTTTGACCTTGGACCAATACATGGGGTTCGTATTTTTGACCTTGAGAAAGTTGTTTACCTTGAGAACAGTTGTTTACCTTGAGAAAGTTGTTTACCTTGAGAAACTGGTTCACCTTAAGAAACTAGTTGACCTTGAGAAAGTGGTTGACTTCGGAGTTGGTCTTGCATTGGGAATTTTGAATTTGTATTCTAATAAAGCTCCTAGTATTATAAGGCTGTTAAAGGAACCTGTTCGCGGACTTCGCCCCCTGTCATAAAAATTGTTTTCTAATAATAGGGAGAGAATAATTAATAGATAAGACATGTAAAGGCAAGTGTTTTTTTCATAATAAAAGATGTTATTTAATCTGTGTTTATTATTATTAATATTTATTATTAGGGCCAGTTTTGATTTTTATCAGATATTTCAAAGATATAAAACCTGGATAAAGACCTTAAACATATCAATTATGTTCTATACAATTTTTGAAATGACTGCATTCTTGATTTTTATAGAAGCTGTCGACTTTGGCGTTTTTAAGTTAACATATATGTTATGTCTATTAATATAATGCATGGTAAGACTAAAATTAAATATGGATGAAAATGATTAAATCGTATCATTGATAGAAGCAGATGGCCTTGGTATTTTTTTTTAAATTTAACAAAGTGTGTATGTCTATCTAACATGAAATTTAAAATATCGCTCATGCAAGAATAATTGTTTTTGTTTTACAGCATAATTTTTATTTTCGTAATGACCTTATAATTATAAAAGGGATTGCATAATAATCCTAAAAAATGATATTAAAATAATTACACGTAGCATAAGACTAAAATTAGATATGAATGAAAATGATTAAATCGTATTATAGATATCTTATAGAAGCACAAGTTAACAAAGTGTTTATGTCTATCCAACATGAGGTTTAAATATCATTCTGTTTTTGTTTTTACAATGTGGTTTATTTTTCGTAATGAGTTTATTATAAAAGAGACTGCATAATTGTAATTAGAATTATTATTATATTTCTTTTAATTCGTATCTACAGATTGTGACCTTTTACCTATAGGAAAACTTATTTATACATAGTTTAAATTATTTCACTTCGATGTCATTAAAATAAAATGAGTAATTCAGTTACTTAATTAGTTTGCTTACGACAATAACATGTTTTAAATGATTTTACGTATAGAATGCATTTATTAAGCAGTCTGAAAGTAACAACTACTTATTGACATCGTGTTAAATGAATGTGTTTTACAAATATTTTCTAAATTTTTTCTGTTGCTGCAAAATACCTTAATGACTAAAATTAAGTATTGGGTAAAATAATATTTTCTTCTTTGATGTGGTCTCGTTTTTTATCGGTAAATTCTTTTATCGGGTATATCTGATAACTGTTGATTGATTGATTATCAACACCTATACATTCGAAAAAAATATGCCTGATTTATTTGCATGCTCAATTATACACACATGTACTTCACGATATATTGGCTTTTACCAGCAGGGATTTAATAGCCATGGTAATTACACACATTCAAATTTTCTAATCGGAAATAAGAGTGACGTAATTTAGCTTACTTGAAATTTCATAGAGAGCGCATCGCTATTATCAAGAATTAAGGTACATTTTACCTCATTCATCTCATTGTTTTTCATCTTGAACGATTATACTGTAATAATTTATTCACAACCCGCAAAACATCTAATATCCCTTGTGCTGGTTCATTATAATAATAATGCTCATTCGGTGATAATTATACTTTAAATACATGCAAAGGATAATATACATCCTTTATTTGCTACCATTATTATTACATAGATGTGAGATTATTCTTAAATTAGCTGTTTTCAGCGCACTCCCTTGAAAACCTTCTTCCTCGTTCTCAGAAGCTGTACCGTATTCATCTTCTTGAATTTATCTTTACCCGATTTCGATCCAGTAGTACGTTTTCTATTTTATCTTGAGGTTTTTTTTATTGTTACTAATTTGGCGAACCACTAATATTAGCACATATATAAATTGCAACATATTTGAAAGGACCCTGTATTATTTATATTTCATAAAAGCAGTCGACCCTGGAATTTTTCAATGTTAATCAAATAAGACAGATATAGGAACTTGCTCTCGGGCCTTTGCCCCTTGCCGTGCCCCCATGGCTTTATGAAAATAGTGTTCTAAGAAGGGGGCCCTAATTCTATCTCATAAGGTAAGTATAGGAACTTGTGTTAGGGTCTGCATCCCATGTCGCGGCCCCTTAACGATAAATAGTATTCTAATAAGGGGGTCCTAATCTCATAACGCAAGTATAGGAACTTGTGTTAGGGTCTGCATCACTTGTCGAGGCCCAGTAACGATAAATAGTATTCTAATAAGGGGCCCTAATGCTAACTTATAATACAATTATAGGAACTTGTGTTAGGGTCTGCGCCCTCCTGTCGTGGTCCCCTTGTTGCGAAATTTGAATTTGTGTCGCCATCTAGTTATGTATGGACTAATGAATATTTTCTGTAATAACGGTGGCACCATCTAGTGTTATATTTCTCGGACTAATTAGGGTTTTGTTTGTGGCACTATCTAGTGGTATATTTTTAAACTAGAGAATGATTTCTGTAACAGAGGCGTCGCCACATAGCGGTATATTTCTAGGACCAATTAGGGTTTGTTTGTGGCGAAATATAGGGGTGTAAAGACTAATGAATGTTTTCTGTAATACAGGTTGATCGTGTTCGTCTCTCCCTCGTCTCTTTCTCAAAGAAACAAAGCAATTGATCAAATCAATTAATCAAATCAGTCCCAAACAAATCACGTTGGATCAAATCAAACAATCAGATCAATCTCAATCAATCAACCAAATCAATCTCAATCAATCAATCATAACTTGCAGCTGGCGAAAACCAGCTTACAGTTGAAAAATACTGATTGGGCTATCTTAAACGTTGCTAAAACCAACCACAATTCAAAAATACGAAATTGATTTAACTTAATCATACAAAATCAGCTCTCAATTCAAAAATAGCAGACTGATTTAACGTATAGTGTGCAAAAGAGTACTAGTCACACACCTTTAGTCCTTTCGCATTAACTGCAGCATTGTTAGTGCAGGTGCGAACGCCGTTAGGAAAACAAGTTTATTAATAAAAATTGAAGGAAAGCTTAGCGTTTGAAACTATATTATAGAAAACAATACATCATTTATTTAATTACATTTTTTATCGGTCTTCTTCCTCGACCGTGATTCGTCGCTATCATCATCATTATGGTTTTGAGACTCATCCTTCTCCTCTATATCTCTTCGCTATTCTTCCTCTTCTGTGAATCATCACCATCATCTTGGATTTGAGATACATTCATCTCATCCACGTCATCGTTTCCATCATCATCTTGAACGGTTATGTTGTAATAGTTTATTAACAAGTCAGTAAAATTTTTAATGTCCGCTGACGTTGGCTCATAAACAGAAGAATACATTATAGTAATGCTCACTAGAGCCAAACGCGCGAGAATGTTGCCAGCCTTGGGTTTTGTGCGCGGGCGCACTCGTTAATGTTCGGATAGGAGCGATTATCTTACGGGAAGTTTGGAGCGGGGGGTCGTCGAAACAGCATTCGCAGCCGTCTTAGCAGAAATACCTCTGCCAAAAAAGGAGCTTAGATTTATGAACATCAGCGGACATTAGGGATTTTACTGACTTGTTAATAAACTACTGCAACATAACCGTTCAAGATGATGTTGGAAACGATCCAAGATGATGGTGATGATTCACAGAAGAATAAGAAGAGCGGTGAGATAGAGGAGAAGGACGAGTCTCAAAAAATGACGATGATAGCGACGAATCACGGTCGGTGAAAAAGAAGAAGACCGATAAAAAAATGTGATTAAATAAATGAGGTATTGTTTTTTATAATATATTTTCAAACGCAAGTCTTCAATTTTATTAATAACTTGTTTTCCTAACGGCGTTCTGCTAACAACGCTGTAGTTACTGCGAAAGGAGGGTTAGATGGGTGTGTGACTAGTTTTCTATTGCACACTATAAGTGAAAACAGTCTGCTATTTTTTGAATTGAGAGCTGATTTTGTATGATTCAGTTCAATTAATTTGGTATTATTGAATTGCGGTTGGTTTTAGCAAAGTTTAAGTTAGTCCAATCAGTATTTTTGAACTGTAAGCTGGTTTTCGCCAGCTATAAGTTATGATTGATTGATTGAGATTGATCTGATTGTTTGATTTGATCGAACGTATTTGTTTGGGATTGATTTGCGTAATTGATTTGATTAATTGATTTATTTGTTTGAGAAAGAGACGAGGGAGAGGCGAACATGATCAACCTCTATTACAGAAAACATTCATTAGTCTTTACACCACTAGATGGCGCCAAAAACAAACCCTAATTAGTCCTAGAAATATACCGCTATGTGGCGACCCCTCTGTTACAGAAAATATTCGCTAGTTTAAAAATATACCACTAGGTGGTGCCACAAACAAACCTCTAATTATTCCTAGAAATATAACACTAGGTGGCGCCATAAACAAACCCTAATTAGTCCTAAAAATATACCGCTATGTGGCGACCCCTCTGTTACAGAAAACATTCGCTAGTTTAAAAATATACCACTAGGTGGTGCCACAAACAAACCTCTAATTATTCCTAGAAATATAACACTAGGTGGTGCCACCTTTATTACAGAAAATATTCATTAGTCCATACACAACTAGATGGCGACACAAATTCAAATTTCGCAACAAGGGGCCCACGACAGGAGGGCGCAGACCCTAACACACAAGTTTCTATAATTGTATTATAAGTTAGCATTAGGGCCCCTTATTAGAATACTATTTATCGTTACTGGGCCTCGACAAGTGATGCAGACCCTAACACAAGTTCCTATACTTGCGTTATGAGATTAGGGCCCCCTTATTAGAATACTATTTCCAGCCAGCCATGGGCAAGGGGCGAAGGCCCGAGAGTATGTTCCTATATCTGAAGATGAATACGGTACAGCTTCTGAGAACGAGAAAGAAGGTTTGAAAGCGTGTGTAGTATTTCCAGGGTCGTACTGAAAACAGATAATTTAAGAATAATCTCACATCTATGTAATAATAATAGTAGCAAATAAAGGATGTATATTATCTTTTGCATGTATTTAAAGTATAATTACCACCGAATGAGGATTATTATTATTATGAACCAGCATTAGGGATATTTGATGTTTTGCGGGTTGTTAATAAACTATTACAATATAATCGTTCAAGATGAAAAACGATGAGATGAATGAGGTAAAGTGTATCTTACCTAAAGTAATTAGGTAACTGAATTATTCATTTTATTTTAATGTCATCGAAGTGAAATAATTTAAATTGCGTATACATAAATTTTCCTATAGGTAAAAGGTCACAATCTGTAGATAGGAATTAAAAGAAATGTAATAATAATTTTAATTACAAGTATGCAGTCTCTTTTATAATAAACTCATTACGAAAAATAAACCATATTGTAATAACAAAAACAGAATGATATTTAAACCTCATGTTAGATAGGCAAAAACACTTTGTTAACTTAAGTCATCTGCTTCTATAATATATATATATATATATATATATATATATATATATATATGTATATATATATAATACCATTAATCATTTTCATGCATATTTAATTTTAGTCTTATGTTACCTGTAATAATTTTAATAACATTTTTTAGAATAACTATGCAATATCTTTTATAATAATAAACTCATTACGAAAAATAAAAATCATGCTGTAAAACAAAAACAATTATTCTTGCATGAATGATATTTTAAACTTTATGTTATATAGACATAAACACTTTGTTAAATTTAAAAAAACATACCAAGGACATCTTTTTCTATCAATGATACGATTTCATCATTTTCATGCATATTTAATTTTAGTCTTACCATGAATTATATTAATAGACATAACATACATGTTAACTTAAAAACGCAAAAGTCGACCGCTTCTATAAAAAATCAATAATGCAGAGTCATTTCAAAAATTGCATAGAACATAATCGATATGTTTAAGGTCTATGTCCGGGTTTTTATATCTTTGAAGTATCTGATAAAAATCAAAATTGGCCCTAATAATAAATAATAATAATAATAGACACAGATTAAATAACATCTTTTATTATGAAAAAACACTTGTCATGATCTTTACATGTGTTATCTATTAATTCTTCTCTCCCTGTTATTAGAATACAATTTTTATGACAGGGGGCGAAGTCCGCGAACAGGTTCCTTTAACAGTGTTATAAGACTAGGAGCTTTATTAGAATACAAATTAAAATTTCCAGTACAAGGCCAACTCCGTTGTCAAACACTTTCTCAAGGTCAAAAATACGACCCCCACGTGGGTGGCCTTGTGAATTCCCAAGGTCAAAAGTGAAAGGTGAAGGGCCTCTGTTCTACTTATACATCCTCTAATAATAATTCTAATAATTGAAATATTCCTGTCTTGCAATGCCGTAAAAAGTACACCAATTTCATTTAAAATAGCATTGATGATGGCTAAATCCATCAAAAAAAGTTCGTTTTGAAAATATGGTACAATTCCTTTTTCTTTATTTTGACTGAAATGAATATGTACAGCTTTATATGACTTCGAAACTGCAGTTACGGTCCTGGCACTACAAGCCGCCCATCGAGGTCCAAATACTCATCCTATTCTTAATACTTCAGTACCTAGTTCTTTTGCAACGTTATCCAATTCTCTTTGATGTTTCTTAGAAGTATGGTAATAACAATAAATTTTATCCAAAAAATTTTTAAAATGGTTCACTTGTTTGACTTCTCTAATAGCATCATCTAAAGATAATTGAATACAAATGCCTGGAAATTTTTGTGCAAGTCTTGTTACTACACCTGATTTTTTGCCTAACATCACGCTGGCACCATCTGAACAAAATCCAATGAGATTTTCAGCCAAATAATATTCGTTAAAGCCGTGTTTCTTCAGAACGTACAATAGTGTTTTAAATATCATTTCTAAAGTAACCTCTTTCAGTTCGACAAGGTCAACAAAAAGTGTTAAACTATCTTCGGAATAATTAGGCATTTTGAAGTGACGTCACAACGTGTGACCTTGTCTGATATTGTACAACTTTAACACACGTTCTTATGGGATGTGATTGTGCTAATACTTGTAGATAAGGATTGTATTGATACAATTCACCAGAAATGCGTGAATAAAGTGAACAATTATCCTACATAATATTCAAAAGTTCGTGCGATTTTTAGGTTAGTTATCATCAAACTCGTCAAATTAAAGAATTACATTCAAGATAAGGCTCTTTTGGCTATGATATGTTAAAATATGTATGTTATAGATTCGTTACTACACTGGAATACCAAGCTATAAGGCTCTCAATATAAGATTTACAAAATTAATGGAACCTTATACCAAAATAGCACCACAAGCAGTTATTACAAATAAGTTCAATCATTTTTTGATAGTGTTAATAAGACTCAGGTTAAATTTAGATTTTACTTAATTTTCTTAGACATTTCATCTTAGCATCCCAACGATTTCTAGAATTTTCTATTCGACACTAAATGTAATGTACTTTCGACTGTGTACATTTATTCTATGGCCTTAAAGAGACAAAGTAATAAAAGCAATACCACCTTGTTTTAAACAGGCATTTAGCAATAGAATCACCATGATTATAGATTGCTTTGAAATTAAATTTCAAAAGACAAAAAAATTGGAAAGAAGGTGCACAACTTGGTTAATCTATACACATAATAACACTATCAAAATTCTCATCAGGATAACACCAGCAGGCTCGATATCTTATATTTCACAAGAAGATAGTTCTGGAATTTACTAAACTTCACATGTACAAATACTTACAAATTTCTATTGCAATGTCATAAAATCTAACCCAACTATAATTAGACTAACAATGTTCAACACTAATTAACTATGAAATATCTTAACATTATATGCTAACAACTACAATAAGTCAATTATCACGATTTTTTCTGGAGAAAACACTCAAAAATCAATGCAAAACACGTGGGTTCCTATGAAACGCTAACACAAGTTGTCCAAGATCAGCTGTTAGAGGCGAAGCTTGTGACGTCGGTGTGACGTACTTGAAAATGCCTAATTCATTTCAGCTTTTATATAAATTTCTAAAACACTTTAATGCGAAACAGTTGAAGCTTCATCGATAATAATTGAACTTTTAGATCCAGAATTATCATTTTTCCCAGTAGATATATGCTTTGGAATAATAGGTATCATGAATCTTGAATGTAAAAAAATTCCCAAATCTGCATTGTTCTTAATTCGGAAAATCTGTAAATGGTTTATTATTTTTAATTATAAAATAAGCCGTATTAAAAAGACACACTGTGCTGTCAAAATACTTGGTATTAGCCACATCTAAAGCGGTTGGCATAATATTTTTTTTCAATTGTTTTGATTATTTCTCCAGCTTTAATATGTGACGCTGATTCGTTATGCTGTTTCATTTTTCTCTAATTGATGATTTGACAGAACAAGATTTCCATTCTAATGAAATGTGTAAATGTTTAGCACTTTCCACATTTAAGGATCCTGATTTTGAGCACCAGCATTCAAAATTTTCATTGTTAACAATATGAAGCTATTCGTATTTATTTTTAAAATAATTTTGTTGTGGGCCATTCCAAAAATGTAATAAACTTTTTGTACTTGAAGCTGAAGGTGAATAAAGAGTATCTACTAAAGATGTTTCTGAATATTTTGAAGAATCAGCTGATTCACTTGTTTGTTCTTCATTATTTGTTTTGATTTTTTTGAATTTGCCGAGAAAGGTGTCTATTAACTGTCGTTTTTTCATACTTAGGTCGAAACACAAAATTAATGATTACAAAAATTTGAATATCTCGTTTTTTACACGAGGGAGATTCGAAAATGTGAATGCGGCTCAAGAGTAAAGTGCCTTTATTTATGAAAATACACAAAAATGTCATTTTAAAAAGTTGTTTAGAATTGAAAAAATATGTCAAATATTCAGCTAACTTGTCTAAAAAATGTCTACGACGTTTTTCCTTGGTTTTTTCTACCATTCCTATATTTTTCGGGAAACAAAGTATTTCGGAGATGTTATTTTCTAATGTAACAACAATACGCTAAAAATCATAAATTTTATTGGCCCGATAAGTGTCAAATTAGGTTATTCACAATTATCACTAAAATACCTCAATTTTTGTATCCAATGATGAAAACTACATATTCCTTCAAGATTATACCTAAAGCCTGTCCGGTAGAACTGAACGGGTATCGGATTAACAAGGAGGATTGTCAATATATGGTTCTATTGTGCTTGAAACCGCCTTAATGCTTTGCTGTCTCGTACTTATTGTACGTGACAAAGAAAGATGGATATATTATGAATAATGCCTCTATTTCTGCCGAACAAAAGCGTTTGCAACTTTCACACATAATGACAAGGCAATAAGAATCAGATGCAGGTAGAATAGAAATTCAATAGGTATAATAAAATGCCAGTGGTTCTCAACACTGCTTTAACATTATATAATTTGTGAAGAAATGCAACTTTTGTATAATAAAAATAATAATCGATTACTAATTACATTAAATGTAGATAATAGTGGACCACCATTTTCTTTTTCTTCTTTAAAATAATCGACTGTATTTAAAACTAATTCGCGAATTTCTTTACTCAACTTTTTCGGCATTATATTAATGGTTAGTTTATATAAACGCTTACTCAAAGAATAATGATAATATAGATATTGCAGTTGTTTTATTTATACCTATATGTACCTACTAAATGGTATAATAATCTATTATTAATTACTTATTGTTACAGTATTGCATATTTATTTGGATTCTTTTGTAATTGAGTACACTAAAACGTCATTACCATACTTAGGTATACAATGAACTTTCTAAATGTAAATTGAAATACCTATACTTAATCGAATATTCATTATTATGAATGGCTTTTATAAATGTTTATTATAAAACTTGCATTCTTCCATAAATTTTAAATGTAATGTTAAAGCAGTGTTGAGAACCACTGGCATTTTATTATACCTATTGAATTTCTATTCTACCTGCATCTGATTCTTATTGCCTTGTCATTATGTGTGAAAGTTGCAAACGCTTTTGTTCGGCAGAAATAGAGGCATTATTCATAATATATCCATCTTTCTTTGTCACGTACAATAAGTACGAGACAGCAAAGCATTAAGGCGGTTTCAAGCACAATAGAACCATATATTGACAATCCTCCTTGTTAATCCGATACCCGTTCAGTTCTACCGGACAGGCTATAGCAAATGTGAGGATTATGAAAACGTCAAAACATTTAAATTTTAATATTTTGGAATAACTCTATGTACTTTTCTGAAACGTTGAGTTATAATAAATAAAGGAATTTTCAAATTTCAAGAAAGAAATTTTATTCAAAATATTGGAATAACCCACAGTAATTGATAATGGAACACAAACACGAGTGTGAAAAAAAAAGTGACCTATACCATTATCATTCAATGTTTCCATTAACCGCCACCCTTGAATGAATAGATCTTGTTGGAAAAACATGTTGATTCTGGTTCTTAGAGGAAGATTATCGAAATAATTTGATAAATATGTCTCATATTTAAATATCTCGCAGAATTTAAATTTTCTTTGGAAAATACTGGTCCCACAATTTCATCATTTAAAATTCCACACCAAATGTTGATTTTGAACGAATATTGATCCCGGCATTCATCTACTCACCATCTACAGTTTTGCGAACTTACGATACCATTTGATGTAAAACTGGATTCGTCAGAATAAAGAATTCTTCTCGAAAAATATTTATCACATCATTCTTTATTTCTCCTTGGAACCAAAAAGAAAATTCTAACCTTGCGTCTGGGTCTCTTTCCTGAAGGGTATGAATAAATTTGTGTTTGTATGGCTTGAATCTATTTAATCGCATAATTCGTCTAATTGATCGCTCAGAAACATCGGTAATTTCTTGCCGCTGTGATAACGATGTCCTCGGATTCTCCACAGTAGATAGAACAACATTCATACCATTGTCATCATTACCCGTTACATTTCTTCTGTGTTCTGTTTTATATTTATTTTCAACAGATCCATTTTCTTTAAATTTTTTGTTATTTGTGCTACTGTTGCATGACCAATATTTTTATCTGTGTGTCTTGCATTAAAAATATCTGCAGTCTCGCGAGAAGTATGGTAATTATCACCATACACATTCTATTCATTTGTGGACAAGGATGTATTGATAAAATTTAAGTGTTTTGATTTTCTCTATAAACCCCTCAGTTTTATTAGGTATAATCTTGAAGGAATATTAGTTTACCCCATTGGATACAAAAATTGAGGTATTTTTAGGGATAATTGTGAATAACCATAATTTGTTACTTATGGGGCAAATAAAACTTATGCGTTTTAGCGTATTGTTGTTCCATCAGATAATAACTTACCTCCGAAATATTTTGTTTCCCGTAAAATACAAGGGTGGTAGAGAAAAAGGGAAAAACGTAAATATTTTTTTCAGAGAAGCCGGCTAAAATTTCGTATTTGACATATCTTTTCAATTCTAAACAACTTCTTCAAATGACATTTTTGTGTATTTTGTAAGGGTACTTTACTCTTGATCCGCATTCACATTTTCGAATCTCCCTCCTATAAGAAACGAGATATTCAAAATTTTGTATGTCCATTTTAGGTTTGCGATCAAGCAGGCATTTTTATCAAGAATAAAGTTTTCTGAAAAATGAACAATAAATTTTTTCCATTTGTATCCATCTTTATGCCGGTCACTGTATATATATATATATATATATATATATATATATATATATATATATATATATATATATATATACCGGATGTATTTTAAAATTACCGACAAACTGGAGATTCTATGATTCAATATAAGACAAAATTATCATAAACGCCTTTCCGAAAATGCTTCTTAACCGAGATACAGGTTGATTAAAAAATAATTTTTTTAAGATTTTTTTAAGACCTCAAAAACTATAAAAGATATTACACTGAAATTTGGTACACCTAAATCTCTAATTAAGTACAATTAATCAGGTGAGTTTGAATCAACTGGCTCCATCCAGTGGCGTAGAATATGTTAATCACTTTAGGCAAAAAAAAAACCCACGTTTTTTGTTAAATTCAACATTTAATTCTGCAAATAAAATCATACTTATAATTTTTTCGATTCAGCACCCGTTTTTGAAATATTTTGCATTAACATAAACGACTACATTATTCAGTAATAACCAAATTAAATAAATCAGAGATTGCTTTGCATTTGACAGTTACGTATCTTATGTTTGCTAAAATACTTGCATTTACGCGTGTTTTGCAATTCATTGTTTGTGTCTAATTACTGTGAAAAAATGAATTATTCCAAACGAGAACTGGTCAATATGCATTTCTGTTATGGTAATACTAATTGCAATGCTCGTCCAGCTGCTCGACTTTATGAACAAAGATTTCCAAATAGAAGACATCCACATCATACTACGTTTAGAACCGATCATCGTAACTTGTTAGAGCATGGAAGTTTAAAAGGAAAGAAAAATTCCGGACGAAATGCTCGTGTACAAGTTGAAATTGAGGAACAAATTTGAGATAGAGTTTATGAAAATTCATCAATAGAGTTAGGAGTTTGATGAGAACAAAATTTACATCCCTTTCACCTACAAAAAGTGCATTCATTGCCTGCTAACAATCCTCGTCGTGTTACAAAGCGATATTGAGAAAATGGCTGAATGAAAATCAATGAAGTATCTAGGGATACAATGGGTCGTTGGGGGACACTTTTTGACAGAGTAAGTAATGTTTTAACCCTTTCCACTTTTAGGGGTGGGGGGTAACTTTTAAATGTTAAATGGAAAGGTGCAGTTTTCTTTCCAGATTCGTAATCTCCAGAAAAAACTACGTTATAATCAATGAATAATTTAATGCCAATGTCAATGTCACTAGGCTAAATTTAACAAATAAACAAATAAAATCAACTAAAGAAAAAACTGATATTAGGTACATTATTTTATTATAATACATAGATTATTGGGCTCAAGAAAATCCACACTGGATGCGAACAGTCGCGAATCAACACCCTTGGTCGATAAATACCTGGTGTGGGATATTTGGCGATGTTGTTATTGGACCTCATTTTTTCGATGGTAATCTTAATGGACAGCGATACTGCGATTTCCTTCGAAATGACTTGCAAATATTGATGCCAAATATTCCAGAGCAACAACGTGAAGCAATTTGGTTCCAGCAAGACGGCACACCACCACATTTCTGTCGAGAAGCACGTGCTATATTGAATGACACTTATCCTAACAGATGGATTGGACGTGGGGGACCAGTAAATTGGCTTGCAAGATCGCCAGACTTAACCCCTCTTGATTTTTTCTTGTGGGGTTTCGTCAAAGAAAAAGTCATGGTAACTGCTCCAACTACAGCCGAAGACATGAGAGAAAGGATTACGCGTGCAGTTCCTGAAATCACCCCAGATATGTTATTCAGAGTGCGGAATTCTTTTCGAAAGAGGGTTGATAAATGTTTAGAACAAAATGGTCGTCATTTTGAACACCTATTATAATAAAATAATGTACCTAATATCAGTTTTTTCTTTAGTTGATTTTATTTTTAATTTTGTTAAATTTAGCGTAGTGACATTGGCATTGGCATTAAATTATTCATTGATTATAACGTAGTTTTTTCTGGAGATTACGAATCTGGAAAGAAAACTGCATCTTTCCATTTAACATTTAAAAGTTACCCCCCCACCCCTAAAAAGTGGAAAAGGTTAAAACATTACTCTCTCAAAAAGTGTCCCCCAACGACCCATTGTATCCCTAGATATTTCATTTATTTTCATTCAGCCATTTTCTCAATATCGCTTTGTGACACTTTAAAAGGACCACCCTGTATATAGTCTGATTGATTTTACGTGCCCAAGCATATAGATATTTTATCATAAAAGATAGAAAAAAAGCTTAAGAAGCAAAAATACTCTACATTCAATTATTAATAATGCTACATATTCAGAAAAACAAATTACATAAAAACAAAAGAGCATCGCAAGACAAATGATTTTTTTTTAAGTGGAACGGGCACTTTTTTTTAATATTCTGAAAGAGCTTTAAATTCTCTTTACAATGTTACCAAATAAGTTATTATTATTTTGGCAATTATAATCACAATATTTTTTTAAAGTTTGTTTTCTGTATTCCTATAACTACGAACAAAAACAACAAAATTGGAACAGTAGTCCTGGGAAACAAATGAAAAACAATTGTCAATATTAGAGTATTGTTTGTGACAGGTAAATTGTTTTTTAGTGCTCGTAATATTACCTGTCACAATGCAAGCAAATAATAATTACAGAAATGATGAAAAAATGGATATGTTAAGAGTTTTTATTCGGTGCAGCAATGATATTACGACAACAGCATCCTCGAGCTTTTTCTAGACTGGAAGCAAATTTACGCAGAACTGGCGGTTTTAGTGCAAAACCAGTGCAGCAAAGACATCGGCGAGGTGTTATGGAAAATCATGAAATTGTTGTTTTGGCGTACTTTCGAGCGCATCCATACGCGAAGCAGTGGTTGATTTAGGATTTACCTACTACAAGATATTTTCAATACTTAAAAGGAACAAACTGAAGCCTTACAAAATTAAATTAGTACAAGGACTAAATGACGGAGACCAGCAACGACGAATAACATTTTGTGAATGGCTGATTAATCACAGTCATTTAATTAATGTCATAGTTTGTAGCGATGAGTCATGCTTTACAAGAAATGGTATATCCAATAGGAAAAACGACCACTACTGGGATCACATAAATCCTGGACAATTATGACCATGCAGATATCAAAATAAATTTTCTGTTAACGCATGGCTCGGCGTTGTGAATGATTTTGTAATGGATCCTTATTTTTATGAAGGAACTCTTACAGGTGATAGGTACAGCAACTTTCTTATAAATGAATTTCATGACTTGCTGGATGACGTACCAGTAGCTATTCGGCGTGATATGTGGTTTCAGCAAGATGGGACACCTCCACATAATTCAAGAGTTGTTAAAGATGTTTTACGTCAAATGTTTAGAAATAATTGGATAGCGAATGGTGGTACAGTACCTTGGCCGGCCAGGTCGCCCGATCTTTCGATTTTGGATTTTTTCGTTTGGAGATACGTTAAACAAAAAGTTTATGTCACAGCTCCCGAAAACTTTGAGAATCTCAGAAATCGAATTACTGAAATCTGCCGTCAAATAGCTCCTTACATGTTACAAAAGGCGCGCAGGCATTTACTAAGAAGAGCCCGACTATGTGTTCAAAATAATGGGGGACACTTCGAACATCTCATCTAATTCATGTTTTTGTCTTTTTTCACGTGATTCTGAGTTATAATGTAGTGATGTAGTTTGTATCTGTTACAGCTTTTTATTTGTTTCCTAAGACTACTGTTTCAATTTTGTTGTTTTTGTTCGTATTTATAGGAATACAGAAAACAAACTTTAAAAAAATATTGTGACTATAATTGCCAAAATAATAATAACTTATTTGGTACCATTGTAAAGATAATTTAAACCTATTTCAGAATATTAAAAAAAGTGCCCGTTCCATTTAAAAAAAATCATTTGTCTTGCGATGCTCTTTTGTTTTGTGTAATTTGTTTTTCTAAATATATATATATATATATATATATATATATATATATATATATATATATATATATATTAATTCTATTTTATTTAAAATTAACTTTTAAGTACATACAGTAAAGATTAACTCAGTGGGACTTGAACACGACTCACTTTGCTAAGTGCTCTTCCATCTGAGCTATCGAGGCAAGTCACAATCGATTCAAACTTGAACTGTATGTATTAATGATTATTAAATTGAACTTCTGTTCGTTCACTAAACCAATTTCATATATATATATATATATATATATATATATATATATATATATATATATATATATATATATATATATATGTGTAGAAAATGGCAAAAGCACTGGTGTTTCGTCGCAGAAAATGTAAATCAAAAGTGGTTAGTTACCTAAAATGTGCAAAATGTGAAAAATGTTTCATGTTAGTTGTGCTAAATTAATTAACTTTGCTCAACGACGATACAATTATATATTGTGAAGAACCTGACAACGAAAATGATAAGCAATTGTGTGAGACTTTAAAGAATGTAACTGACGATAATAATAAACTTGATGTGCGTATTTTTAATTAAATTAACGAACAAAAAGATGTTATTATCGCTGAATTACGAAACCAAATTTGTTTATTGCAACAATGCAGTCAACCTTTAAACAGTATTGCGATGGAAGATTGCAGAAATCATGGCCAACAAGTGATGTGAAGCTAAATGATATGAATAAAGAAAATACTGATACGATGATAAATAATAAGCAAGTGCAGTAGATAATGCGGTTAAATCAAAGTGTGCTCAGTATGTTACAATTACAGAAGATACTGGTATTTCCCAAGTGTTAAAACCGGAATGGACTGAAGGTGTAAATGGAAAAAGATCAAACAGAGCTCTAATAGTAGGTTCAAAAATATTAATTTGCTCGTATATAGATTAACACTGGCTACGACACTTGAACAACTAAAAAAAATTTTACAATACCAAATTCTCCGGAAACACAATGTGAAATTTTAACATCCCATAATGCTGCGTTCAAGGTATCAGTTAGTTTAGAAAACTATCAAAAAGCAATCGATCTATAGGGTTTGACCTGACGTTTTTTATACAAAAGAGCATAATATATGACGTTCAGTGTATGAGCGAAAAAAAAACACATTTAGAGGATTCGAGTAATCAAGTAGTTACTAATAATAATTTTCATATTTTCCAGATTAATATACAATGTCTATTAAATAAAATAAATGAATTATCTTTGTTTCTAAATAAATATAATTTTTTTGTCGTGTGCTTGTCAGAACATTGGATGACCGAAATTCAGATAAAATTTTGTAAATTAGATTTATACAATATTGGTAGTTTTTTTACTAAACAGAACCATATTCATGGAGGGGTAAGCATATTTATCCATAATAACATTAAGTACAAACCTATCTGTTTAAAGAAGTGTAATAGAAATGCATGTAGAATTAGGCGCGGTTGAAATACTTCCGATTAAATTAATTGTTATTGGTTTATCCAGACCGTGTTGGGGATCTGTTGATAATTTCATTCAAAACATGGAAAAACTGTTGCAGGATCTTAGTAGAAGATATGCTAAACTTGTCATTGTTGGAGATTTTAACTTAAATTTTCATGAACCTGATGAACACACAAATTATTTTTAAATTTATTGGACATGTTTCGTCTGAAGGTGTGTATAATTAATTTCAGTAGAATAATTCACAATACCGCGACGTGTATTGATAAAATAATTACAAATGTAAATGAAATTTTAACTTGAGGTGTCTTAGATGCATGTCTTTCTGACCACTATATGTGCAATTCACATCAATAAATGAAGTCAACAAGATTTCAAAATTAATTGTTTACAGAAGAAAGTTTACAAATTCTTCTATAAATAAATTTAGAAAATTATTATCAGTTATTAACTGGCAAAATGTTAAATTGAAGTACACTGATGTTAATGAGAGAGCAAATTTTCTTTTAAGTACAGTAAGTCACTTGGTTAATGAGTACTTTCCTCATAAAATCTATAGTAAAAAATGAGCCTCTCATTAAGTGGTGTAATAACGATCTTAAACGTATAAGGAACTAGGTAACTGCTGCAAAAATAAGAGCAGACGCAACTCATAAAGATTACCATTTGTTAGCATACAAAAAAATTTGAGAATATTATCGGCAAGCCCTACTAAAAGCAAAAAAAGATGCGCATGACAAATGTATCGCGACATCGTGTAATAAAGCTGAAGATGGCTGGAAACTAATTAATTTTGAAAGAAGTGTCAAACGATGTTTCTATACCATTAGATGATTTGAATAAACATTTTACTTCAATAGCTGGTCATCTCGTAAACTCTCTCCCTGATACTGGAAACAGTATTACGGATCTGATCAATGATTGCTTTAAGAATGGAATATTTCCAACAAACTTTAATGTTAGTAAAATAGTGCCAGTATTTCAAAAAGGTAGTAGAGAGGCAGCCGACAATTATCGACCAATATCCAATACGTGTATTTTTTAGTAAAATAATGGAAATTTTACTTAAAGGCTGTTAAAATATCTAAATAAGGAGAAGTTACTAAATAATTCTCAATTTGGTTTTAGGCCCAATTTATCTACCGTAAACGCTGTCTCGATGCTTATCAATTACGTTATTGAAGGGCTTGAATCACGTATTAGTACAATTGCGTTATGCTACCATTAACAAAAGCATTTCATTGCGCGGTGCCAACATTACGTATACAAAAATTAAGTTTTTATGGAATACGTGGTAAACCTCTGCAATTGTTTGAATCATACCTAATTGATCGTAAACAATGTGTCTCTTTAAAAAAACATGTTCTCACTTTTACCCAGTAATTATGGCGTTCCTCAAGGATCTGTGTTGGGTCCCTTATTGTTTATTGTATACATGAACGACTTACCCGCTATTGTTTTGCCCCATAGGTGTATTCAATACGCCGATGATACTACCGTACTGTGCGAAAACAGTTGAACAGCATACAATAAATTGGTTTAATGCTAACAAACTGACCAACAACGGTAATAAAATACAGAAAATTATATTTACAATTAAAAAAAATATGGTGACTAACACTCAGGTTAAATTGCTAGGCATTACTATTGACACAGATGTATACACACTACAGATAGCTCATGTTAAAAATTGACTGCGGTAATTTGGATTTAAGCGCCTGGGTAGTTAAATCCAAAGCAAAAATACATCAACAATACCACCATTCTAAATACAGATGTCCTTTCGAAACTTGAAATATACCGACTTACAGAAATCTATAACGATCTACGTACTTACTACGCATACAGTCAAAATATCTAGTTACCTCTGTTTATTGTTGAAACACTATCCCTTAATACAATACCAACAAGGTCACGTATGGTTAGAAAAACGTTTGTTTATGGCTATTTATTTGAAGAGATTGCAAGTATAGAATTATTACATTTACCGCCAATCGATATACAGGATTTGAGTTCTTTCATGTTATTTAATATTAGAAGCACAAAAAATAAGCTTAATTCTTACATCTGTGATTCAATGTAAAAAATTCGTCACGTAATTCAACAGATTTTGTTCAAATGTGCAGAAAATAAAGAGGTTTTTTTTTAAATGAATGAAAACGTATAAAAAGATAATTTTATGCCATTATTTTTCAAATATTATTTTTGGCATGTCGGCGCCGCGGGTAGCTCGAATGAAGCACCAAGTGGTCCAAAGTTTGTGGTTTATCAGCATCGAGACTTCGAGTAGCGATTTAACATATCTACGTGTTAATTATGACAAATAAGAAATCGGTTATCCATTTTCATTAATTGTAAGCCCTTTTTATTCGTGCTGGGTGAGATCTTCCAATGACGGGTATTCGATGGCATAAATGAGCACGGTTATACAAGTATCCGAAGTACTGTGAAAACAAAAATACGGTCGCATATCTATCGGTCGTCGGGCTCGTGTAAAAAGAGGATAAAGATCCATTTACGCGTTTACTTCAATAACTAAATTTTCTGGTTCGGTATCGTGAAGGAACGATTTAAACACAACGATTAAAATAGCACATAGCATTTAAATATCCCTAAAATGTTGTTAATGAATACTATTGTAATGATAAAATTCAGTTCATTTGAAGATAAGAGAATGTACCTACCCTGTAGTTCCAAGAAACCAGTGTCGGTCAGAAGATCACCATAAAAGTTTACGAGCTATATATTTTATAATCCCTTACTTCTGAAAAAGTGCACGTTTGATGGTGATTAGGTATGATAAACCGCAATGGAATGTAAATAGGTAACAATACACAAAACATTTTTTTGCAAGGGATGAGAATGGTAGCTATGGATTCGTAGTTTATTAAGTTGTAAACGACTTATTTACGGGCTATTTTTTATTATGCAATATTTTCATATTTCCGGTAAATATAGGTGTGTGTGTGGTACATCTAATATTATAATTCTCTACTAGAGCAAATTAAAAATCTATGTGTCGCATACGTATTGCATTTAAAGTCAAATTCCATTTCTCACGGAGTGTTTTATGATTTCCATACGTCATCATCAAAATGTTATTTTAGTTTCTCATTTGATTTTGGAACGTTCGGAATTTTGAATATGTAACACAGATGTATATATATATATATATATATATATACGTATGTATACATCTGTGGTGTAACTTTCATGAATAAAATTCACTGATCATCATTCAATTTCTAATATTAGATTACTCCAATAACTGACGGTAACGTAATTCGAGTATGTCAGGAAAGTCGCAAAATGTGTATATACAATCATGATCTAGTAAATCTCAAGTGCAGCACCATCAAGAAAATTGCCTCTTATATCTAGATTATGTCGGTCGCTTCGCTCTGGAATAAGTACAGAAACAAACCTACACCAGATATTAAAAATTCAACGCACGTTGCGCTAGCTACAAGAGTGCCTAATTGATCTATGTCATGAGCTATCTGTAGTGTGTATATACCTGTGCTATTGATAACAAGCTTAGCCGGGAAACTCACATTAATCAACTATGTAGAAAACTAGCAAGTAATATTTACCTTATTAAACAACTGCGAAAAAAAATTAGGGATATTCTTTTAATAACGTGCTATTTTGCTATTATAAATTATCTCCCTCTCCCTCTCCTTCTCCCTCTCCTCTCTCCTCTCCCTCTCCTCTCCCTCTCCCTCTCCCTCTCCCTCTCCCTCTCCCTCTCCCTCTCCCTCTCCTCTCCTCTCCCTCTCCTCTCCCTCTCCCTCTCCCTCTCCCTCTCCTCTCCTCTCCCTCTCCCTCTCCCTCTCCTCTCCTCTCCTCTCCCTCTCTCTCCTCTCCTCTCCCTCTCCCTCTCCTCTCCTCTCCTCTCCTCTCCCTCTCCCTCTCCCTCTCCCTCTCCTCTCTCCTCTCCTCTCCCTCTCCCTCTCCCTCTCCTCTCCCTCTCCTCTCCTCTCCTCTCCTCTCCTCTCCTCTCCTCTCCCTCTCCCTCTCCTCTCCCTCTCCCTCTCCCTCTCCTCTCCTCTCCCTCTCCTCTCTCCTCTCCTCTCCCTCTCCCTCTCCTCTCCTCTCCCTCTCCCTCTCCCTCTCCTCTCCCTCTCCCTCTCCTCTCCTCTCCCTCTCCTCTCCTCTCCTCCTCTCCTCTCCTCTCTCCTCTCCCTCTTCCTCTCCTCTCCTCTCCTCTCCCTCTCCCTCTCCTCTCCTCTCCTCTCCTTCCCTCTCCCTCTCCTCTCCCTCTCTCCCTCTCCTCCTCTCTCCTCTCCCTTCCCTCCTTCCTTCCTCTCCTCTCCCTCTCTCTCTCCCTCTCTCCTCTACTTCTCCTTGAACGTTTTATCTAAAGTCTTAAATATCAACTGTACGTTCAATGTACTGCAAATAAACAACAATGTTTCAATACAGATATTTACACTAATATGTCATAACGATAACATTATCATAAAAATGGCACCAATGTAACACGCCCAAGTATTAACTCTACTTCTCCCACTTTTTCGTTAGGATATTTTCATAACGTGTCTTAATTTGGATTCTTGTCTCCAACAAAGGTTGCTGGCAGTCATATGTACCTTAAACTCCACGCAAAGTGCAGTTAATTGTAGTTCCAATTAGGAATATAAGTAAACCATACTATCTAAATCTTTCCAGTTCGACGGCGTACCAATACATATAAGAAAACGTATATCCTTGCGGGGTAGGCAAAACAATCCCTACTTCTTATTTATTTTTCATTTACAATCTTTCTCCATGCTTTCCTGTCTCCGAATAAGCTATCTTCCGGAAGATTCATACATTGTCTCTGACATGCCCTTTTTATCTTGAAAACTCCTTATCTTTGTTTTATCATATATTCATATATTCTACATACATAACCAGTTGATAAAAACATGGAAATGTATAATCCATGGTAACTAAAGGGTAATTCTTAATTGTTTTATGACAATAAGACATGCTTTTATATCAATATCAACATTCTACTCCTCCAAATAAAATAAATATTTTCATTAGTATTTTATGCTATAAAAATAGAAACCGCGTTTTTTTCTACATAGAAGCATCCATTGGAGATTCGGCAACGCTGTAACTTTCGCATTAGACTATATTAAAAGCCCAAAGAAAAATCTGGTCGCGACTGTATCCGTCATAGGCACTGTGACTATAATTTTAAAATCCGAATATATACGTTATAGCCTAAGTGGCTAAGAGGCTAAGCAACAGAAAATTCACTTGTTTAATTGGACTTAACAGTAAAAGATTACTAATGACTTGATTAAAAAATAACTAACTATTCGCAAAAAGTCAATCCGAATATAAAATAACCTGGAATTCTTTTTGCACTTAAATTAACTTTTGTGTTAATTGTTCATTTTATGAAACATAAGTATTTGACAAGTGCATGTATTTTAAACATAACATTAATAAACGTTAAGTACTGAATTAGTCTTTCTCAAGACTAAACCAACTTTTGATTATATATTAATTAAAGTTTACAATACATACCGTCGTATTACGATAAGGGTTAAGGTTTACAAACTAAGTAAGAACGGTCTGCGGCTCATCTGACAGATAACCAGCTGTCACTCTACTTGTACACCTTATCATTCCACAATAACAATTATACGGAACCCATCTAATTGCCTTGTAATTTGAATAGAATCTCTGCCTGTAATCAGCATTTATTAATGCATTTAGCATCGTAAAGCAGTAGATATTTGGTATAAATCTACTTCTCCACAACCTTTTTCTTGTACGCACAAAAAATATTTTAGGATTGGTTGTTTCTTTGACAGATTGATACATTCGGATAGTAGTAAGAACACTTCTCACAAATCCAATTATCGTACTTTAAGAGGGATTTACACGAAATATTAGGAAACTTGTCGTACGTTCATAAGAACAATATTAAAAACCCATTAGATAATTTTACAAGCTGTTTTCAAAGTTTTGTAGATATGCGTTGATTTTAAATTTTCTAGATAAATATTTCAATAATTTTTATGCAAAGTTTTTTCTATTAAAGTTACTTCAAAAATGTTACTTTCAAAAAATAAGTTACAAAAATGAATACACTTTAAAAACGTATTTCAAATAATTTTAACAGATAGATGACATCTCAGAAATTTTTTCATGATAATATTTAAATAGATTTCTAATTTAACAGATGTATACACTTGTCGAATTATTTTTTAACCAGATTATTGTCTCAAATTATAGTTTAGGAAGAGAGAAGCAGAAATTTATGGATCTTTAATATAGGACGTTAATTTAAGAAACAAAATCGTTGTAGTCTTGTCTAAGGGTTAATACAGACCAATAAGTGGTTTTCGTCCAATAACTGTAATGGTTTTGAGTTGTGTAACTATTGTACTTTTGGACCACATATGGATTTACATGCGTAAGAGAGAGACAGACAGGAAGGGAGGGAGGTAGGGAGGGAGGAGGGAGGGCGGGTGGCGGAGAGAGTGAGGAGAGGGAGGAGGAGGAGGGAGGAGGAGAGTAGGGACAGGACAGGGACGGGAACGGGGACGGCGACGGAGACGGAGACGGTGACGGACACGGAGACGGAGACGGAGCCGGAGACGGAGACGGAGGCGGAGACGGAGACGGAGACAGAGACAGAGACGGAGACGGAGACAGAGACGGAGACGAGACGGAGACGGAGACGGAGACGGAGACGGAGACGGAGACGAGACGGAGACGGAGACGGAGACGGAGACGGAGACACATTTAAATATTTAACACATACAACTTTAAGAAAAAAATGTAAACATAAAAAATAGGTTAATTTATAATTCACAGAGAAATTAATGTCTGTTAAAACACGTTTTTGTTTCCACAAATAGTTTTTTGACTCATAATGAGTAACTAATACCGTAACTTATCGTCGTTAGATGGAATGAAGTTTACATCCAAGGTTAACATGGAACAAGGTTAAGGTGACCATATAATGGAAATTTCGAAAATACATGTGAGTTTACTTTATTATCATAACCAAATAGATTGCATTGATTATTCTTTTGATGTCCTGTATGAATGTATTTTTTTTTAATTTCTGTATAATTGTTGTGCGACGACGTGTATCAATATCTGGAAAGGTAAAGTGTAATCATAAATATAATAATTCTAATTTTGATTATAGTAAAATTGTACCTACTAAGAATAGATCGTTTGGAATTTTGACACGCTGCACATATATAATTTAGCAAGGGCGCAACGCATGCGTACTTGTTGCAAATTCCATAGAAGTCTGGTTTACGTTAAAGCAAATAATCGCAAAGGACTATTAAATTATACACATGAATATTTCCTTGTGTGAAATAAAATTTTAAGATTTCGCGTTAACATTTCAATTTAATAATAATGAAAAAGTTTAATGTTTTATTTTTATTTGCCTATGAAATTCAAATTGAACCCTATCTCCAAGTAGATATTTATTAAATTTAATAATAATTATATTCAACCTCAATTTTGCACAGCGCAATATATATATATATATATATATATATATATATATATATATATAACATTTTATTAGCAACATTGATATTTCATAAGAAAATTTTGTTGAAGACCTTTTCTTAAGGTGTGGTTCTTCTTAAAACTGCCATTTTGTTACACGTGAATATATATATGTAATATATATATATATATATATATATATATATATATATCGCTACTGGAATCATCCTAGAATTCCTCTTAATGCACCACTGAAATCATGAATGTTTTTGACCTGTGCGATTTTAATGACACTTTGTACACTTCTCTTTTGTATACTTAAAATGTACTTTAGAAGGAGATACAGAAAGTACAAATAGACACAGTTATTCAGTATAATCTATAATTAAAAAACAACTAAAAGGAATTTTTACATGTTACAAAGATTTTGACGTATTAAACATTATATTCGTCCTGCCTGTTACATGTTTCATGTATTAGTGAAGCGGTTCTTTTCAGAACCTTTAGGTTTTCTTATTAGAAATTTGTTTTAAAATATCGCAGGCATATCATTGACTACTGAGAATATTGTTAAGTCCAGGTAAAAAAAGGACTCTTTCTAAAGTAAAAACAAGCGATCTGCCTAACAGTTCTAAAATGTGTGTAAGGAATCATGATAGTGTGGAAGATTATCGTAATAAGATGAATTTATCATATATCATATCACTCTGATTTTGATCCTATTAATTTGCTATAGGCTTCAATTTTAAAGGAAATGCGGAAAAATTGTGGCAACGTGAAATCATAAGGAATGTTCGTAAACCAGAAAGGCATGATAGAAGTCGTTTTATTGTTCTGCATGCTGGATTTGTACAAAATGCTTCATTACTGTTTGTATCCAAATCTTCAAATTAGACTACTATGGGGAAATGAATTCAGATTTATTTAAAAAGTTGCTTACTGAGCAACAGATATAGAAGATACATCTTTATTAATACTATATAATGCACCTTATGACTCAAAATTAACTGCTCTCTCACATCAAGTATAACGAAGGATAGTATAGTAACATGGTTAGCAAATAATAATGTTCCTCTCGATTCCACGATATTTAGAAGTGAACTGTATACATTGATCAAATGTTTTGCAAAAAGGAAAATTTATGCAGTATTGATAAGATATGGTCATGAATTATTGAGAGTACCATACATCATTGTGTGCTCAATTCCAAATGTTATTATGACTAAAATATTGGTAGAAATGGGTAGAAGGATGAGTGTGTAATAGCAATGTGGAAGTAAGTTTCTATCACTGTGAAGCAGTTCGGGCCAATTGTGTGCACACTCAGACGAAATTACTAAACGCTATTATGAACGTGAGAGAGCAATTAAATGCTATGGCCAATGAATTGAACATTAATGAAATGGTTGTGAATGAAGTGATAAATACACATATATCAGAAGTAGTTATTCTCCTAAAGTGTTATAGAGCAAATTGTGCAATATTGTTCATTAAATTATAGTGAAATAGAGTTACAGTACTGTTCGTTTGCAAACAAATTATTGTTAAAAACATATACGTTTTTAGGCAACTTATCACAAATTTATCTCAATATGTAGCCATTATGAAGAACTAATGTTATAGATATAAACTATAGGTGAAGATGCTAGGATTGTTGGTGTTGTTTTCACCACAGTGAATCCGAACAGTTTTACATTTATATATGTCGTCACCAACTTTTGTTTGTAAATTATTTATAATGATATGGAAATTCAATAAAATATTACTGTTATTATATTTTTTTTGCTGGTTGTACTAACTAGAGATTGCATTGCACCATTCACATGTAATTGATATTTTAAGACCGTACATTTTGTAATAGCGTGGGAGTGTTTACTAAATTTATGTATTTAAGATAGCTTGTAATACGTGATACACAGTAAGGGTTTGTCATAAATCGATTGGGCGCCAGGGTGTTTATAAATGTCAATCCGAGGCCGTAGTACCTAAATGGTTAAGGTTCACAGCTAGTCCAAACAACCACAAACTCGCTTACCTTTATATCGCAAATCCAGGTGGATCCGTGAATCACCACAGGTACGTTGATTCCTGTAAACCTTTAGAATAATGTTTGCACGTATTTGCAAAATAATTTACTATAACTTACGTTATGTTATATTACAAAACTTATCACCAAATGAAATTATATCAATCAACTCACAATAATAATTATCTGATAAAGAAATTGTTACGTTACAGCTTGTCCTAAAACATTGAAAAGTAATCGAACGTCGTCACTGGAAAATTGCACAAATCCAACTCTTACAAAATTATTCGGTAACTTGAACGTAAACACAATACCTAATCTTTTAAATTTGGATCATACGTAATTACTGATAACGCAGCAGTAAAAGGAGTGGATTCACAAAATATTGTACATTGTAGAGAAAATAATACCCAGTTCATTAACACTATTCATATATTATACTAAAATTACACACGATTATAACCAACAATCAATGTGTTGATGCAAATGTTAAAAAAACACTCAATTTCATCTAATTTAGAAAATAACCGGGAAAGACGCTTGCAAGCTTCGGGCTCCCAAAATAATATATAGTGTCTTACTGTTAATTAACACCAACGTGAACATTGATAACGTCGCAGCCCCCTCCTCTTAGGGAGGGAACGAAACACGTTGCTTTTCCTTTTTTCCTTAGTCCACCATTTGCAGTGCTGCCTTCTGCGTTTATTAGAAGCACTAACGACGTTACCACTGCACATGATTAGCACTTCGTTAGTGTTTTTCGGTGATTTTTAGATTTCATCAGCACGACTCCTAGCTTTTGCCCTTATTGGAAACAGTAACAGTTGGTCGAGGTAATAAAAACCAGAAAAACGAAACGATTTTCACCGGAGTGCTACGAATAAGGGAATAGAACCACTACTGTAAAAAAGAGGGCCACCATCTCTAAAAGGCTATCAAGAAATCACTAACTAAACGCACCGGTTCTATCTTTAGTGTTTCCGATAAGAGTAGAAAGCCCACATTGTACAAGGGGTACGTGGTTTTGTTGAAAACGACGTAAAACCACAAATCTGTCGAAGCATGAACAATCCGTGAAGTCGTTAGTGTTTAAAATGAAACGCGCACTGTATAAGGGGGATATCGTTTTCTAGCAAACGGTCACTTAATCTGGTTACACCTACTAAACATCTGCGTAGGTTACGTCGTTAGTGCTTCCATTAACCTTGCTTGAATCACACGCTTGCAATTTATTGCTATTTTTGGTTGCCCGTGTGTAGCCATGGCTGAATATTTAATTTTGCTAAAATTTGGTGGAAAGCTAACAATTTTGTTAGGCAATCAAATAAACAGTACCGAGAACAACAACTTTATTAATTCGTTTAATTTTTGTATTGCACATGTTCAAAATGAGCATCATTACGGCGTAAACAAGCTTCATAATTATTTTGCAGAACATTAAACATATTCATAAATAGTTGTTGGAAATAAGTTATTACTGTTTGCCGTAGTTCTGCAATATCCATTGGTGCATCATCAGAGCGGAACACTGACTCTTTCATCATACCCCAAATGTATCCATCAGGTGGCGTAAGGTCAGGCGAATGTGAAGGGTAATCGAAGTCCGTGCCACGAGAAATTATTGTTTCCAAAATGCTCGCGAAGAGACTTGCGTCGCCATCCTGTTGAAACCATTGTCTGTTCAACTGTAAATTTCGTGCGCGGCAAAAGTTTCTTAAATCTCTCACAAACGATATGATGATGTTGTTCCTGTAATGCTCTCGATTAACAGTAACTGTGTGTTGATTCCCGCCCTCAACAAAATAAGGACCTTGCCCTGCGATAGCACACCAAATCCTAACTCGAGTACTGTGAAGTGGTTTTTCTATAATCGAGAAATCGAGTTGTTTGTCTATTGATATAACCATTAAGGTAAGCATGGCTTTCGTCTGAAAGCCATACATTTTTCAAGAAATCGGTACTAGGCTCAACACGCGTCCACAATAAACTTTTCTTGAACGTTTGTTCACAGCGTTTAGTCATTGTCCACTTTGAATATGATATGGATAACCACAATGCCTTTGAACATTCTACGCGCGGACGCCTGGTCAAGAACTCGTTCTTCATTATCGTTGGTACAAACTATTTTTCGACGACCTGAAGAACCGCTGACACAACACACTACCAGTGCGACGAAATTTTTCAACAATTGCTAACAAGCCAAACATAACAAGCAGACATCGGTACCGTTTATTTTTGCGAATACCGTATATCTAAGTGAAGCGAAGAAACATAAAATCCTACTAACAATGAAACAAACCTACAAATACAATTTCTGTGGGATGTTTGGTAATATATGGTTTTAATACTAAATTGTGCAAACAATTATATTCAAACAAATATATTCTTTGGTTTATAATATCTGTTTCTCGTAAAATAAAACATTTCCTTACAATTTAATATTTTTTTAATTTCAAATAACAGGACGAGGAATCCATACCCGACCTTATTACGCATAAAGGTCTAACGCCGTTATTTACCAAGGGATTCTTTTGAAATTTTGGGAATTAGTATAACTCATTATTCTAAAAATAAGTATGAGCGCAGATTTTTTTTGAAACGCTCATTTTCGAGAAAAAAAAATGTTTGCTCTAATTTTAGTTTTTTTAAAAATTCACTTCCATAACCTTTTAAATATTAATATAATGCAACTATTCTCAAAATTTCAAATTTTTATCTTAATCCGCCTAGGCGCACAACAAAATATGATTTTATTCTACAATTTACTAAAAACTCAAGAAATTAGTCACCTCACATTGAAGCAATCGAGCCAGTGACGGAGCTCGCGCTCACAAAATTTGACTAATAAAATTCTAGCCAATTTTTGTTGTTATGAATTTAAGAGATGTTTTATAAATTAACTGGTATTTATTGAAATGAACACTAATTAAACACTAACTAAAATTAGAAAAACTAAATCATAAAAATCATAAATTAATTATAAAATTAAGCGAGCAAAAATGTCGAAATGAAACGCACACCTGACAAATTAGTTTCATTTGAATAAAATATACCTAAGTAAACACAGTACTTATTTGTACGTACACTCACCTCAATTACCTAAATTTCTTAGAATCCGAGATCGACTAGTTAAAGACATGTTTTGTTTTTTAAATATAGTAATCAATTGTCCTCCAACACTTGTCAATTTATCATATTGTAAAAACGGATAAATTGCATTTTGAATTTACATCAGTTCTTCATACATAAAGACAAAATTTACATCGATTGGGGCTTGAACCTTGATGGCGCAGTTGGTTAGCGCGGTACTCTAGCAAAGTACAGGTCGTAGGTTCAAATCCTACTCGAGGTAAACTTTTTATTTATGTATTTAATAAACGTAATAATAATTTTTAATTACATATTTACCTTTGAACTTATTCGTTCATAACAAAAACTTATAATAAGATAAAGTTTGTTTACAAAACTGGCCTATTAGAAGTTCATGGACTTTCCGTTTATGGATTCTCATGAAATTTTGTACCTCTAGGTTTTCGATGGTGGTCTATTCAACTAAATTATTTCCAACTTTCTTACTCTTCCCTTTAAACCGGAAGTAGCTGTCAACTTTCTTATTCTAACCAGAACACTCTATATTGTATTTTTTTTTTTTCTAATTCCCAGTGACATTATAAGTAAGCCTTGTTCATGGTTCCCTATACCTAAATTTGATAGTTCTCGAGAAAATTTTTGACGGAAACGCGCCTTTAAAAAAGATATCATTAACTCCAAAACCTTTGATGGCAGAACTACATAAAGTTCAAGGTATGTGGCCAAGGAGATGTGACTTTGAACTTTATGTTTAGTTGAGAAATTGATGTTTCTGAAAGGGCCGTAGTGAATTTTAATTTGAGCCCATTTAATATTGTGAAAAAAATTATATTTTTAAATGGAACCTTATGTATTTTATGCATCAAAAACATAGAACTTTTACGTCCCTACAGATTTTATTTCAACACCGTCTCTTCAGAATGAACAGTTTCTGTGTAACTTTGCTTTCAAAAGTATTTTTCCGGAAACGTATTATCTGGGTGGCTCTGATCATAATAAAGCGTAATGTCAATACCAGGTTTTGACAGTTGGTCAAGAGTCAAAACGTCCCTATTTAAAACTATTTTGATCTACAATGGAAGAGTGTTCCAACCAAGACATATTCAGTTTGTTCTGGATTTATGGAGAATGTCAAAAGATTGTGAGAGAACTTGCCGGATATTTGATGTCGGCTCCCCTAATCTACCTTCAATGACAAGAAAGAAATTCGAAAAACTTCAGGCAAATTTTCCACGGTTCGGCCAGGTCTCGACGAAGAAATGGTCCTCAAAGTGGATACTGATGAGGAAAATACCGAAAAAAGTCCTAGCATATTTTAATTCCCATCCCCATCACTCCATAAGAGCAGCTTCAGGTGACTTGCGTATACCAAGGTCCTCAATACAAAGGATTTTAAAGAATCAAGGAATGCATCCATACAAATTCGTAATCCTTCAAGGTTTACGTCCAAGTGACGAAGACAGAAGAAGACAGTTTTGCGAAAATGTAATCATCAAAATTCCAGAAGACCTCCAGTTTTTATCAAAAGTCATGATGAGTCAAAATTCACTAAGAACGGAATTGTGGACTGAAGAAATCTTTACCATTAGGCACAAGAAAATCCACGTACTGAACGGGAAGCACATTTTCAGGATTCGTTTGGATTGAATGTTTTTTGTTTAATCTTTTGTTTAATCTTCGACAACAACCGCGTACCTTATGAAATTTATTTTGAAAATTTAAACAGTGATAGATATTTAACGCTTTTAAGAGAAGTAGTAACTGAGTTCATAGACAATTTCCCCCTGAACATTTGCAGACAATTTTATTACCGATGGTGCACCGGCATATTCATCTCGGGTTTATTTGACCTTAAGTGGAATGTTTGATAACAGGTGGATTGGGCGGAATAGTCCAATAGAATGGCCCCTCAGGTCTCCTGATTTAACACCATTAGATTTTTTGTATGGGGGCATATTAAAAACCAAGTTTATTTCGAAGCGGTGTTAGATCAGGAGTACCCTATAAACAGAGTACACACTGCATTCCAAAATTTGCAAGCTGAACAAAGCTACAAATCAAGAAGTTAAAAAGGGGATATTACTTTCTTCAGAAAAAAACGGTGGCCATATTGAAAATTTTTTGTAATTATTTGATATTATTTGTTATATTTTTTTTTATATTTCGCTTGTTCTGTTTACAATCTTCTGATTTGTTTGTTACATTGTAATATGTAGGGATGTAAAAGTGTTTTTAACGCATAAAATACATAAGGTTCCATTTAAAAATATAGTTTTTTTCACAATATTAAATTTCGCAACTAAGCATAAAGGTCAAAGTCACACCTCCTTGACCAGATACCTGGAAATCTATGTAGTTCTGTCGTCAAAGGTTTTGGAGTAAATGATATTTTTTTAAAGGCGCGTTTCCGTCAAAAATTTTCAAAAACATTTTTTTCTCGAGAACTATCAAATTTAGTTATAGGAAACTATGAACAAAACTTACTTAGAATGTCAGAATTAGAAAAAAAAACACATGGTTTTTTATTTAAAATAAGAAAGTTGGCAGTTACTTCCGGTTTAAACGGAAGTGTCAGAAAGTCGGAAATAATTTATTTGAATAGGTCACCATCGAAAACCTAGAGGTACAAAATTTCATGAGAATCCAAAAAAGGGAAGTCCATAAACTTCTAATAGGCCAGTTGCAATTTTCAAGCTCTCACGGATTATCAGGTTACTGTGAACTTCGATAAAAATTTATGTCCGATCAAAGTTTCTATAAAGGTGACCTCCTTCGTCATTCTTTATATTTAAAAAAATAAGCGTAAGGAATGATAAAATCGTATTTATAACGAAATTACGTGATAATTTGATATATTATGCGTTTTTCTTGAAAAAAATCAACGTAAGTATACAGAGGGTATAAAGACTAAACAGTAATTTTAGCTCATTTATAAATTACTTCAGGCTCCCACGGAAATTATAAACAAATTTATCTAAGTATAAGCAAATGCTTTTACTTATAAATTCTAAAAATGATTTAACCATTTTCAATATAAATCAAAAATCAAAAAAAGGTGAAAGATAAAAATAATAATTTTTATCTGTTCACTTTCTTCATTTTGAAATTGCTTTAATTTTTATTCACTCTACCCAATCTGTGTTTGGAAATAATACTAAAAGAAATTAAATAAATTGTTTATCCCGCGTAAAATATTACATCCAAAATAGAAAACAACTCAATTTTCCAAAGGTACCTACGCGTATTACGATACAACATTCAATCGAAAGTAATAAAAATTTCTTCAAGGTCGAAACGAATTAAAACTACTGTGCATCTCGCTCCGAACTTTGCGGGTCTCTCTGGGATTTTAATGCCGGGTGGCTTATGTATTCCTCTTAAATTGGTTAAAGTATTTTTCAATTGTCAAAATTAAAGGAATCTCAAAAACCCCACACCAATCATATACAGTCTTTAATTATTTCTTTTACATGTGTCATAGACAATTTTTTTAAATTTAGGATACATGTTACTCGTCCAGAATAAATCATCTCTACAGATTTCTTCTACGTGGATAGGGCCTACAGGAGACCACACAATGAAATAGCAATAATCCTTGCATGTGAGGTGCAGTTGGCCTTGTATTTGGTAGTAATACAGATGATTTTTTTTAATACAATAAGCCGTCCTCGAAATAGGAAAGATATTTAATTTTCTTCACCACTACTCCTTCTTCTACAGAGCAATTCCTCAAAACAAGTGGGCATTTAACTTCTACGATAAAGTTTTTGTCGTCTTCCACCAATCCGTCTGGGCTAGCTGCCAGAAAACATTCTTCATCCATCCCAATAAATAATCCACAAGAGGTAACAGTTAAACCTGTCAAATCCTCAAATGCTCGAATTGCTATAGCTTCATTATCCTGATCATATCTTGTAGCTTTATTTCCAGTAAAGTCTGTCCGGTTCAATCTCTTCGCCACAGCAGCACGATCCGTCGTCTCACGTAGTCTACAAATCTTACCAAAATTAGATGCTGTAAGCCTATATTGTCGTTCTTGATGCCATAGAGGATTTAAGTGTTGCCCTCTTGTGGTTGTTTCTGACAATGATTTGTTTAAGATGTTCACGAGCTTATCTCTTCGAGAATGTTGTTCTTCTTCATTTATTGGATCTTCGACTGTTCCGTAATCTTCATCGGCAGCCGCACAAATTATTTTTGGTTTATAACCCCTTTTAAATTTATTTCTTTGGGTTTTATCTCGTTTTAATTTTCTCCTTGCCAGAATTTTTTTTGTGTAATCTCCAGGTGCCTCTCCAAATGCAACTATTATTTGTTGAAGATAAATATCTTTAGAATTAAAAGAAATAGCTGGCAACTGACACCTTGTCAAGTAAGATCTTTTGAACGAGAAACTGATCTAAAATTGAAAATAATAAATTTAATTGACAATGACTTCATTTAAAAAAATCAGTAATGAAAATTTTAAGCTTACCCTTTTTCCCGCAACCAACTTATTCACAAGAGTGTTGAAGTGTTCAGCAGCATTATTGGTTTTATTCATCAACAGAGAGAATTCATTATTTACGACGCGTTCCAGACAGTTTAAAAGATCGTGCCTTAGGCCAGTGCTTTTTAGGTCTTGTACGACATTTTCTTCAACGTCTTTAGTTCCCTTACAAAAATATTCCTCACAGTTTACGTGTTCTCCAAATATGTGGTTTACAGTGTTTCCGACGTCCTTCTGAAATAATTGAATTTTTCTGCTAAAGTTACCGTTATCTGGGAACCAAATGTGGCTGCTTTTTTTTATTGAAAATCTGAATCTTAAGATGTTCGATTCCAATTTTTGCTTAATTTTAAAGGTACTTCTAGCAGACTCGATGGGCTTCTTACCATGCATCTCCAGACTTTTTTGGAATCCTTCCAGAATTATTCCACTCTTCATTGACATTGACGATCCTTTCCAATTCCTTGCACATTGATGCTGAGGTATATCTTGTTTCTTACTTACATAATGTAAGCATACCATACAAAATTTATTTTTTACACCCAAAAACAGGACTTTTCTTGTGGCTTCTCCAATAATTACAGATACACCAGATAGTGCGTTGTAATTCGTTATGTATGATCCTTTGGGACCAAGCACAATCTGTAATAACTGTTATGCATGGCGTTCCTGTTGAATCCACAGTCCCTCTTTCTCGCTTCTTCTTCACCCGCTTTTTTCATTTCATCGAGAAATACTTTTTCAACTATTGTTTCCATTTGACTGTTAATTTTATTGTAACTCACAGCATTTAGAGTTGGCATATTTAACACAGAAGTAAATTCCTCTAACTGGCACTGACCATTTCCTATACACGTGTTGCCTGAAAACACAAAAAAACATGCATAAATAAAAATAGGGTTTAGGAATTCGTGGAAATGGTTTTTTACGCAGGCATTTAGTGTATATACACACTTACCTACAACTGCTGCCATATTAACATCAAATTTTTTAGCTGGGTCGTCAGTTTTTAGTATAGAGGTTGCCACGCACATTTTGCATTTTATTGTAAAGGATGAAAAATATCCATTTCTGGTTTCGTTAACGATATCACAATGTGATAGGGTACAGTCAAATAGCGGCATGTGTTCAACATTTTTGATTTGTTCCCAAAAATATAAAACATTCACCAGTCGTCGTCCTTCAATTTTGTAAGGTGAAGCCTCTTTTGCAATTTCACTGTCTAGTCCATGGTCATGCATGGGCACATCTTCAATAATTGCAGTACTATGACCAGGAATATTGTTTAATTCCACTTCTTCGGAGGGTTCTATTACTTACACTAACATCATTATGTAGGGATTGTGAAGATTTTCGTAAGTTTCTTTAAACAAATGTTCCTGTATATTATTCTACATCAATTCAAATGTACTTGATACTGTTAAAAAGTAGGTACTTACTGCATTCTGGATCGGACATAGCGCCATTTTCCAAGTTTAAAAATATTTTTCTTCCCCATTATTCAAAATTCTCGTAAAGTCGAACACTTCACTATACAGGGTGTGGCGCGAAGAGTTTTGATTAAAAGTAATGGAGGGTACAGTTATGTTAAAAATCTGAAATTACGAAGCTGTAGGTTTTGGATGACGCTGAGTTCAAATATAATATTGTCCTGAATGTGGCACTTCCGGTTATACCGGAAGTAGACGTCAACTTTGTTATTTTAAATGGAACCTAATATTTTTTATTTTATTTTCGAATTCTACATGAAATTCTAGATAAAATTTGTGCACAATGTCCTATACCAAAAATGAAGTATTTTCGAGATATTTCGATTTTTTTAAATTTTGAAAAAATCCTAGTCCACATTGAATAACGATATCTCCATTAATAACGAAGCTAGTGACGTGAAATTGTAACCAATAAACAACAAGCGCTTGCCCATTAACTCCATATATCCATCTCATTGATATTTTATACAGGGTGTTTTAAACTTAGCCGCCAACATGCACAATTTAAATCATTTATAAGTTGCTTGCTTTAAATTTCTTTAAGCCAATTCGTTTGGTATCAGTATTCCCTATACCTAAATCCAACCACTTTTGAGATATTAAGGTGATATTTTGTTATTTTTTCATAAGTTATTAATTCTGAAAAGTAACCAATAGCCTGAAATGATTATTAATTGTGGATATCATTAAAAACGTTGACTAGGTATATTGTATTACTTTAATTAGATAACTTACAAACAAAAATAACTAAATGTAATATTAAACAAATAAAGTTTTATAATAAGTGTTCAAAATTAGCACTATCTACTTCTAAACATTTATGAACCCTTTTCATTAAGTTATGTCTTGTAATTCTTGAAATATGGTCGGGTGTTAGAGAATTAAAAGCAAGTGAGACTCTCTGCATCATATCTTCCTATGTCGTAACATTTTCGGCTGTATTTTTTTAAGCCAATTCGTTTGGTATCGGTATTCCCATTTCCTAAATCCAACCACTTTTGAGATATTTCATTATGTTGGTTAAAATATAACAACACTTAATTATTTCAACATTAGTAAAGGTAGGCCATGGCTGTCAAAGATTTGATAGTTAGAACGTTAATTGTTTATGTTGTTTTGGCAGTTTTCTTTACCAGTTTGTATTTCATAGTAAATAATGGCAAATGTAGGATTTACTAATGATGATTTTTTAAATCTTATTATTATTTACGGCGAGTGTAATAGAATTGTTGGACGAACTTGCCGTGTTTTTGCAGAAAGATATCCAAATCGACCAAATGCAACTTGTGATATTGTAAGAAGATTGCTTAAAAACTGCCGTCAGTTTGATCAATTTAAGACAAAAATTAATCAAAATAAACCACTATTGGACAGTGATATAAACGAAATTAATGTTTTGGGTTATTTTACGGCCTCTCCAAATGCCTCCATTAGAGATTGTGAGAGAGATCTTACTTTGTCGACGAGAACAATTCATCGAATTTAAAAAAAACACACATGGAAACCATTTTCATATCATTTGGTGCAACACTTACAATTAGGTCATCTTCCTCGAAGGGTAGAATTTTGTGAATGGTTTTTAATGAAGACCCAAGAGGATGAAAACTTAATAAAAAAAGTTATATAGTATGATGAAGCAAAGTTTAGCAAAAATGGATTATTTAATCGATTGCGCTAGATTTTGGTATTTGGGGTTACATTAAAAATCATCCAAACCTGTTACGACAAAGGAAGATATGATGCAGAGAGTCTTACTTGCTTTTAATTCGCTAACACCCGACCATATTTCCAGAATTACAAGACATAACTTAATGAAAAGGATTCATAAATGTTTAGAAGTAGATGGTGAGAATTTTGAACACTTATTATAAAACTTTATTTGTTTTATATTTAGTTATTTTTGTTTGTAAGTTATCTAATTAAATTAATACAAAATACCTAGTCAACGTTTTTAATGATATCCACAATTAATAATCCTTTCAAGCTATTGGTTACTTTTCAGAATTAATAACATGAAAAAATAACAAAATATCACCTTAAATAATGGAAATCATGGCCTACCCTTTACTAATGTTGAAATAATTAAGTGTTGTTATGTTTTAACTAAGATAATGAAATATCTCAAAAGTGGTTGGATTTAGGTATAGGAAATACTGATACCAAACGAATTGGCTTAAAAAAATACAGCGGAAAATGTAATAAAATACAGGGTGTTCTATTTAAAGTAATCAACTTATAAATGATTTAAATTGTGCTTGTTGGCGGCTAAGCTTAAAACACCCTGTATGAAATATCAATGAGATGGATATACGGAGTTAACGGGCAAGCGCTTGTTATTTATTGGTTACAATTTCACGTCATTAGCTTTATTATTAATGGAGATATCGTTATTCAACGTGGACTAGGATTTTTTAAAAATTTTTAAAAAAATCGAAATATCTCGGAAATACTTCATTTTTGGTATAGGACATTGTGCAAAAATTTTATCTAGAATTTCATGTAGAGTTCGAAAATAAAATAAAAAATATTAGGTTCCATTTAAAATAACAAAGTTGACGTCTACTTCCGGTATAACCGGAAGTGTCACATTCAGGACAATATTATATTTGAACTCAGCGTCATCCAAAACCTACAGCTTCGTAATTTCAGATTTTTAACATAACTGTATTCGCCATTATTTTTAATCAAAACTCTTCGCGCCACACCCTGCATACGTACATATGTGTTATACATGTATTTAAAACTACCACTTATTTTAATCAGATAAATTTTACGAATTTTTAGAGAAGCAGGGTGACATTTAGGATTCAATTTACTATTTTATAGTGGGCTCTGTGTATGCTATTGGACAAATTTTATTTCTAAAGTTTTTGATGTATTATTGTAAGAAAGTTCAGGGGAATTGACATTCTTAATAAGTTAACGTCAGTCACTATCATTAAGGATTGTGGGGCGATGAAAAAGATAACCGAGCTTAACAGTATTATAGCGAAGTTAAAGATACAAATACAGAGTTTATTTCGTTTGAAGCATTAGATTTCAGGGTTCAACCATTGTGGATGAATTTTAGGTAAGGATACAGTATTTGCTTTTTAAAGTGTGCTCTTATCGTGACATAATCGAATAAAGTGTGGTGGAGCCTGGCAAATTTAAAACCAAATTATGTCAAGCTCGACGAAGACAATTTTGCAATAGCATGCGAATTTTTCTTAAAACCACAGGACCATCACTAAGTGTAGCCTGTCCTTTTGGGTTTATTGTTACAAAATTCTAATGCCCATTTGATACGTGAAACTTTTACCACTATCTACCGCCAAAGAATTTTTTATTCTCTAATTTCTGTGTAATTTAAGGTTGGCATTAACAGAAGCATTTGCCCGATTTCCCGTCCAATAAAGACATGTATTATTATTATTATTATATTCAGAGGGTAAAACGTGCTTATAATAATCACATTGTATGCTTCAAATGTAGAAACATCTGTTAATGTCTTCAGAGTTGTATATTTTTCATTTCATTACAGAAATATAGTTTAATATTATCGTGTATCATGTTAGGCAAGTGCGCTTATACAATGAAATATAATTAGCTAAAAATATACTCATATTGTTAAACTTGGAAATAGTGTTAATCTGAACAAAGGCGGATTGTTCATCTCAATGAGCAATTAAGTTTACTTCGCTGCATAGTTAATGCAGCGTATACTGATCCATAAATCATTATTTTGAACAAATCAACCTAAAGAAGTTATTTCTGTCAAAAATACGACCGTTATTCATGTTGGAACAAAGGATAAGGTCAAAAATTAATATATAGTTTCTATATGCAATATGATAAATGGTGGTATAGCATTACACCCTTCACTGATCATTCTCAAGAATAGTGCATTGAAGGCAATTCAGTTCTAGTATACGATAAAGCTCATTTCTATTTACAACTGTAAATTAATTGCCGTACTTAATAATTATTCAAAAGCTTTTGTGCACAATAAGTTAAAAAGTTGTGGTTTGTGTTAGAACTGAAAGTTAAATTCTAAAGCCTAATTTCATATATATATATATATATATATATATATATATATATATATATATATATATATATATATATATATATATATATATATATATATATATATATATATATATATATATATATTTTAAGTTGATGCTTTTTTAAACTGTGTATAGAACAAATTAAAATAAACAACTTTTCAAATAACATTTTTTAATTAACTCAAAAATAAAAGAGATATTACGTTTTAAAGGAATAAGCAGTCAAGTTCTATTTCAAACGACATGTTCAATGTTGTCACCATTCGGTTCTACACAACGCTGTGCGCGATGTAACCACTGTTCGGTGACAGCGCGTACTAACGAAATTCGTTTTGTTTTAATTGTTGCTGCTGCCTGTTCTATGCGCCCAATTAATTCTTCCCGCGTGTTTACCGGTGTTTTAAAACTAACGCTTTCATGTAACCAAGAAAAATCGCATGGTGTAAGGTCTGGTGAGCGAGGTGGCCACGCACTGGCCCATTTCGACCAATCCACCTGTTTGGAAAAGTATAATCCAAGAACTCCCGCACTTCTCGTCTAAAATGAGGAGGTGCTCCGTCTTGTAGAAGCCACATGTTTTGCCTTATATCTAATGGCAATTCTTCCAGCAGATTAGGTAGATGATTTTCCAAAAAATTCAGATAATTCTCGCTCGTTAAACAGTCTGGCAAGATGTGCGGACCAATGAGTATTCCATTTACAATTCCAGCCGAAACATTTACGGAAAATCTTTCTTGAAAACTTGATCTCCATATAGCATGGGGATTTTCAAATGACCAAACATGAGTATTGCGGAAATTGTTGATTCCATTTCTGGTGAATATTGCCTCGTCCACGCACAAAATTTTTCTTGTAAAATTCAAATGATCTGCATTGTTTTGTAAAAGCCATGCACAGAACTCAACTCTACGGGGATGGTCTTGAGGAAGTAGCGGGTGTACATGTTGAACGTGAAATGGATACTACTGATTTTCCCGCAATGTTTTCCACACCTTTGTTTGACTTACACCGACCTCACGTGCAATTTCTGTAGTACTTATCGATGGATCTTCCTCAATAATATTCAAAACTTGTTCTTCATTCTGCATATTCACAGGTTGTCTCGGTCTTCCTACATGCCCTCCACGATGTTCTCTTAAATAACCAGTATCTCTTGCCCTCTGAACGAGATTTATAAAACTACGGGATGTCGGATGCACTCTTAGTGGAAAGCGTTCTGCATACAGCCTTGCGGCTGCAGCCGCACTTTGACGACACTCCCCATAAATCAACATCATGTCCACGAGTTCATTATTTTCATACACATGAGCCATTCTTTATTTTTCAATAATCACAAACTGACTGAAATCTAACACGCGATTAACTGACAATAAATTGACACATTTCTGCTTGACATAAAAAGTGTAAACAGAAACAAAACAAAATTAACAACCGTCTTATCACAGAGATTGTTTGCAGTTCCATACCAACCCGAATACACACACGCGGGAAAATTAATTGGGCGCATAGAACAGGCAGCAGCAACAATTAAAGCAAAACGAAAAAATTTTATTTGAAAAAGTTGTTTATTTTAATTAGTTCTATACAGTTTAATAAAAGCATCAACTTAAAAATCACCCCGTATATATATATATATATATATATATATATATATATATATATACAGGGTGGTCCTTTTAAAGTGTTACAAAGCGATATTGAGAAACGGCTGATTGAAAATAAATGAAATTTCTAGAGATACATTTGGTCGTTGGGGGACACTTTTTGACAGAGTAAGTAATGTTTTAACCCTTTCCACTGTTTATGGGTGGGGGTAACTTTTAAATGTTAAATGGAAAGGTGCAGTTTTCTTTCCAGATTCGTAATCTCCAGAAAAAACTACGTTATAATCAATGAATAATTTAATGCCAATGTCAATGTCACTACGCTAACAAAATTAAAAATAAAATCAACTAAAGAAAAAACTGATATTAGGTACATTATTTTATTATAATACATAGATTTTCGAAATGACGACCATTTTGTTCAGAAACATTGTTGTTTTTTCTACATCCTCCGAAAATTAACATGTCAACTGGGTAAAAAAATACGGTATTTTGGTTAGATTATGTAGTTAATAATTATTTTCTTAGAAAGTTCATGATTTTTTTTGAAGCTATGTGGCACTGCAGCGATGATTCACCAGCCGCCACTGTTGCAGTTATCATGACAACGAACGACTTGTCATGTTATGACATTGCCAGTCATCTCCTTAAGTTATCTTCGAGTTTAAAGCCTTTAGTTTAAGCGACTTGTTAAAATTAGTGTTCATTGTGTTCGTTTATTGTTAGTTAGTGTTAGTTCTGTTCGTTTGTTAATTATCTCTGTTGTTCCTGTTCGTATTTAATAATCTTAGTTGAAATTTTAACTACGTATCCTTAAAATGAATGAATTCAACTGCCAAGTTGACATGTTGTTAATTCTCGGAGAATGTAGAAAAAACTACCGCAATGCTTCTGAACTTTGGGCGGTAAGATTTCCCCATTTAGCACCAAAATCTCACATGGCGTTCAAAAGATTAGAGGCTAGGAGTCGCCAAACCGGCCAACTCTCATCCAGAAAACGCAGCAGGAGAAAAACCAAAACGAACGACGACATGGTGGTAGGAATTTTGGGAACAGTAGCTCTCAACCCTCATATTGGTTCCCGAGATCTATCCAAAGACGCCGGGATGTGTAAAACATCCGTTCTCAGGATTTTGCACAATTTTAAATTTCATCCTTACCATATTGCCTTACATCAAGAATTGTATGAACAGGACTTCGAGAGACGGGTGCAATTTTGTCGGTGGTTTCGACAATGGATTAATGAAAACAACTCACTGGAAAACGTAACATTTTCTGACGTAGCAACATTCACTGATCATGGTCAAGTCAATCGTCACAATATGCATTATTGGGCTCAAGAAAATTCACACTGGATGCGAACAGTCGCTAATCAACACCCTTGGTCGATAAATACCTGGTGTGGGATATTTGGCGATGTTGTTATTGGACCTCATTTTTTCGATGATAATCTTAATGGACAGCGATACTGCGATTTCCTTCAAAATGACTTGCAAAGATTGATGCCAAATATTCCAGAGCAACAACGTGAAGCAATTTGGTTCCAGCAAGACGGCGCACCACCACATTTCTGTCGAGAAGCACGTGCTATATTGAATGACACTTACCCTAACAGATGGATTGGACGTGGGGGACCAGTAAATTGGCCTGCAAAATCGCCAGACTTAACCCTTCTTGATTTTTTCTTGTGGGGTTTCGTCAAAGAAAAAGTCATGGTGACTGCTCCAACTACAGCCGAAGACATGAGAGAAAGGATTACGCGTACAGTTCGTGAAATCACCCCAGATATGTTATTCAGAGTGCGGAATTCTTTTCGATAGAGGGTTGATAAATGTTTAAAACAAAATGGTCGTCATTTTGAACACCTATTATAATAAAATAATGTACTCAATATCAGTTTTTTCCTGTTGATTTTCTTTTTAATTTTATTGAATTTAGCGTAGTGACATCGACCTTGGCACTAAATTATTCATTGATTATAACGTAGTTTTTTCTGGAGATTACGAATCTGTAATGAATACTACACCTTTCCATTTAACATCTAAAAGTAACCCCACCTAAAAGTGGAAAGGTTAAAACATTACTTACTCTGTCAAAAGTGTCCAACGACCCATTGTATCCCTAGATATTTCATTTATTTTCATTCAGCCATTTTCTCAATATTGCTTTGTAATACTTAAAGGACCACGCTGTATATATATATATATATATATATATATATATATATATATATATATATATAATATATATATATATATATATATATATATATATATATATATATATATATACAGGGTGTATTTTAAAATCACCGACAAACGAAAACTGGAGATTCTATGATTCAAAATAAGACAAAAATGATCATAAACGCTTTTTCGAAAATGCTTCCTAACCGAGATACAGGTTGATTAAAAAATAATTTTTTTAAGATTTTTTTTTAAGATTCCTCAAAAACTACAAAAGATATTACACTGAGACTTGGTACACCTAAATGTTTAATTAAGTACAATTAATCAGGTGAGTTTGAGTCAACTGGCTCCATCCAGTGGTGTGGAATATGTTAAGTTAATCACTTTAAGTAAAAAAAAACGCACGTCCCTGCTTTTTTTGAAGAAATATTTTTTTGTTAAATTCAACATTTAATTCTGCAAATAAAATCATACTTAGAATTTTTCCGATTCGGCACCCGTTTTTGAAATATTTTGTATTAACATAAACGATTACATTATTCAGTAATAACCAAATTAAATAAATCAGAGATTGCTTTGGATTTGACAGTTACGTATCTTGTTTGCTAAAATAGTTGCATTTACGCGTGTTTTGTAATTCATTGTTTGTGTCTAATTACTGTGAAAAAATTAATTATTCCAAACGAGAACTGGTCGATATGCATTTATGTTATGGCAATACTAATTGCAATGCTCGTGCAGCTGCTCGACTTTATGAACAAAGATTTCCAAATAGAAGACATCCACATCATACTACGCTTAGAACCGTTCATCGTAACTCGTTAGAGTATGGAAGTTTAAAAGGAAGGAAAAATTCCGGACGAAATGCTCGTGTACCAGTTGAAATTGAGGAACAAATTTTAGATAGAGTTTATGAAAACTCATCAATAAGTACGCGTGAGTTAGGTTTAGAATTTGGTGTGTCGCATAGCAAGTCTTGGAAAATTTTACGAGAACAAAATTTACATCCCTTTCACCTACAAAAGTGCATGCGTTATTGCCTGCTGACCATCCTCGTCGAATGAATTTTTGCGAATGGTTTTTAAATAAAAATGCTGAAGATGTACAATTTGTTAGAAACTTATTGACCACTGATGAGTGTATTTTTCCCGAAATGGAATAATAAACTTGCATAATTCCACAAATGTTTAGATGAAAATCAGCATCCAACTGTAGTTACAGCTCACCAACATAGATTTAGCGAAAATATTTGGGTATGTATACTAGACGATCACCTAATCGGACCTATCCATTTTCCTCAAAGACTTACTGGCGAATTCTATTTAAATTTTTTGAGAGAAGATTTGCCAGAATTGTTTGACGACGTACCCTTAGATGTTAGAATGAACATGTATTTCATGCATGATGTTGCACCACCACATTCTAGACGAAGCATCAGAGAATTTTTAAATGCATGGTTCCCTGGACGCTGCATTGGACGAGGAAGTGAAGTACCGTGGCGGCACGATCGCCAGATTTAAACCCATTGGATTTTTTTATGTGAGGGTATCTGAAAACTCGTGGCTATTCGGTTCAAATTGATAATTGAGAGCAACTTTGGAATCGCATACAGATGGCATGCGATGAGATTAGGACTATGCCATAAATTTTTCAGCGTGTTAGGTTTCATTTGCTAACAAGAATACAAGCTTGCATTTAAAAGGAAGGAGGACATTTTGAACAATATGTAAAAAAATAATTAATTTGGTTTTGATTCCTTCAATATCTCTTTAATAATGTACCTAATAGTTAACTGCGTTATTTTTTTGTAAAACAAAACAAATTTTGATTTTTATTGAAGAATGTGGTCGTTTATGTTAATGCAAAATATTTCAAAAACGGGGCGCCGAATCGAAAAAATACCAAGTATGATTTTACTTGCAGAATTAAATGTTGAATGTATCAAAAAAATATTTCTTCAAAAAAACCAGGGGCGTGCGTTTTGTTTTACTTAAACTGATTAACTTCTCCGCCACTGGATGGAAGCAGTTGACTCAAACTCACCCGATTAATTGTATTTAATTAGACATTTAGGTGTACCAAATCTCAGTGTAATATCTTTTGTAGTTTTTGAGGAATCTTAAAAAGTATTTTTAATCAACCTGTATCTCGGTTAGGAAGCATTTTCGGAAAAGCGTTTATGATCATTTTTGTCTTATTTTGAATCATAGAATCTCCAGTTTTCGTTTGTCGGTGATTTTAAATACACCCTATATATATATATATATATATATATATATATATATATATATATATATATATAAGATAAGTTCGAGACGTTTTCTGTTATAAAGTGCAAGTTTGAGGACAATGTAAATTTCCGGACTGACCCGAACTTCCAGTCCTCAAACTTCTCATTTTATGACAAAAATTGTTCCCAAAGTTACACTGCTAAGTAGATTACGGAATACGTATATGTATGGTGGGAGTTTTGACGACATTCTGTAATATGAACTGGAACTTGGAGGTCATTTAATATAAACTTAAATTGCCTGAAAATTTATTCACCCATGAAGTAGAAGAAACAAGGTAGGTCGTCGACTTACCGTTTGTAGTGTTTTTAACAGTACAAACTGCTATGTGCTGACATCAAATTGATGAACATATTTATAAAATTGCAAGCCAAATTTGGGAAAGTTTTATTATTTGTCAAACTTCATTGTCGCTTTCGTCAGATTGCTTCCGTCTGATTTAAAGTTTAAAGTTATCAGTACCTTAATCTTAGACTTGCAAGATTTTGCTATTTATAATTTATTCTACTAATTTTATATTAACAGCTAATGATGCTTTGTATCGCTAAGTAATAATCTTACTTAATGTATTATTTTTGTAAACTTTCCGATTTGGCTAGATTATAAGAAAAATTATTCTTATTGTAAATTTTGAAAATTTGTTTTGTTGTTGGTTATTATTATTATTATTATTTACTTGCCATAATAAATCAAACGAGAGAAGTGTTACTTCTAAATTTAACTAAATGTTTGGCATTTTATTGTTAATGTAAAGAAAGTGATCACACATACAATTTTTATTGTAGGTCGTTTGGTTCACCTAAATCAGCACATGTAATTTCAGTTTGTTGACGACAAATAAATGCTTTTTTAAACTTCAGAAGATGTGTTAATTTAGTGGTAGTTTAGTACATTGTTATATTTTTCTTTTAATTATTATGTATCTTAACTTATGTATTTACCGTACTTTTTGTTTTAGCAGTAATTTTAATATACCTCGATTCTTTGGTTGTTGAAGACAAACAAATATTTCAAAAGGGTTCTATTTAACTAGTATTGTCACATTATTTATCTGCATGTAATTAATTTCATTTTGTAAAATATAAAAATTTAAGTTACCAAACCGTTAAATCCAGGATTTATAAATATTTTAAACTCAAACATTTTAACTAATTAAGATATCTTTATGAAATTAAAACAAGGTAGTAAATATTTATTATAAATTAAATATTTTACAGAGAATTTGTAAAAGTAAACTCGTTTTTTTCATTGCGTGCAAGAATCGATTGTGTATTTTGGGGGTAGGTACATTTTAAGTGTATATGAGTTGCAGTAGAATTGTAAAAGGTGGAACTACCTGGATATTCCTTAGAAAAAGGATTCCTACAATATATTCGTAAATTTTATTAAATATTATATCTTTTTTAAACGAAATGTTAATCAAACCGTTTTGTCCTCTTTTAATTTTTTTTGCTACAATTTTTAATAATTTTATTTCTGGTGACCATATGTATAATTAAATAAAAATATAAAAACATAGAATAAGGATAGGAAAGGCCACGTATACGCACACCATGTGCGGCTACTTAGGCGAATGCTGGGGTAGTATTTTCCCCCTCAGAACCCTAATTCCGTTCCCTCTGATCCTATCTTGACCGCACCCATCCTTACTCACACCATGCATATATACGTAATGTATGTATGTATGATGGGAATTCATTATTGTGGCTGAAGGAGCTTGAAAAGCTCAAACAGCCCGTCCTCCTCCTTTGGAAGGGAATGAAACGTAGAATAAACAAAACGCATGTGTATTGCTTGTAGGCTTACGATACATACATGTTTTTCTCATTTCATATATAATTTCTCATATTACAGCTTTTTATATGTAATATAGAATACAAACAACATTTTTATTAAAAAAAAAACAAAAGAAATTACGAGTACTACTAGAGTCCAAAAAAAAACAAACTTGTTTATTTATATCATAAATCTTCAAATTAAAATGTAGTTAATTTAATTGTAATTTTAACTCGTGTGGGATTTTGATATATTAATGACCAAACAACATTTAATGAAAAATGTGTACTAAATTTCTCTTTTTTGAGGTGGTCCAACAATTAACATTTAATGAACTAGTTACAGTATGAAGCGTTACATTCTCAATAGCTATATTTAAAATACTTTTGTATAAAAGCTTAGAGAAGATCACATTCCGAAGGGATCATGCATTACTGAAGTAAGGTTTCAATTTTGTTTCGGAAATTCCAATCGGTTTTAAAGGGCATATGAATTTTAATAAAATAGGTGTTCGTCCTTTAACTTTTCCTTGGATAATATTTTGTAGTAACCGGTATTTGTTGTTATTTCTCATGATATGGCCAAAGTATTCTAGTTTTCAGCGTTTAACGGAGAACAAAATTTGAGGTCTGTAACCCATTCTGTCGAGGACTTCTTCATTAGTAATATGTTCTGTCCATGAGATTTTGAGGATTCTACGATACACCCAAATTTCGATGCAATCTTTTCTCCATGGCTTGAGATAAGGTTCATGCATCCACACCATATAATAAAGTGGAGAATACATAACAAGATGTAATTCTCTTTTTGAGCGTTATGCTAAGATTCCGCGAGCCGAGCAGTGTTTTCATTTGTATGAATGTTGTTTTGGCTTTCTTTGTTCCGGAATTACTTTCTCTAGAGTGATCCTAATCTTCATTGATTGTGCAGCCTAGATAGGTGAAGTGAGATACTCTTTCTATGGGTTGATTGTTAGCAAGCAGTACTCCCTGTTGGACTGGAGTTTTGCTTATTGACATATATTTAGTCTTTTTTGTGTTCAAGTTCAGTCCATATTCTTCTCTTGCCTTCACGACTCTCCCTTTACACTTTTGGTCTTCCGGCGCCCCTTTTTCCTTCTCTGTTACTTCCGTTCTACTGCCATTTTCGATCGGAACAACGTACAGTACAGCAATTTCCTTTCAGAAGACTGGACGTTAATGCAATTTATATTTTGTCGGTGAGGATTTATGAGGTCACATAATTTTCAAGTAAAGTTAAAGAATTGAATTACATTGTCAATCACAAAGAACTACTGGGAATATCGTCGAATTTAATATTCTTACATTAAATAAATTTTCGGGAAAATAAAAATGCTTAATACATTAGTTAATGCTTTATGGAGATTTAAAAGACATTACGTTGCTCATAGTTATAATAAATAAATATATTATCAAATTAAAACAAAGCTTATTTAGTATAAAAGATTATTAATTAAATTTGATGTTACACATATGAGAATCTCTGAAAGCTACTCACAAAGATTGTAGAGTTAATATTTGTTTATGCCCTTTCAGTGCATTTTCGAAATGCGGTTGATGGTGTTTGGGTAGTATTACTTATTTTGTTAAGACTAAGCGTTCTTGTAGAATCTACGAGGACGAAACTAGAAGTTTGAGTGATTACATTTCACAAAATTATTTATTGATTGAAACATTAAGTAGCATTAAATTATTATAAGTTTTTCTTATGAACGAATAAGTTCAAAGGTAAATATGTAATTAAAATTCCTTGCGATATTCAGGCTACATTCCATTAATATAAGTAATTTGACTGTAATCTCATTATATTTAGAATTTACATCAGTTCTACAACATAAAGACAAAATTTACATCGATTGCTTGAACCTTGGTGGCGCAGTTGGTTGGGTACTCTAAAGTACAGGTCGTAGGTTCAAATTACTATAAACTTTTAGTATTTAATAAAATTAACAATAATTTTTAATTACATATTAAGTAGCATTGTTAATGATTTTAAGCTTTTATGTTTGCAAAATTTATTTAACGATTATTTGGTCATTATTTTGCACTTAAATACATTGAATGAGGTTTTTAAACAAACCTTACGAATTCTATGTTTGAAATTGAGGTAGTGATTTACCAAATGGGCCATTATCTTATTTGCTACGATGATTCAAGATATTTAAATACAGAAACCCATTTTTGATTTGATTGTGCAGGTATGAAATATATACTTTATAACGGAGCTCGTATTCATTCAAAATCATATATTTACACTACTTGTTGTTTACAATAGGTAGTTTTAGCAGAATTCATTATTAGTTCTAAGATATCACACTTGGTTTATGCGAATAGTATGATGCACTATTTTTAAATGCATGTATTAAGTTTATTACAATTATTTTCTTTATTGATAACCTACAGTAAAAGTAATTTTCTTTCAGAAGGCTCATCATAAGGGTTCATTTTAAAATTTATAGTTAATCCTTTTTCATGTTATAAATGATTATAATTAATTTCAATTCATTTTGTTGATGTTTGGATGATATAGAACAATTGGTTAACTGTTAAAGAAGGCAACAATTGCGCATTCAAAAAGTGAAATTCTTTGAATAAATTCTTTGTCTCAAAATTTAATTGGAAACTGTGTTCTCTATCTTATTATATTGGAGTATAACAGGGCACTAGGTATAGCGAAAAAAATTTTATAAATGGTTTATAGAAGCACATTATTTATTTACAGTTTCTTAAAGTATAAGGAGCTACAAATAAAATACCATACCGTACGTAAAATTCTGCTTGTATGGGGATTTAGAAAATGTAAACAGAATGTTTTCAATGAATACGGATTTACGTAATTTTATGCAAAGGTTTTTTAAAGTTGCCCAATAACAATTGTATAACGTCTAGGTAGGCAACACATCTTTCTGTTTACTCCAATCTTTTGTAGCAAAACGACTTTTGTTATAAATTAACGTAAATAAAAGAGCTTATTTGTAAGGAATATAATAATAATGACATAATACTAATATTAACTATCCACAAAGTCTCGAAAATAACTATTAAATATAGAATTTTTTGCTTTAGATTGAAAACCCTAAATAATAAAAATATTTACATACAAATTGTGTGATACAATATACTGGAAGTATCTGAACTCTGATTGGAATTTTTGTCTGAAAATTTAGATCCAGTTACCTTTGAACAAAATATTTTTGAAGCTTCTATCACGCCCGATTATACCGGCAGTAGACCAACATTTTTATTTTAAATGGAATCCTACAGTTTTCATATAATTCATTGTCTAAAAAATTTGTTCTAACAACATAAATCTATAATAATTTGCGTCTGTTTATTAAGTCGAATTATCTACTAATTATACTAATTTATATAGTTACATTAAAGATTACTTTGCATGCCATGGAGCTTAAAGGTGAACGTTTAATTTATATTTTGTTCATGATTTATGATACATAATTTTAATAAGTTAAATTTAATTGTAATCTCAATCACAAAGAACTACTGGGAATACTGTTGCATTTAGTATTGTTACATTAAATGAATTTTAGGGAAAATAAAAAAGCTCAATAAATTAGTTACTGCCTTTGGGATATTTATAAAGCACTACGTTGGTCGTAATTACGATAGATAGATATATTCAGAAAATTAAAGCAAAACTGGTTTAATATAAAAGGTTATTGATTAAATTTGATGTTACATCAATCCATTAAACAATCAATTTGTTTCTCAACAGTTCGAAAGAACTGTGTAATTATAAGTTCATATTTCGTAATTAATTAATCATTCGATTAATTATTGACCACAAATGATCACCAACAACTTTTATTGACCATGTGTTAAAAAGTTATTTCAAAATAAGATTACGAACAATTCACTTGAATCGAAAATCGCCAATTTTATTACTCTATCTGATTGACCATCGTTTGACCATGAATTCGATTTGTTTGACCATTCAAAAAAAAAAAACTAAAATATACTTTTATATTCATTATAACATTTAATCCTCGAACATGCTTTTAGGATTACCATTCTATGAATAATCATCGAGGAACAATTAGTGCATTTGTTTAATAATGTACTATTTATTTGAGACATGGTCAATCCTCGAATCTGCATTTGAGACATGTCAATCTTGTATATCCTTTTAGATTACCATCTTTTATTTCCTATGAATAATTATCAGAAGAACACGTATGCATTTTGATTAATAATGTATTATTTCGAATTTTGAGACATGGTCAATCATCCAATATCCTTTGAAAATGATCAATCCTGAATATGCATTTTATTGACCATCTTTATTTCCTATGTATAATCATCCGGAAGAACAAGTAGTCATTTTGAATAATAACGTATTATTTCGAATTTTTAAGACATGGTCAATCCTAGAATATACTTTTGAGGATTGACCATGTTTTATTTCTTGTAGATAATCAGCCAGAAGAACAAGTAGTGCATTTTGATGAATAATGTATTATTTCCTATTTTAGGACATGGTCAATGCCCGAATATGCCTTTTGAGACATGGTCAATCCTCGACATTTTGTACAAAATAAAAAAAAAGGTTCCTATTACATTGAAAGAAAGTACCTATTTGATATAAACAAAACAAATGGTCCCGATAAACACGAATTAACAAAATTGAGTATATGATTATTATCCTATGTATAAATAATCACAATATTAAAGATCGCAAATCTAAATTGCTTCCTTTCAATATTAGATACATCCCCTGCGTATTGAACATGATATTTCTTAATCATGGAGTATAGTCACATATGAAAATCCATCAGTACTACTGAACACTCACAAAGATTACATAACATTTTTCGATCACCTGCTGGAGGGCAACAGTCTGATCAATACATCCTCTCCCTGGCATGAACCCACCCTATACATCCCAAATCTTAGTTTGTGTAGTTTCTCGTACTCTTATCAATCAATATTCTTCCAAATACTTTACCAGGTACACTTATTCCTCTGTAGTTCTTCAATCACTCTTGTTCCCCTTACCTTATACAATGGTCGCTTCCAATCATTCGGCACTTTTCCACATTAAGGACATTGAATAATTCACAAATCTTCGTATAAGCTTTGACCACCATACTTTTAGCATTTCACCAGTGATTTCATCCATCCTGCTCTTTCCTACCGTTTTTATCATTTAACCCAATATCCTTCTCAGTTTCCTCTACATTCTCCTTATTTAACCTTCAGTCTTATTCCTCACTACTGTACAGCTTTCCGAAATACTCTTGCCAGCATTTCCTCATTCACAATCGTCCCATACTATTTCGTTTCTAATTCATCCTGCAGGTTCTGTTTTGGGCCACGTTTTGTATTTTGACCCATTTCAGAAGAGTTTTGTTTCCTCAAAATCATTCTGCATTTTCTCTCCTTACAGCCATCACTTCCTCTTTACTTATTCTCACTGCCTCCTTCGCTTCTTTGTTTCTTAATCTGTACACCTCATACAATCGTTCTTCTCAGTCTCATTTTTTGCAGCAATATTCCATGTACGCATCTTTTTTACTTACTGCCTTTTTACCGACTCATTCCACCAAGCACATCTGTCTACCTACAATCACTCTTCCAACGGA
>JARFJB010002232.1:2647500-2925000 GCA_036346205.1 Vesta saturnalis | reverse complement strand
ATAAAAGGAAGGTTCTGATGGAATCATGTGACATACGCTTAAAGCGTATCCAATATTTACGTCAACTGCAGCAATGCATTCAAAATAAGAGACCAATTATTTTTACAGGTGAGTCCTATATCAACAGTTGTCATATAAACCCAAAAAATTGGCCAGATAATTCTACTCTGGGTTTTAAAAAACCTATTGGCAAAGGTCCACGTGTTATCATGGTACATGCTGGTGGATCTGAAGGTTTTGTTAATAATGCACTACTTATGTTCAAATCAGGTACGAGATCATTATCATAATTGCAGTCTACAACTAAATCTTATTAATTATAGGAAGTACATCAGTAGATTACCACAACGATATGAACCATACAAATTTTATGCAGTGGGTACAGAAGCACCTGTTGCCGAATATACCAAAGCGATAATGCATCATATCACAATATAGTAATAAATAAAGATCCAACATCCATGACCAAAAAGGACGATATGATTATGTGGCTTCGTCAACATTCAATTATGCATGATCCTCTTTCAACAAAACCTGTGTTGTATGCAATAATCAAGGAGCATAAGTCAAAGTGCAAACAGTATATTTTAGAAAAACCTCCGTATCATCCAGAACTAAACCCAATTGAGAAAATATGGGCTGCAGTGAAGCAGTACGTTGCATCTAGAAATACTACCTTTAAATTAAAGAATGTAATAAAATTAGCTGAAGAAAAATTTGCCACGATAACTCCTGAAGATTGGGCAAACATATGTACACATGTTGGTAAAGTAGTTGAAGAATACAAGTACAAAGAACACGTTTGACAAATCATATGATTAAAAATTATTATTAATTTTATTAAATACATAAATAAAAAGTTTACCTCGAGTAGGATTCGAACCTACGACCTGTACTTTGCTAGAGTACCGCGCTACCAACTGCGCCACCAAGGTTCAAGCCCCAATCGATGCAAATTTTGTCTTTATGTATGTAGAACTGATGTAAATTCTAAATATAATGAGATTACAGTCAAATTACTTATATTAATGGAATGTGAGCCTGCAATATCGCAAGGATTCACACATACCAAAGCAACTTGACTAATATTGAATTATTATAAGTTTTTGTTATGAACGAATAAGTTCAAAGTTAAATATGTAATTAAAAATTATTATTAATTTTATTAAATACTACATAAATAAAAAGTTTACCTCGAGTAGGATTCGAACCTACGACCTGTACTTTGCTAGAGTACTCTAGCAAAGTACAGGTCGTAGGTTCGCTCACATTCCATTAATATAAGTAATTTGACTGTAATCTCATTATATTTAGAATTTACATCAGTTCTACATACATAAAGACAAAATTTGCATCGATTGGGGCTTGAACCTTGGTGGCGCAGTTGGTAGCGCGGTACTCTAGCAAAGTACAGGTCGTAGGTTCGAATCCTACTCGAGGTAAACTTTTTATTTATGTATTTAATAAAATTAATAATAATTTTTAATTACATATTTAACTTTGAACTTATTCGTTCATAACAAAAACTTATAATAAATCATATGATGATTTTAGATTCGTTGCGAATACAGGCGATTCAGATGAATCTATTGAAGAATCTTCCGATGATGAAGATGAGGGGGATCTTGGAATTTCTCTATTGCCTGACTCTGGCTTACAACAAGCAGGACCGAGCACAGAATAAAATAATTTGTTAGGGAATATTTACAATTTACACACATAATAGGTGCTTTGCAACTTGTTCAGTTCCCACAATGAAACACACCTTATATCGTTATCTGTTTAATGTTTTGTGAATTTTATAAAACTAAGGTGAATGTGTAGTTTCAACCAAAATGAAGTGTGTTGATTCAATTGTTTAAACCCTAAAACAAAATCTATCATTTCTTAATTGTTTTTGTATGTATTTATGATAACCTATTTACCAGAATTTTACATTAAGTATACTAAAAATAAACTTTAGCAATTGTAATTTCCTATGATTAGATTTTTGTCATAAGCTGTTTTGTGGCATAATTTTAGTGAAAGATTTAATTATTCAATTTATTTTTGTGAGTTAGCATTTTATATTTCTGTAAATATTTACGTGTTGATTTTATATTCTGTTTGTGAATAAATAAATTAAAAAATTTTAAATAATTTACTCCTAAACCAAAGTAATAAGTAATCGCATTCAAACTAGTAAGAATCTGGTGCGTTAGTCCTTGTTCCTTTACTACTTGTGTTATTAATTTGAAAGCTTTTGTTATACACATCTACGTTTTAATTAATGTGAATGCGTTTACATAGTTTTCTAAAATACAATATGCTTTTTGGGGCGTTTCAAATAGTTCATTTAGTTTATTAAGTTTCAACACATTCGACATACTATTAAACTGTCCCTCAAAGAGCCGGATATTAAGGTTTTCTTTCATGCTTTGCGGGTACATGTATCATTTTACAGTAGTTTAGGATAAATCATAAGATTGTACTTTTGTATAGATCATTTTGCTATTCTGTAAATAAAGTTATTCAGCAGACATTGTTGATGACAAGTATTCAAGGAGCTCCAAAACAAAACTGCGCCTATTTGTAATCGTGTAAACTAAGCTATAATTGCTAAATTTCACAAAACATAGTATTATATAAATTATCGCTTGGTTTAACTTCAGTTTGTAACATTTCTGTTTAAGCCCTTAACCCATTTATGAAATTTTCGTGCAACGCCACTGGCACTGGTTAAAGATAGAATTGAATCTAGTCATGATACCACAACATATGAACTTGGTGTAACCTCAAATCCCTGTGGATGAAGAATCCAGAGGGGAAAAGAGCAAACCATTGGTGGATTACTTTGTATTTAGCGGAAGTAGCTCTATAACATCGATTGATGATCCTACGCTACGAAATGCTTAAAACATCGGATAGAAAGGGATGTTTTTTTTAGTATGGTTAGTAGTCCTGAACAGTCGTAAACTGTTTAGGAAGCCTTCTCCTCTTCACCCTGGTGATATAGAAAGAGAGAATGGCCTGAAGGTAATCCTAGAAGCTCATGTAGTCGACAGACGCCTAGTTCTACGAAATAACTGTGATCTATACAGTGATAACCATCTTAATATTGTTTTTATTGTATTTATTTATTTGGCTATTCTTCGTGCAATCTTAAAATTTTATTTAATTTTTTTTACTATTATATTTTATTTTTATTTTTATTATACTTCATTATACTACCAAGCAAGACGAGTTCGGGCTAGAACAAAACTTATTATAATAATAAAAGTTCATGAGGTTTGCTACGGTTTAGTCTTCTTATTCCATGAACATTGTCGAGGAACTAGATGACTTCGACATTGACATATCCGAGTTACCTTTTTGCCTGAATTACTTCCCAGACCCCTATAATCGCCAGATTGCCATAAAATTCTTCGTTACTTACATAAAAGTGCCCGCTTGTGATTAATCACAGACATTTTTTTGGCTTCGTTGTATTACTAATTGATCTGTTAACTTATTACAACCCTTAGTTGCGCCTTATACGTCCAGATCGAGTTTATGGACTGATAAATTAGTCTTTCAGATTTAATGGCATATCTTACCGAGCATTTATTTATTTTATAGCAGTTAGTGGAGTGTTTCAGTAACAGAGTGTTAGAGAAAAAATTATTTAAGCATATGTTACAAAAGAATTTGTTGTGTCCTCGATTGGAAAGTTGAGAGGACAACCACGCTGACATGTTCTTGATCCACGTAAAGTGGTAATATTGGTTGTTGACGTTTGCCCCCTTTATACTGTTGTCGTTCGAGGAGAGTACTAATAAATTTATAGTAGGAAAATCATGGTTGTGATTATCATTTATCATGAATGGTATTACATGCTCTTTTACTATGCAGTATAAATTTACGGATAGACGGTTTAGTTTTTCAAATTTTTTTATACCTGTTAATTTAATGGGAAATTTAATCGTGCTACGATTCAATACCTCATCGAAATGGGGGTAGCTTCCTATTCTATTGGGGTGTTTGTTTGCAGGATACAAAGCGGAGACCATCGACCAAAGAAAACAAAATTTATCGTTATTTTTAATATTAACAACAGCCCTCTTTAGTGCAATAAAACGTGGAACTGTGATGAAAGTAGAAATGCCACCCCTTATGGGAACGTAATTATTTATGTTTACTTTCAAATGCAAAATTTCACTTAGAGCAAACCCCGATCCTTCCTCTTGAAACTCTCCCAGTTTAACTGTCAATTTATCAACTATTTCCCTTTGATACCACAGCTTGAGATTTGTGCCAAAGTCAATAACGGAATTTCTGGTAGGAAAATACTTTAATTCTACATTCATATTTTGAGGGTTAATAAATTAGCATACCAGTACAACATTCACTTTTAACAAAGACCTCTTCAACATGATATTAACATTTCTAGCAAAGCTATCATATGCCTCTGTTAAAAAAATTAAGGGAACCTTGTATCCTAAGTCGACTATAATTCCCGTTAATAATCTCGAATCAAAACAATATTTAAGGGAATATCAAACTAAACTTGCCGTATTGCATTCACCACCTATCCTACCACCCGTTATGGGAGAGTTTCCTAATTGCTGTTGTAGTCGAGCCAAATAAAATTTTAAAAGAGCCAAATTGCTCTCTATTCTAAGGGGATTTTTATTCCTATTATCTAAGTGAACATTATTGGCAATAGCTTCTCTATCAGAGAAATACTGGTTCTAAGTATTGCAAAATGTCTAACTATTTCGGGTTTATGTTTTAATAGTTTTAATGCATTTTGAGTCAACTCAACTAGGAAGCTGCTGAGGGCAGACAGAGATGATGAGGATGACATACCTACCGACATTAAACTTATCCTTAAATATTCAACAAAAGTATTCCGGGTTTATTGCAATTTGCTCAGCGAAATCGAACGGAGCACATAACCCAGGTATTTCACAAGACAACAAAACACGTAATCAATTTGAGCATCAATGAACCTCTTATATAGATCAAGTGCTCCGTAACAAAGTATCGAACATTCAAGTAGACAGACGCTACGTTACATTTTTTTCTCATTTCCTGCAAAAGTACTCTTGCCCTCTCACTTCAAAATTTATAATAAATAGTGAAAATATTTACGTTGCTTATATCACTTAGCATCAGTCCTTTTACCGGAAATAACATGACAACTCTAAAGAAACAAACGAAGTTATCGTTATCATTAAAAAAAAACAAAAAACAAAAGTTCTACAAAATATAAAAGTGCATGAGGGGCAGAAAGTAAAAAGTGAAAAAGTTCAGGAGGATAATAAACAGCCTTTATTGAACTCGGAATATAGTGTGATAACAATACATTCAGACGATGAATCGAGGCACGAGGATGTTAGGTAATTATAATATCTATACAATTTGTATGATTGTGTATTTACCATATAAAATGTTGTTTACTAATTTGAGTAAGAAGTATCTTCCAACTAATCGGTACATTTGTCTGATTTTGAGTCTACTTTGTTCAGCTGTCCATCTAACATAATGTTTCCAATTCAATTTACCATCAACATGTAGGCCAAGATATTTGTTTACTCTACTCGAGGAATTTGATTTTCCGCAAGAGATACGGTTAGGCTTCTATCGATTCGTCCGAACGCAAAGTGGACTTGGACTGATTTTGAACTGTTAAGCTGTATTTTCCAGTCTGTGATCCCTTTGCCCATTTTATTGACTGCAACTGGAAGTTTTCTTATTGCTTTTTGTTGAGAAGCGTCTTTTGCCATAATAACTGTGCCATCGACAAACGTGCCGAGTACAGCATTTCCTGTTGTTGGAATGTCAGCTGTATAGAGTAAGTAGAGACGTGGTCCTAAGACCCTGTGGGACTCCAGCCAAGATCAGTTTGATTTGTCAGGAAGCTCCTCCGTGTGACACCATAAACTTCATTTCGGTAAGATTCTAGTAGTTCCGCGGCAGTACTTTGCTCATCCTGTAGGTGAGTGATTGATGCTATATCCTGTCGCGTGCTTGCGAAACTTCTAGAAATACTGCATCTTTAATGACAAATATTACTCTAGGTACTCGCTGTATCGTTGAGTGTTTGTTCCGAAATCCAAATTATAAATCTGGTATATTGATGAGTGGCAGGAGTAGTTTTAATAGTAGTTTTTCGACCAACTTGGATATGGCTAGTAGCAACGAAATAGGTCTATACGATGCTATTTGTACAGCCGGGTTAACAGGTTTTTTATCATAATTATTTATGTCCTTTTGAAACATCCCGGAACGTGTTTTGGTCAGAGACAGGCATTGAATGTGTATGTCAACGTGTTACGTGGTATCTGGTATTAAAAATAATCCAGGTGAAATCTCAGCAATTCCAGGAATCAGTTTATAGTTGAGATGATTGTCAATTTCCAATGGAACTTTTATGGGGGTTTCAAGTGGTTGATAATCAGCTGTTATACCAACTCTAAGATTGTAGTATGTGGCTGAAATACGGTAGCTAGGTGTTGATCAAATACTTTAGATTTTTCATCATTGCGTCCGACCCATCGATTTTGCGCATTTTTAATCGACGACACTCGAACCATTAGTCTTTTAAATCGACTTGTTGCTTTTCATAGTGAATAGTCTTTAGCAGCTTTCGAGCTTAATTCACTAAGATATTTTTCAAAACATTTGTGTTTATCTTCTTTAATCGTTGGTTTGCAGATTCGGTTGAACATTATTTTTTCGGCAGTTTCTGAGTATGTATCATGCTCTTCTTGCTTTTCTTCTTTTTTTGATCATATCCCTGATTTCGAATGGATGGTTTACTTTGGGTTCTGGTTTTTCTTTTGTAACGGATGTTGCTTCTAGTGCAGCTGATTGGATCTGTTCTATTAGATTTTAAGATTTTAATTCTAGTTTTTTTTTAGTTTCCAGTCATACATTGAAACTGATTAAATTTTCCACTGTTAAGTCTGAATTTACCGCAGTCAGTGTACTGTTTCACGTGCTGAGTGATAGTTACAATTTCGCAATGTAAATAACACTGATAAGTTAATTTCCCTTACCGGGTGTCATCAATCTCGAACCCAAGCAGTATGCTTAACATTGATCATCCAATGATAAACTTTGAGCCAATTCTCAAAAACAGATCTTAGCGCATTGCTTTCGATAGCAATAATAGTGGCTTCTATTTCTTGCACTCTGATTTCTTCTTGCTGGAGGTTCTGAATATTTTATTTTACAATTATGGCTGTACGTTCTCGAACACGTTCGCTTGGGTGTGTAGTCCAATAGGTGTCATACCCTTTTATTTTGATGTAGTTCTTATAAGAGAAATGTGTTTACAAATTCTATGTCTCTATGATTTGTTGACAAAAAGTATTCTAGTTCCCGGGTTCGCTGATTTAGTCTATTGGCGTTTCATGTGGTAATGCGCTGGAACGAATTACTCATGTTTATTTTTGCTAGGCTTATTTTGAGGAAATTTGTTTTTTTTTCCAATTTTTGCACCCTGTTGGTTAACTGACTAATATTATTTCTCATATCAACCTTGAATTCTCTGAGCATTTTCATAACGTCGATGGTGGTCGACGCGTTATTTGTGGTTTTCTGCTTTTTACGTCATTTCGTTTGTGATTGGACCTTTTAGTGATTTCTAGTGTGGTGCCTACCATCGCACTTGACACTTCTTGCTTCTCTGCTGCAGAAGTTTATAGTATACCCAAGCTGCTCACAGTTTTGAAATATTTTTTTAATTTTTGTTAATATTCCATAATCAGCGATTTCAGGAGCTAAGCCACCGGTTTCTCGAAGACGTCTGTCCACTGCAGCAAACGTTGAATGACTTGGTGTATGACGATTGGGAAACCTTTCACATTAAACTCTGACACACTCTCGGCTATTTCCTTGACAATATCAAAAAACCAATAACATATCGGTATATTCTTCATTGGTATATTTGCCGGCCATGATGAAAATTTAGATAGAAAATTTAAGTTTTTAAATTCAATAAAGTATACCTTTCTTAACTGGAAAACATAGGAAGAAGATTTATCTGACATACACCGTGGTACAACAGAGTTATAGTGGTTTTGAGGTCTCCTAATCGTCGCTTGTGACGCCCTCTCGGAGATACAACAAAATCGTTCACAAATATGTTTTATTTGTTCAACTTTGACACTCGGTTATTATCAACTTTTGGATTAAGGTAAATTTAGTTAAATCGACTTATTTTGAGGTGTACTCTGTCTGGAGGAGCGTTGTAAAGACCTTTCTGGGACGACTTGTGAATTCGTATGGACTTTTAAAATACTAACACAAATAAACGATGTTTTCCCTACGAACAATATTGTAGCAAAAATCGAATATCCTAAGAAGGTCAGACAAGTTAGAAATAATATCAGGATCACTCATAGAAGTAAGTAGTCATCATATACTGCGTTCACTACTCAAATTGTTGGCGTTGTAATATTTTATATTTACGTTAGAAATGCATTAAACTAACTGATTTAAGATGATGGGGGAGAGAATTATATTACGTCAGCAGATATCCCGTCAAGTCAGAATCAACTACTCTTAAGGGGTGTAAATGTCACATGTCTGCCAAGAAGAAAATATCAAAACACAAAAAAAGGAACCAACGCAAACCAGAAATCCTTCATCTACGCGATCTTTAAATTTGTTAGAAAAAAGTAATACCTTTCTGCCCAAATTTCGATATTCAAATTCACTCAATAAAATATTTAAAATCAAACTAAACTTTTTATTCTAATTTCACGTGTGCCCGAAATTTACTGAAATACTTCATTCGCACGCTGTAATGTAAAGAAGACATTAACATTCTTGTTGATGTTATTGGTGCGAGATATGTCATTTTTCGTGTCAAACGTAATACCTAGAAGGGGTAGTTATTAATCAGAAGGTACAGTGCCATTATTTTTCATGCCGTGAAACCAAGGTGATAAAAGGAAGGGGTAGTATGATATTGACAGTTACACGCGAGTCAAGTTACATGTAGTGAACCATAAAAATCAAATTACATTTCGGTCAGCATGAGGGCTACTTTGGCCCCAATCGAGAACTCTTATAAATGCTCTGTTACTGTGGTGTTTATAAACTAAAAGGAGTATTATTTGAATGCACAGTGACTCACACTGGATTACAGATTTTTAATTTCAATTATCGTTTTATATCCTGGTTGAATGTTAATGCCCATTTATTTTTCTCGGTTTATTTAAACAAACATGCTTTTTATCTTAGTCAGGGGATTGATCCGCTGATGTGTTGTATTTTATGCATGACGTAGCATAGATAGTTAAGGATATATAATATAGACATTAAGAAGTTACCATTGGTGGTACCGGTGTAATTAATTTTCGACTGATTTTTATTTAATATATGTATTAAATGAGTTTAGATTGTTTTTATTGCAAAGTTGCCCATTTGACGTAATTTATTTCAGTCTTCTACCAAAATGGTAGTTAGAAAAATATTTACAGTTATATTATTTGTTATGAATGTAACTGTGAATGAAGAATTTCCCATTTAAGAATTTATTTTATGCAAGTTTGGGTATTGGACAACTCAAGAAACCGTTAAGACGAGTTGTTGGCTAAATTTACTTGTATTAAAAGCGATTTTACAGTTTGTTGGCTGTTCATATAAACGATTATCCTAATGCAATTATTTATTGATAAGTATCAGTAAACTAAATTGGGTCTTTAATTAACAAATAATAAGTATTAAAGAGTATCTTATCTTTGAGAAGTATACAAAAGCGTTAATGAATAAATTCACGTTCTTAAACGACTTCTAGATATTACGGCAGCGGATAACCCAATAATTAACCATGTTTTGAGTAATTGAAAGCAAAGCTTGTTTCACATAAAGATCATGAATTTATATACACAGGTATGACCAAATTCAAAATCAGATTAAACATTTTTAGTACAGATTTGAAATAAGTCAAGGTTGTTTTATTTCTTTTTATTCTTTATTGGGTAATAACGAATGTGTACATAAAGTATACAAACGGAATAAGGAACGGTCTGGTGATTATATTTCACATAAGTATTTATTGATAAGGATATTAGGTAACGCTGATACTATATTTTTATGAACTTTTATGTTTTCCAAAATATAATTAACGAGTGGTCTTTATTTTGAATTTAATTAAATTTGACCAGCTTATTCACAATAATTTAAGGATACTGCTGAAGTTTAATTTTAAGAATTTTTGTGTTGAACTTAAGTTCCTTATTTACCGAGTTGGCCTATTTCTTGATTTCTGTGATCAGTCCGGATCTACATCACAGCCAAGGGCATTTTACCGCCAAAGATGTGATTAGTGGCACCATTGACTTTTACTATCAACTTTGGGTTTTATTTTACGGCAAATATAAGATATTTGAAGTATTATATCAGCTACTTTCGTGTTTCTACGGACCCCACCTAATCTTCGGCAAGTTCGCGCTAGCAACCCGCTTATTTATTAAGCATGTGCGAATGGACTCTGGAATAAGTGTTGCTAGTATTGATGGAGGAATTTAGTATTAAAAAATGTACAGGGTAAATAATAGTAAAATTCCACGATAATGATTAATAACATAAATACTTCTACTAAATTCAAGACATTTAGTACTGAGTAATAACTAGACTTCCGAAAGTGACATTTCAGAACATCCTCTAAACGAACGAAACATGACACAGTTAAAAAACAAATTTAAAATTTAATTACACTATTGTATCAGTGTAACGTTGTGAAAAACATATGCAACTGGTACAACGTTTACTTCAAGGTATAGAGAGAAATTAAACAACCTAGTCATTCCAAATTAAAGTGTTTTGTATTAATTCCAAATTTATAGAAATGGGAATAAAAGAGGTTAATTTACAGTTTTCACGTTTATAAATGGACCACGCACTTTTCTTATGCAAACGAAGACACCGTCAAAGTGTCTGAATTTTTGATATTTAATAGTACTTGATATTTCTGATCAAAAGTCTTCATGGATCCAATTCTATCTTATGGCTAGTTCAAAAATTCAGACAATTTGACGGTGCTCTCGTTTGCATAAGAAAAGTGCGTAGTCCTTTCCTACAAAACATTTAAAGAAAAATGTAAAAATTTTACATTATTTAAATTTATCTTTTATTGTCCACTTAAATGTTTATTATAATTTGCCTTACCTAAGTACTCCTTAAACCGAGTGGCCAACTAAGAACGGCCGTCGGCCATGTCTCAGGAATGGATTATAATACAGGTTCGAGAAAAAAATTTTTATAACAAAAGTGGCCTCGCGAAACGCCTGGAAATTATTTTCAGAATTGTAGGTCCACCGCTAGAGGGCGTATTTGACAGTTAAAATTTTAAAAAGCAAAATTTTTCAAAATTTACTCAATTAAGGGGCATATTAAATATTATAATCAGATTCCTCGACAAATTCTGCATATTTTTTATTTGACAGGTTTTAGTCTATCTCTTCAAATAAGGGGTGGGGGAGAGTGGGAACTTTGTTACGAAAAAACGCCTTTAATTCAGGTTCTGCTTGACCGATTTTAATAAACTTGATGTTGTTTGAAAGAGATTTTGTTAAACAATAGAAAATTTGTAATTTGAAGCAATCTGATTAATAACATAAATACTTGAGGGCGCTGTTTAATATTTTTTAATATTGTGTTTTGTCTTTACAATTTTAAATGGAACTGCAAGTCGGTATCTTTTTCCTATCCTGAGATATCGTAAGAAACAGGTAACTGGCGGGAATTGTTCTTCCAACGTCTAGTAGGCTAGTTCGCGTTTACGAAAATTATTAAATTTAGCCTGGATGAAAGATCTTACATTGGTCTGCAGTAATTTAAACTGTTATCATGCTAATGTTATGGTTGCTGCTAGATTACCTAAATGTAATGCTGTCGCTACTAACAATGAGAACAAATTATAAAATAATAATGTGATAAATCTAACAATTAAAACCTTAAATAGATAACTACGTAATTAGTGTCGCCCTAGATGTTTGAAATGTCGTCCATCATTTTCAATGCATGAAATCAATCGCTGACGGGTGGAGAGAATAGCAGTTTCAATTTCTGCCCTTGAAATACTTCGTATTGTCTGTCCTATTCTTTCAATCATATCAGCTCTTGTTGTGGGTCTATCGGCATAAACGAGATCTTTTATTCGCCCCCACAAATAAAAATCTAAACATGTTAGGTCTGGAGACCTTGGTAGCCAAATAAATAAACTTCCACGTCCTTTCAGGGTATGATCGATCTAAGAAATTCAGAACATCTCTGGAATAATGTGCCGGGCACCCATCATGTTGCAAGAACATGTCACGACGAATGGCCAAGGGTACGTCTTCTAAAAGAAGTGGCAATTCGTTGCTTAAAAAATCTAAATATCTTTTTCCATTAACAGTCTCATTAAAAAATGGCCCAATTATTTCTTCACCTAGAATCCCGCACCACACATGTACAGACCAACGACCCTGATGTTGGACCTCCTGCATCCAGTGTGGATTCGTTTCAGACCAGTAGTGCATATTATGTCGATTTACAGTACCATCACTATGAAAAGTAGCCTCATCTGTTCACATAATTCGTGGAAGTATTTCAGGATCGTCGTGTATCATATTTGAGAGCCAGTTGCAAAAATCCAACCTGGTATCGAAATCTTGAGCATTCAAACTATGGTGTAGGACCATGTGATATGGATGCAATCTAAAATGGCATATATTATAAAGTAATCAGATCAATAAGACACATTGAAGTCGTTTGTTGTTAGTAAACGAAAAAGGACTTTAAATGCATTAACTCTCGTAATGTTATTACGAATTTTTTTCGCCCAGCCTCTCATTATTTTTTATTATTGGTACCTTTTTACTTTACTTTGCCTGACTTAATTATCATGTTGTTAGTTAAAATCTATTCACATAGCATAAGATAATTTCATTTAATAATTTGGTGTTTTATTGAAACTGGACATAAAATGGCGGCAAATACATTAGTCATGTTGTCACAAGTTAACTTTGATGTAATGACATTTTCGGTGATAAAAATGAGAAACATATAACGACAAACGAAAAAAATTAAAACATTTTTATCATTATAATACCGAATAAAACATGCATTAATAAATAAGTAGTCACCTTAAAATATTTTGGACGGTGGTTCGACATATACCGAAGTCTCTAGCTATAGCTCTGGTGCTTGAGTGAGGGTTAACATTTACATAAGCTAAAACATCAATAACATTTTCCTCTGTTCTACCTCTTCGCTACACAGGAAGATTCACATTTCCAGTAGTACGCACACGGTGTGCGAGTCGGAGAAAAACCCTTCTGCTGTGATGCCGTCTGTTTGGGTACTGCAGTGCATACACTCTAGCAGCAACGGTTGCATTTCTCATACATTCAAATAAACTGCCAACATATCAAATGCTTCTTCATTTGTAAGAATCATTTTGGTACGAAAAGATAAAGAAAGTTTATTAAATGCAACACGATGAATAATTTTTGACATATGCGTGAAAATCATGGCTTACTTGATTTCAACAGGGAATTTATTTTATATCTTACATGGCCCTCTTTACTAATTTTGTTGTCATCAGTAAATCGTAATTCATATTTTAAACTGTATTTGTTGCTGCTGGGCAAATATCGGTTTTTATTGATATTTTATGCTTTTGATTTACTAACACACCGCTTGAAAACAAATATAACATTCTTATATAATTAAAAAAATGTTAGATTTATCACATTATTATTTTATAATTTGTTCTCATTGTTAGTAGCGACATCATTACATTTAGGTAATCTAGCGGCAACCATAACATTAGTATGATAACAGTTTAAATTACTGCAGACCTATGTAAGATCTTTTCATCCAGGCTAAACTTAATAATTTAGGTTAACGCGAACTAGCCTACTAGACGTTGGAAGAACTATTCCCGCCATTTACCTGTTTCTTACGATATCTCAGGATAGGAAAAAGATATCGACTTGAAGTTTTCACTGTTTTATTACTAATTTAGTCTACTTTTTAAAGACCTACTTAAATTTTTATGCTTATTAAAGAAATATTAAACCGCGCTCTCTAGCATTTACGTTATTAATCAGATTGCTTCAAATTCACAAATTTTCTATTGTTTAACAAAAGCTCTTTCAAACAATATCAAGTTTATTAAAATCGGTCAAGCAGAACCTGAATTAAAGGCGTTTTTTCGTAACAAGGTTCCCACTCTCTTATTTGAAAAGATAGACTAAAACTTGTCAAATAAAAAATATGCAGAATTTGTCGAAGAATTTGATTATAATATTTAATATGCCCCTTAATTGAGTAAATTTTGAAAAATTTTGCTTTTTAAAATTTTAACTGTCAAATACGCCCTCTAGCGGTGGACCTACAATTCTGAAAATAATTTCCAGGCGTTTCTCGAGGCCACTTTTGTTATAAAAATTTTTTTCTCGAACCTGTGCTATAATCCATTCCTGAGATATGGCCGACGGCTGTTCTTAGTTGGCCACCCGGTACATAATGCCAACGTTACAAATTGAACAATTTAATTTCTGAACACAAGATTTCAAAATGCGTTGCATTTATCATTAAAAAACGTTCTGCTATTTATTACAATTTTAGAATGTTTGCATTATGTATTTCTGTGTATAATTTTTCAAATTTGATCAGACGGTTTACCAAAATATTTACTTTTGTACATTTCTTTTAGATAAACTGTCTCAATTACTACCTTTCTTTTAATATATTAACCGTGTGCCTAATTTTGTTGAAAATGACGTATTGATGTGTATCTGGGACTTATACATCTTTGTTTAAGAACAATTGTTGAATTATAAAATCCTCAATATTTAATTCTTAATCAACCTTAAAATTTTTTTATAATGAGACGCAGGAGAATAATTATTATACTATTATTCTAATTTGAAAAAAAAATATGGCCAGTGTTCTTTATTGTGATAATTTCTATGTGTTTTGGTGTAGTTATTTATATAAATTAATATTAATAGATTAAATACCCATTATCGTATTGCTCTATTTTAGTCTGTGTGTTATTAATTGCGCTTTGAATTTGTAAACAGCTTTATTTATAAATAACGATGTGGTTAGTAATTACAACACTGATGCATGTAATAAAATTACTTCAACGTGTTCTATTTTGTCATTTTATTTAAATAACATGAAATGAAATTTTCTGATCTAACTTATTATGTATCAAAGGATACAATTCATGTTATTTAACATGTAGCTATTTGATGCAATGATTAAATAACGATTCCAATTCCAATTCATGCATATGGAATAAAATCAATTTATTCATAATGACAATCTGTCTAATTGGGTATTTTTATTACTTTTGGTTGGGTACTCAAAGAAAATTACTAGGTCCGTTCGTTCATCGAATAAGACTGAAAGACCTTTGATAGAAATAGTAAAATCTGTACAAGATACAGGAATACTAAAAACAATTAGTATTAGATGCAAACTTGTGAAAACTGGCACATGGGTGAAACTTACCAAAAAATCACTATAAGAACAGATCATCGAACAGAATCGAAAAAAACGCACTTTTTACATTTATAACATATTGAAACACATCGCGCAGCATCAATTTGGCTAAATGAAAAATAGAATATGTAGTATTGTATTTCGGGTTGATTTGGAATTTTCAATCAAACGCCTTTCGCTATTCACCAACTATCCCGTCCCCGTGTCTTGTGTTGACTGACTCGTCTTCACATTACACGTGACATGAATTATTCATGTTGTATTTGATCTTCATACATAACACCGGTTTACACAATTGCTCTTATACACTACATCTCTTCCTTGTTTAACAATTTAAATGAGTTATAAAGATAACTTATAATTAATATATCATATGTTGAAACAATATCTTTACCCTAGAGCCAGAGTGTATTATGTCCACTTTTTATTAAAAAGTACATTTCGTATGTTTTCTTATTGAAATTTTCTGCTCTTTCCAATGGTAAACAATATTAAGTCCTAACTGTTTTAATTTCCGAAATAGCGACATAAAAGTCATGTTAAGTCTACATTTTGTTTTCAGCCAGATGATAACTTGTGACGTTAATACTGTTTGCCTCCAATTCATTAAGATAATGAGCTTGTCTCGTATAGTATTAAGTCCCATAATACTATCTGGCGCTGCATGTATCTACTGTTTATAATATTAAGTCCATCATAATAAAGGACTTAATCCAAAGCTCACGATTTTTGCGTGTCGAAACGTGTTAAGTCCTGTTAAATCCATTCAGTATGTTATTCGTATTCGAAGAGGACGGTTATGTTTGCGCACGGTGCTGATTAAATAGTGATTAGTTGATTATAATATTTCGAAATGAGTGGTTTTAGAGGCAAAATGCTAGTCTCATTAGCTCAGATGGATCATGAAAAAACTGCCAGCCTTGGTGGAAGTCGAGCGGAAATACTTTTAACCACTGTAACCCCGATTAACGAAAACATTTTATTAGGAAATAGCGTTATTAATACAAGAGGTAAGATTTAAGATGATACAAGCTGTTTATAACAATGTTTAAGATCACTTTTAAATAACAATAATTCTTGCATTTTCTCAGATGAATGTGACTACAGAGAACTGGGAATTGATAAAAAAAATGAACCCTGATATTCTCCCGGATAATACTGTTAAAATTGTGTTTATATCAGAACCTGATTGCTTTGGAATAAATTTCACCGACTGTATTTCTGCAAATAGTAAGTAACTTTTCTTTTCTCGGGCTTTATTTATTAACAATAAAAATAAACACTAGATGAGACTTAATTAGGACCACAAAGATTCAAATTGCGCAGCGCTGTAAAGTAGATACTTTAAGGCACTGAGTGGTGAAAAGTACTTCTGTCGCTAACGTATTATTCTTTTATAGATCTCTGCACGTCACTGCCGAATCAGAAATTAATGAACTAGTCAATGAGCCTGTGAATGCTAGAATTTTATTAGATCATAATGAGGCCAACTTACTTGAAAATGTGCGAGAGGAAGCTGAACGTAAAGATGGTAGTTTAGAGTCAGATGATGAATCTTATATTCCTGAAGAAGGCGAGAATGGTAGCAGTACTGATGAAGAAGCGGAAAATAGGCAAAATGAAGAGGATTTGATACTGAAAAAAGGAAAAAAGAGAAAGAGAAATAGTGTCCAATGAAAAAAGGAGGTAAGCAAAGTTAAGAAAGCTGGAGGGGAAGAATATTTGGCGTCCAACGGTAAAATAATGAAAAAGAAGGTCATAAACGGGACATGTGTTACAGAAAAATGTTCGAAAACATGCACGAAAATAATTTCTGAAGAAAATAGGGCAAATTTTTGGGATGCGACGACTACGTTGGATCAAAAAAGGCAATTTATAGTATCATGTATTGCAGAATGTCCCATAAAAAGGGTCCGTATAAGAAATTGGCGTCGTGAAGGCAAAAGAAAAACGATTTTAAAATACTTTTTTTCTATCAATGGGAGAAACATACTGTCGTAGATTTTTTCTTAATGCGCTCTCCATCTCACAAACAGCATTATGGACTGCTATGAAATAAAATAAAGAAAAATCACAAGGTAAGGTCAATGTACAAGTAATTATGGTTAACCTTCAAAAATGTTTGCCTACACCACTACTACATAATGCTCAGAGTTTTTATTCTTTGAAACTGTGGTCTTTTAATTATACAGTTTATGATTCTACTTCAAGAAGGTCGTCGTGTTTCATGTGGGATGAGTCAATCGCTGGTCGTGGAGGTAACGAAATGGCATCTTGTTTTCTCAGATATATTTTTGATTTGGAAAACTTTGTTGAAAAATTTCAGAACCGAAACATGCAAATGATTGTACGTTATATTTACGCACTTTGTTTAAAACCCTCCTTAAACATTATTGAACAAAAGTTTCTCCTTAGAGGCCATACACACATGTAGGTAGACACTGTTCACTCTAGGTTAGAGAAAGAACAGAAAAAATGTCCATGGGATTAGCAACAAATGGCAAGGTTGTTCAGTTCAAAATCGAACCTAGAAGTGAAACCAGTGGAACTTCAACATTTAAATACTTTGGTGCCGCATATGAAAGCGCTCGTTCGCCATTTATTCAAAATAAAAAAACAACTAAAGGTAACTTCCTAATTTCCAAAGTTATTTGTATGCAATTTAGACAATATTCTCCTGGAAAAATGTACTTTAAATATGATATCGATAAAGACTTCGAGGAAATAGACTTCAATAGAAAATCTTTGAAGAAGAACCAGACCTGAAAGTTATTAATCCACTTTGCAACCCATAAGTAAAAAAAATACGACGATCTACAGAAACTCCTAAAATGGGTGCCTAAAAGGTTCCATGATTTCTACAAAGAGCTTCCATACGAAGGATTTGTTTTTTTTATTTTTCATAAATAAAATAATTACTATTATTGACATTTTGTATTTTTCGTCTTTTAATAAAGAGTAAAAGAGTAGGAAAAATATTGGACTAAATATACTGGGTAAAAAATCTTCAGGGCCAGATAGCTATAAGTCCAGTAATAATTTCACTTTAATTTGGACTTACTGCTTCTTAAAAAAATACCGCCGAACCATATGATTTTATGTCCAGTTTTACAATATTAAGTGACAATTCTTGATGGAACCAAACTGTACTATCTCCATGCTTGGCAGCAATATTTAACATTAAGTCACCCTAACATTAAGTCCATCTTCTGAGCCAAACAGTATTAACTCCAATTTAATCATTTTTTTAATGAAATTAAGTAGAACTAGTGTTAAAAACTATTTTTTTTAAACGCTCCAGACTAAAATTTTATCAGCATATGTTGCATTTTCTTTATATTTAATATTCTCTGGGCAGTTTTCTATGTTATCAACATATAAAGCATCGTTACCCTTAATTTCTGAGTTACTTAGAGTGAAATATTTGTTGTTTTTCTTACTGACCTGTCTGCTCTGGCTTGTATAAAAGATCTGGGTCTACCACTTTTTGGGAGATTTATACACGGTATACCTTGTTCACAATCCGCTATTGTACGATAAATAGTTCTGCGGGATATATTCTGATTTTTGAATACGCAAACTATTTCACGCTTAGGCATTTGCCCAACTAGACTGCGAATACTTTTGTACGCCATTTTAGTACTACTGGTTTCTAAAACTGAACTGTCAAAGTGAAGACAAACCTTCAGAGAATTTTTTATTCCAAAGTCAACCTAATATTATACCATTCTCGCGTATTTTTTTACATCATTGGATTTTGTGCCAAAACCTTTGAGACATGCGTTACTTACTGTAAACTAGTCGTGAGGGATTTCAAAAATACTTCCACAGGTATAAACTAGATTTGGGAGTTGGGCACCACTCGTTTTTATTAGATAATTAAAATACAAAAAATGAGAAACTCATATGTAAACTCACCAATTGAAACAACTGTATAAATTCGTATATTCAATAAATGAAAATAAGATTTGCTGTTTAGCTTCATCATGAACGCAAATGAAATTGTGCTTAATTATTGGTCAAGCTTTACGACAGTAAAGCAAATTTTTATTAACAATCTTTCATTTACACACAAAGTATAACGTATATTTACGTGAAAATTATTTCAAAATGAAAATTTAGATTGAACTTAAATGTATAACTTAATGTAACAACACAAATTTATTACCTATGTCAACAAGAATGACAACTGTGCAGGTAATGTACATTTAAGTTATATTTATGTTATAAAGCACTAAACAACTGAAGTTGTGGGGTTTTTTTTGTTACTACCGTATTCAATATTACTGAACATTGGTAAAACTCATTTTGTAAAACAAATTCATCTACTTGTCCACCTAAGAATGTAATTCACACGAAAAGGGATATATACTTAAGATTTTCACTCACACCAATTCTGTTCAATTTCGTAGAATGTTCTCTTCTTAACCAATAAAGTAGTATTATTTCTTTACCATAAACATAATGTAGGGTAAACGGGAACAGAAAAGTACCGTAACATCAACTTTCTTCAATAACGTAGAATTAAACGTAATGTACTAACGAGCTAAGGTAAGCTGTGTTAGGTTTTACTACGAATGCAGGCGTACCCAACAGCGGGAGAAACGTATCTTTCTTTAATATTGAATTACACTCTTTACTTAAGACTATGGATATTCAGTTTTCCAATTTTAAGACATTTTCTAACGTACGGAATTAGGAGTTCCTTTCTTTTAAATATAATACAAGAATGCAAAGAAGATTATTACATCCCTTAACAGGGTATAAACTCAATACACGAGATGCATTCTCATGCAACGTACAAACGGAAATGACTATGACAATCGCCCACAAAATGAAAGTGGTTGTGATAAGGCGCAAGCAACATGATTACACATTATACCGTGCTATCAGAAATGACGTGTAATACTAATAAGATATATATATATATATATATATATATATATATATATATATATATATATATATATATATATATCTGTGTGTGTGTGTGTGTGTGTGTGTGTGTGTGTGTGTGTGTGTGTGTGTGTGTGTGTGTGTGTGTGTGTGTGTGTGTATGATTGAATTTCAGCTTAACGTTTTATTTATGCACACTCATAGTTTGTAACTATTTCGTTCTAACACACAATATTTGGAAATAGAGAGAATGGAATGCTACATTATCGTCGCTGCGGGTGGTCAACTAAGACGGACACTATACGTTTAAAACATCTGTATTTGTGTCAGGTGTGTCAGAAGGGGGTAGTAATTCTTTGACAGTGGTATGCAAAAGTTTACTTCGCGTGTTTGTAACTAACAACTACTAAAATATGCTATATTCCTTCAATTTATAAAAAAAATTAAAACGTAATATAATAATATAATTTATTTTTATAAACATAATTGAAATTCAATTGTGTTATTAAATTGAATAATTGAATAATTTTCGTGATATTTTTCAACTACAAAATTACCTTATAATTAACTACTTTCTAACTAAGTACATTAAAGAATGTAGGGTCATGAATTATCATTATTTTACACAATGGAGTAATGTCTACAGATTTCAAATTTGCGTTAGTACTGTTTGTATACTATTGTTGCAACAACCGTAAAATGCCAGGAAAGTTTTTAAACGAACGTTGCCATGAACTCGTGTTTAATGTGTATGAATATTTTTGTCGAAAAGGATAATGTTGGTCCTGTATAATGTTGATGCAGTGAACAAAAGAACCGCAGAAGCTTTAAAGATTAGCCTCACTACGTTACACAAAATCGTCGAGAGTAAAAGCGGAACATTTCATTGCCAAAAACTATCAGAAAACCACAAGCTAAGTGTAAAAGTGATGATATACAAGAAGAGTTAAAACATACCATAAGAGACATAATTTATGACATGTATTCGCAAAAGAAAGTGGTTACATTGGAGGTAATGAGTAATATATTACAAGAAAAAGGGTTACTGACAGCATCCAGACCAACTATAAGTAAGATTTGACATAGTATAGGATTTAAAATAAACAAGACTGCAATCTCAGAGCACTTTGTGAATGATCAAATGTGGCGTCAGCACGGGTGCAGTTCCCAAAAAAATACCATGAAAATATGCAATCAGCTTCACCACTTCAGATGGTATTTATAGACGAAACGTGAATCTTTTCTAGGTGATCAGAGAAGAGATCTTGGCAAGACGACATACCAAAAAGAGTAAAAAATGGGGAGTGGTCAAGTACTGGGAAAAGATTTATCATTTTACACGCTGGTAATGAATATGGTTTTATTAAAAACTGTAGTTTAGTTTTTGCGGCAAAATCAAAATCTAGTGATTACCACGACAATATGGACGCTGCAACTTTTGAGAAGTAGTTGAAACATCGGCTGTTGTCTAATCTACAGGAACAGTCATTAATCATATCGTTCTCGGCTTATAGAGAAAACGCCTTCGAGTACATCGAAAAAGAAAGAGTTGCGAAACTGGTTAACAACAAAAAAAATTTCTTTTGCTGACCCGGATTTAAAGGTGGATTTGTTGAACCTTGCTGAACAACATAGAAAACTGAAGCGGTACGTTGTAGATGACATTATTAATGAATCTGGTCATTTCTTGCTTGGACTACCTACATATCATTACCAATTTAATGCTATTGAGAATATTTGGGGTATCTGCAAATCATATTATGATCATCCCATGGGTAGACAAGGTTACTCTAATTTTGTATTAATGGCGATAATTCAGATGAGAGTGATAGTTAATGTAAGTTTGATTCTTTTTGTTAATTTCTCCTACTCTAATTGTAAAAAAGGTTTTTTTATGTAAATATTACATTCTTATAATTAAAACTGCATATTAAACTACTATTTATTGCAAAAATACTGAAATTTAAAATTATAAATGGTTTGAAAAAAATTGAATTATTTGCATACATATTTGTAGACTGCTACATTGTGTAAAATAGGATATATTAATGACCCACACTCTTTAATGTACTTATTTAGAAAGTAGTTCATTATAAGGCAATTTTGTTTATAAGAATAAATTATATTATTATATTTTCAATTACGTTTTAATTTTATTTTTATAAATTGAAGGAATATAACATATTTGGTTGTTAGTTACAAACACGCGAAATAAACTTTTGAATACCACTGTCAAAGGATTACAATAGACAGTTTAGTCTTTAAAGAGAAGCCTAACACAAATATTACTATCTCCTTCTAACACACCTGACACAAATACAGATGTTTTAAACGTATAGTGTCTGTCTTAGTTCACCAACCGCAGCGACGATAATGTAGCATTCCATTCTCTCTATTTTCAAATATTGTGTGTTAGAACGAAATAGATACAAACTACGAGTGTGCCAAATATAGCGCAAGGCCGAAATTCGCAATCATTTATTTTACGAACTATATATATATATATATATATATATATATATATATATATATATATATATATGTATATAAATTTGCGATTATGTAACTCGGCTAATTCTAAATACCAAGACGGGTATACCTGTTCCCACTACATCAATTACTTATAGTAACCTCATTATAATTACACCAAGTGAGAATAATCAAAATAGTATTAACGTACCTACAACTACAGTGAGCAACTTTTATTCTTAAAAACAGCATTGGTAATAGCGTGGATTTTCACAACAGTCTACACAGGAGGAAGACTTTCTAGATGTACATGGTTTTAATATTCTACATCTTAATAGTCAAAGCATTATAAATAAATTATTAGAACTGGAAATATTTTTAAATAAATTTAATAATAATTTTACAGTTTTATGTTTTCAGGAACACTGGCTAAACAAGTATCAAATAGATTTGTTAACAATAAGTGGGTTCACACTTGCTTCGTATTTTGTGCGAGAAAACTATAAACAAGGAGATTCAGTTGTATTAGTTAATGATCAGATACCGTTCACTGAATTGGAACAAGTTGGTAAGTTCAGTGTTGAGAAACATATAGAATGCTGTGGTGTTATGGTGCGGTCAAATATATGTATTGTTTCGATGTATCGCTCCCCATTTTGTTATAGATTTTATAAGTTTTAAGTTTTCTAACATTTTCATTTCTGGTGATTATGACATTAATATATTGTCTAACTCAAAAGAAAAAATAAATGTTATTATCATTGTTTTCTGCGTACAATATTAGACGGCTATTTCATGTGCCGACACGAGTTACAACAAATTCCTAAACATGTATTGATAATATATTTACGAATACTTATTCAAAAATGCATTATAAACCTATCGTATCTACAGTATCAACAATATTAATAAATTTTTGTCACATTTAAGGAGAACTAACTGGTCGGACGTTTACCAATCGTCAAATAAAACTGAAACGTTTTGTGATACGTTAAAACTGGCTCACAATTTAGCTTTTCCACTAAAAAAGATTGTTTTACAAAATAAAACAAATGGATGGATCACTAAAGGCATTAAAATCTCTAGTAAAGTGAAACGTCAGTTACATCTTCTATGTAAATCATTTTAATAACATATTACACTCGATATTCTAAAATCTTCAAAAAAGGTCGTTTTATGTGCAAGAAAAATATACATGAATCAAAATATTATCAAATCAAAAAATGCGCCAAGGTCACTATGGTAGTTTATTAAGTCTGAAGTAGGTATAAAAAAAATATGATAATATAGATTTCGAAATTTTAGATAACGGGTGTATAACTGATGATCCAATAAAAATAAGTAACCAATTTAATACTCATTTTTGTAACGTTGCTAAAACAATACAAAACCTCACACCACCTATTAAAAACTTAAATATAAAACTACCAAATGTATCGTCAGATTCTGTGTTTTTAAACCAACAACACCCTGCGATATTAAGTCCATTATTGCTAATATAAAAAATACAAGTGCAGTGGGTTTGAATAATATTCCTATGAAGGCATATTACTAGCTGAAATGATGTCGTTTTTGGTAAAGCTTTGAGACTAGCACTTTTCCTGAAACAATTACAGGCCAATTTCAATACTCCCGGCACTATCAAAAATTTTTGAAACGGCCATCAAAAACAGACTTGTAAACTACTTTGATCAAAATAATTATTTTTGTGTCGAACAACATGGTTTTATCGCCTATAGATCAACTCAAACAGCCATCCAAACCTTTTTGTTTCAAGTTGTCAATAGTATAAGGTGTAGCTTGTATAATGTGCTATCTAACCAAAACATTTGACGTTATAGATACATCACTTCTTCTAGATAGGTTAGCACGTTACGGTATTCGTGGAACTGCACTGGACTTAATTAAGTCGTACCTGACCGATCGATATTCGGTGGTAGAAATAGCACAGGGTGGCCAACTAAGAATGCGAGGTACTGTATCTGGGAAACTATCCATCGTAGAGGCTTGCGCAAAAAAAAGTTGTTACTAAAACGGCCAATACAAAAACCTGGAAAATATTTTCAAGTTTCTGAAACAGCCGCTAGGTAGCGTAACTACAATCTTGAATCTAAAGAAGTGATGTTTCTGTGAATTCTGCTATATTAACCTAATCAAAAAAATAACTGATCTTTAAAGTTGAGGATAATCTGAACCTTTTTTGTTTGGCACTTTTTGACGTATGTCTAAAAATAAAGTGGTGGGGGGTATTCAAAGGTTTGCTTAAGTAACCCCCTGTTTCTTCGAAACGGCTAAGCCGATTTTAACAAACTTGGGGGCGTTTAAATGAGCTATTCTTGGGCTACAAATGTTATAATATTTGAAGTTTTGTTAGTTTCACATGTCGTTGCTAGAGGGCTTTGTTCGACATTCCGACAGAAACGATTAATTTTCGCAAAAAAATGAAATGCATTGGTATGACTTTTTTTCATGAACAAGTAGCTAAATGATGCCTAAACAAGCTCGCGAAAACCGCATCTCGATATCTTGTTCCTAACCTAAAATATCGACCAAAGAAAACTTTATACGAAAATCCCTAAAATTTGTATTTTTTTTAACTATATTTTTCTGGAATTGTTTCTATTATGTATGTTGTGGGCCTAAAAAGGACCGATCTAAAGGAGTAAGGTTTTTAATGCCGCCGTAAATGCTCGAAATGCTGACCATCACGTTCTATGCATTGCTAAAGCCTCTCATGACTTGACAAAACTGCAGCTTCAATTTCGGCTCTCGGTATGTTACGTATTGCGTTACGATTCCGGTTTTTCATATCTTCTCTAATAGTAGTCTGAAACACGATGTCCTTTAAGCGCCCCCATAAATAAAAATCGAGGCAAGTTAGGTCTGCGATCGCGGAGGCCATGAAAACAGACTTCCTCTTCCAATCCACCGCTGTTGAAATACTGCATTAATATGCTCTCGCACATTAATAGCAAAAACGTGCTGGGCAACCATCCAACTGCAAAAACAAGTTTTGCCTTGTTTCCAGAGGCACATCTTCCAACAACAACGGTAATTGATTGGCCAAAAAGTCAAGAAATACATTGCCATTTAGGGGTTGCTAGAAAAAATACGGTCCAATAATTCTGCCTCCCAGTATGCCACACCATTCATTTAAACTCCAACGTCCTTGGCGCTGAACTTCACGCAACCAATGGGGATTTTCTGCAGACCAATAATGCATATTGTGCAGATTGACTCTCCCGTCACTACTGAAGGTGGCTTCATCGGTCCAAAGAATTTGAAATAAAATTGAATAGAGCACTGTTTGGGTAATGAAAAATGAAACCAATGTGCGATACATCCACATTACGTGTAATGTATTTTTCACTTTTTGAATCCAATCTTAGATATGGTTTGATATATTGGGGAAACTCGAATTACTTAGGAAGAATTCTTCTGTTACAAAAAAAAAGCCATAGGAGTACTGTCAGGAATACGAAATATAGACTCATGTCGTCGACGTTTCACTAAATTAGAAATATTGAGTATAATTAACTTATTTATTAAACAAACTGCACTATTTGTTGGTAGTAACTCTCATCTTTTCCATTATTCACAGTTAGAAATTAAAGCACTAGATAGAACAAGCGACTTTACAAGGTCATTACACAAGATATTGATAAAACAAGCATTTTATAGAATAAGCGAATGTTATAATCCTGGTCTGTAATACCATTATTGAAAATATTGATTTAAACTTGTAAGTTAGTTCTGACAATATTTATTGACTGAAAACTGTAGTTTAATTTTTATTTTGACTTGTATATTATTTTTTTGCTGTAAATGTATTTATTTTATCATTGACAACAACTATGATGTAGTTCACGTCAATATACCGGGTGTCCAATGCGTCACGCGACGGATGATTGTGGCTTCGCTGTTGATTTTTCATTAAAATCATTTATACAAAAGTTATATGGTTCCAATACGTGAACAACTTAAAAATATTTTAGCATCTGCAGGGTGATTCGTAAAAGTAGGGGGTATCAACTTTTTTATTTTAAATGAAACACCCTGTATATCATTACATTTTTGGATAGCCTAATGAATAAGCTTTTCAACGATGTATACATTTGTACATATAAAATGCAACGTTGCCAAGTTATTTCAAATGGAACATCCTGTATATTTTGATATGGGCGAATAGTACTCTTAAAAATCTAACTTTTATCTAAATACATTGATACCGCTGAAATTTATAGTTTTTAAAATATTAAAATTTTTTTAATGTTTCTATAATCATTTTATAACGTAACGATTTAATAGAGTGCCATGATTTAAAAACAATAAAACAAAATTTTAATATGTCATTTACGTGTATTTTAACTTGATTTCTTTCAAAACTACTTTTTCACTACATTTGTATTTAGAAGAAAACTTGAATTAAAAGAAGTTAACTCTAAATTTTAAAATGAAATATACGAAGAACGAATTAATTCAAATGATTTACATAATAGGAGAAGCCCAAATTAATTGTTTACTTGCTTCTAGAATTTATAAACAAAAATTTTCCGATGCCCGTTGTCCAGATGAACGAGTTCTTGAAAATTTAAAAACTAGATTTGAGGAAACAGGATCGATCGCATATAAAAAGAACAATTGTCCAAACCTGTAAACAACGAGGAAACTAAACTAGTGGCGCTTCAAGCTATACAAGAAGTATTAGAAAATACATGATTTGGAGAAATCAACAATACACAATATAATTAATGCCATCCATACCATCCATACAAGATCCAACTCCACCAGGCATTGGGGCGTTGGGGATTGCAACAACTACATAATTTTTTTAATACAGTTATGATGACAGACGAATCTACATTTCATAACAATTATTTTGTAAATAGACATAATTGTCATTATTACGCCATGGAGAATCCACATATAATTAGATACAGAAACAATCGGCATCGATGGAGTCTCAATGTTTGGGCTGGGATTATTGGCAACCGATTATTAGGACCCTACTTTGGAAAACAATTTAAATGCATTAAATTATTTAAATTTATTGCGAACCAACATGCTACCATGGATTGAAGAGAACATACCATTCGCTAATGAGGAAATATGGTTCGAACAAGATGGTGCTCCTGCGCATTCGGCTCGAAGTTTTAAATCAGCAATTTCCTGATCGTTGGATAGGTCGTAATGGGCCTATCAGGTGGCCAGCTAGATCACCCGATCTGACTTTCATGGACTATTTTTATAGGGCTACATTAAAAATGAAGTTTATGGAACATCGCCAACTACTGCAGAAAATATGAGGGAAAGAATTCAACAAGCGTTTCGTAATGTAACCCAACAAATGTTGCATAATTTACAACGTTCCTACAGACAACGATTGAATCAGTGTATTGAGAAGAAAGGAGGCTTGTTTGAACCTTATTTATATTTTTTTTAAGTGCACATTTGCATATGTTTGACTTGCCTGCTTCTTGTTCTTAATTGTTTGTTTATTATTTCAATATTACGTTGTTTAGTTTATTGTTAAAAATATTTAATAAAATTAATTATTACTATTACTAATCTGGTATTGGGACTTGAAATCATGGCACTCTATTAAATCGTTACGTTATAAAATAATTATAGCAAATTAAAAAAATGGAAATATTTTTAAAACTATAAATTTACTGGTATCAATGTATTTAGATAAAAGTTAGGTCTTTAAGAGTACTATTCGTCCATATCAAAATATACAGGGTGTTCCCTATGAAAGAAGAGAATCGATGTACGTTGAACATGCCAAAGTTTCACACGGAGCCTACTCTCCCCTATTCAATATATCAATAAAACGTTTATATCCTTTCAAAGCCTATACCTAGCTTAATTATATCCCTGAACGAATTTGTCTCAACTTAGATAATAAACCAAGAATTAATTTCTATTGATAACCTTACATTCAGGAAAAAAATACATTTTTGTTAAATAACTTGGCAACGTTGCATTTTATATGTACAAATGTATACAACGTTGAAAAGCTTATTCATTAGGCTATTCAAAAATGTAGTGATATACAGGGTGTTCCATTAAAAATAAAAAAGTTGATAACCCCCCTACTTTTACGAATCACCCTGTAGGAAAATATTCTTAAGTTGTGCACGTATTGGAACCATATAACCTTTGTATAAATGATTTTAATGAGAAGCCACAATCTTCCGTCGCGTGACGCTTTGGACACCCGGTTTATTATTATTATTACTACTAAATTTGCACATAAATTTTCCAAAATTTTAATACAAGTAACGACAGACAAAAGTTGGCACAATACAATATATTTAAAGAAACCGTACACAGTAAAGACTCTAAAAAGAACAGCCATCCAAGCAAACGTAATTAAAAAAAACGTCAGTTTTAGTGTTGCTACCACCTCAACAAAATCAACTGCGGATTACGGACTTGTGAATCGCTACTGAGATCTAGTTGTAGCGTCGTTTACGATGCGCCAGTGGAAGATCGTAAGAGCACTGTAAAACATTTTTTTTTTGCTGAAATTTGCGCTTTAAGTAATGCCCAGGACATGGAAGCGGATGGTGTATGATAGCTATACTATCAAAAATACAAGATTAATTGAAACTTTACATTTAAGAATAACCATCAGACGAAGAGATTATATGTAAGAACAGGGTTAGCCTCGAGTCTTACAAAATATAATCTAATATGAGAGTTCCTTATCATACTTTAGGTAAGCGCATTAAGATGCGCTTGAAGTATCTTTACACTTAATAGCATTATTTTACGAATAAGTCCTAAGATAACCCTTTAGTACGAAGCAAAGACTTGGTTTGAGCTGTATAATAACCGTACACTTGCTTCTGAACACTGCAACGAACTGACTAGATAAGTCAACTATATAAATAAACATTTTTACTTTCCCGAATGCTAGTTCATCTCTTGTAATTTATCATAGTACGAAATTATTAGCTTATTTTAGATAATAATAATTGTAAATAAATGATGGCTAATTGAAATCACAACTCAATTAGGTTTTACATAAACCTATTACTTCGGAATTATAAAGCTGAAGTTTGTATTTACTGGAACGGAATTACCCATCATCCGTGTATGGTCATTTATGATATTCATACCTGGAACTGTGAACCGAGGTACTGCAAGTAGAGAAATTTTCATGTAGTTAATATTCTCAATTTCCGAATGAAAGACGTTACGTTTACAATGGTTTCTTGACGCAGCTGATATTTGAAATTTTTGTAGTTGAACCTCGAATGCATTTAGCGATGCATCGACATGTTCAGAGTTCCTGTACAGTAAATATTCAGAACATTCGTATATATGTTCTTCAGCTTACCTGTGTGAATGGTTGTGCTACTTGTATCGCAGCCACAGCTAAACATAAACAACGCGCACATGATGACGTACAATTCTACTGATTATATGTTACTATTCATTTTCTGAAACTTGAACCGGGTGGCCAACTAAGAACTGCCGCCGGCCATATCTCAGGAATGGATTATATAGCACAGGTTCGGGAAAAAATTTTTTATAACAAAAGTGGCCTCGAGAAACGCCTGGAAATTATTTTCAGAATTGTAGGTCCACCGCTAGAGGGCGTATTTGACAGTTAAAATTTTAAAAGAAAATTTTTCAAAATTTACTCAATTAAGGGCATATTAAATATTATAATCAGATTCCTCGACAAATTCTGCATATTTTTATTTGACAAGTTTTAGTTATCTCTTCAAATAAGGGGGGGAGAGTGGGAACCTTGTTACGAAAAAACGCCTTTAATTCAGGTTCTGCCTGACCGATTTTAATAAACTTGATGTTGTTTGAAAGAGCTTTTGTTACACAATAGAAAATTTGTAAATTTGAAGCAATCTGATTAATAACATAAATGCTAGAGGGCGCTGTTTAACATTTTTTTAATATTGTGTTTTTCTTTACAATTTTAAATGGAAGCATAAAAATTTAAGTAGGTCTTTAAAATGTAGACTAAATTAGTAATAAAACAGTGAAAACTGCAAGTCGATATCTTTTTCCTATGCTGAGATATCGTAAGAAACAGGTAAATGGCGGGAATTGTTCTTCCAACGTCTAGTAGGCTAGTTCGCGTTAACGGAAATTATTAAATTTAGTCTGGATGAAAAGATCTTACATTGGTCTGCAGTAATTTAAACTGTTATCATACTAATGTTATGGTTGCCGCTATTTTACCTAAATGTAATGTTGTCTCTACTAACAATGAGAACAAATTATAAAATAATAATGTGATAAATCTAACATTTTTTTAATTATATAAGAATGTTATATTTGTTTTCAAGCGATGTGTTAATAAATCAGAAGCATAAAATATCAATAAAAACCGATATTTGCCCAGCAACAACAAATACAGTTTAAAATATGAATTACGATTTACTGATGACAACAAAATTAGTAAAGAGGGCCATGTAAGATATCAAATAAATTCCCTGTTGAAAACAAGAAAGCTATGATTTTCAGGCATATGTATGTCAAAAATTATTCATCGTGTTGCATTTAATAGACTTTCTTTATCTTTTCGTACCAAAATGATTCTTACAAATGAAGAAGCATTTGATATGTTGGCAGTTTATTTTGAATGTATGAGAAATGCAACCGTTGCTGCTAGAGTGTATGCACTGCAGTACTAAAACAGACGGCATCACAGCAGAAGAGTTTTTCTCCGACTCGTACACCGTGTGCGTACTACTGGAAATGTGAATCTTCCTGTGTACCGAAGACAACGCAGAGGTAGAACAGAGGAAAATGTTATTGATGGTTTAGCTTATGTAAATGTTAACCCTCATTCAAGCACCAGAGCTATAGCTAGAGACTTCGGTATATGTGGAACCACCGTCCAAAATATTTTAACAGAACACAGGTGACTACTTATTTATTAATGCATGTTTTATTCGGTATTATAATGATAAAAATGTTTTAATTTTTTTCGTTTGTCGTTATATGTTTATGTCCAGTTTCAATAAAACAACAAATTATTTAATGAAATTATCTTATGCTATGTGAATAGATTTTAACTAACAACATGATAATTAAGTGAGGCAAAGTAAAGTAAAAGGTACCAATAATAAAAATAATGAGAGAGCGAAAAAATTCGTAATAACATTACGAGAGTTAATCATTTAAAGTCCTTTTCGTTTACTAACAACGAAGGACTTCAATGTCTTATTGATCTGATTACTTTATAATATATACTATTTTAGATTGCACCCATATCACATGGTCCTACACCATAGTTTGAATACTCAAGATTTCGATAACAGGTTGGATTTTTGCAACTGGCTCTCAAATATGATACACGACGATCCTTAAATACTTTCACGAATTATGTGGACAGATGAGACTACTTTTCATTGTGATAGTAGTGTAAATCGATATAATATGCACTACTGGTCTGAAACGAATCCCCACTGGATGCAGGAGGTCCAATATCAGGGTCGTTGGTCTGTAAATGTGTGGTGCGGGATTCTAGGTGGAGAAATAATTGGGCCTTTTTTTTAATGAGACTGTTAACGCAGAAAGATATTTAGATTTTTTAAGTAACGAATTGCCACTTCTTTTAGAAGACATACCCTTGGCCATTCGTCGTGACATGTTCTTGCAACATGATGGGTGCCCGGCACATTATTCTAGAGATTTTCGGAACTTCTTAGATCAATCATACCCTGAAAGGTGGATAGGACGTGGAAGTTTATTTATTTGGCCACCAAGGTCTCCAGACCTAACTTGTTTAGATTTTTATTTGTGGGGGCGAATAAAAGATCTCGTTTATGCCGATAGACCTACAAGAAGAGCTGACATGATTGAAAGAATACGACAGACAATACGAAGTATTTCAAGGCAGAAATTGAAACTGCTGTTCTCTCACACCGTCAGCGATTGATTTCATGCATTGAAAATGATGGACGACATTTCGAACATCTAGGGCGACACTAATTACGTAGTTATTTATTTAAGGTTTTAATTGTTAGATTCATCATATTATTATTTTATAATTTGTTCTCATTGTTAGTAGTGACAGCATTACATTTAGGTAATCTAGCGGCAACCATAACATTAGTATGATAACAGTTTAAATTACTGCGAACCAATATAAGATCTTTTCGTCCAGGCTAAATTTAATAATTTCCGTTAACGCGAACTAGCCTACTAGACGTCGGAAGAACAATTCCCGCCATTTACCTGTTTCTTACGATATCTCAGGATAGGAAAAAGATTGTTTAACGAAAGCTCTTTCAAAGAACATCAAGTTTATTGAAATCGGTCAAGCAGAACCTGAATTAAAGGCGTTTTTTCGTAACAAGGTTCCCACTCTCACCCAGAGATAGACTAAAACTTGTCAAATAAAAACTATGCAGAATTTGTCGAGGAATCTGATTATAATATTTAGTATGCCCCTTAATTGAGTAATTTTGAAAAATTTTGCTTTTTAAAATTTTAACTGTCAAATACGCCCTTTAGCGGTGGACCTACAATTCTGAAAATCATTTCCAGGCGTTTCTCGAGGCCACTTTTCTTATAACAATTTTTTTCCCGAACCTCTGCTATAATCGATTCCTGAGATATGGCCGGCGGCCGTTCTTAGTTGGCCACCCGGTATATATACACATACATTTTCACCTTTCATGATATCGCACACATACGACTGCTTCATTTACCGTTATCTCTTAGTATTTGTTTCTATTCAAAATATAATTTTTTATACAATTTTATTTACTTATTTTCTATATTTAAGTGTACTTGCTATTTAGTTAAATCCCACCTAACAATTTATAACAATAATTTAAATTAATGCAGTTTAGCGGTTGCGATAAAAAGGTACATCTGTTAATAACTTCGGCAAAACAAAAAACGTTATATCACGTTTTTCAAAAATTGCGTTTCATATTAATTAAACGTAATCCCATAATTTTGGGGATGTATTTATGTAGGCACTATAATTTGAAATAACTGATATTCTCCTAGTAAAATTTATGGAAATGGGTTCCTTTGTCAACGTAGTGAGTACAGCCTTGTGATTTTTTTCAGTTCGATACCGATTATATTTGCTTTAAGACGTTTTTGATCCTGTACTGAGAATGTTACTATTCTCCTCCGACAACTATGACTATGATTATTGCTATATCCTACGACTACTACCATGACGTACTCCATGCCGGAAGTTTAAATAGCGACCCTAGTATTTAAAAGCCGCAGTGATGTACACCTAACCCTATTACCATCGGGGGTAATCCCGATCATCCAAACTGTACCACAAAGGTTAGTTAAAATTTGTTTATTACTTGTGGGGTCATGACACCGCTTGTCGATTATGGTACTCTTTATGTGTACGTTGCAGTAAGATCGTGTGAGATCATATCTTAATTAGGTTGAAATTTCTGGTATTGCATCTTATATGTTTGCTTGTGTTTCTACAATATTATTGAAACCTTTTCTGTAACTTAAACAGTAACGTTCGGTTACACTTTGTTGTTTATTTTTCATTTGTGTTGACCTTTCTGTTGCGATCAAATAGTGGTGTACTTCACTACTACTTTCAACTACTAGATAGCTATTCGCTTCCAGCACAAAGTAAGGTAAGTGATAAAATATAGCGATAACGTAGTAATAGTTGTAAGAGAATTGCCAGTAGTCATACCAAAAGTAGCCGTAGGAGGCGTCTTGTAGATAGTACTTAAACAAATTAATATATAATCGGTGCCTAACGAAAGGAAATCATAGGGTTGTACTTCCTACGTTGGTTCTTAATTTAAAAAATTTTACATCTGAGGTTTCACCACGAGGATAAATATTATCAGTTATTTTAAATTGCAGTATCTTTATAAATATATCCCCAAAATTCGTGGGTTAAGTTTAATTAATACCAAACACAGGAAGCTTTTAAGCTACCTTTTTGAAAAACGTGTTCTAACGTTTTTCGTTTTAGCGGAAACGGAAATAATACAAAATATAGTAGTTTTAACGCTATCCACTTGAAGGACAGAACGAGATTAAGATCAAGCACGACATGTTCTTTACCTTTATGGCTAATGATGGTAACATTGTGGAAACTGTTTTGCCATGGATTTAGCTCGAAATTCGGTTTTGGGTGTGGTACTTTTTAAATAACTTGCTACCTCTTTTCGCACATAATACACCCGTAAGGGTTTTTTTCTTATTAATATAATTTTCACAAGTGATAAATATTCAAACTTAAATATAATACAAAACTCACAAAGATATACTTCCGGCGCTAACGTGGTCAGAGAAGGTGTCGCCTGTAGAACGGTCGATGATCCTAGAAGTCTGAGGAAAAGATTATTACTTTATACAAGAAAACTGTAACTAACTGCCCCTTAAGCGTATTAATCAAAATAGGTAAATAGGTAAATTGTAAAACCAAAAAGGGAAGCCCGAGTAACAGGATTTCTAACTGTACGTAATTATATAAGTCAAATCTTTCTTTAAAATATATTTTAAAATGAGTTTTTTCTTTGAATCTTGAGATAGGTTATGGTTTCAAAAATCGATATTTTTATTTCAATAAATTACATATTTCATACGCTTTAGTATTAATGAAGTTTACGAGTGGTTTAGTTAAGGTATTTTTAATTATACTGGTGATTATCTCAACTGAAAATTGTCACAATCTAGTTATTTTAATTTCAAGATTTTCGCAAGCGTTCTACTGGTGACAACGACTTCGTGAAATTATGATCTTTTGCCGTCGCTCTTAGGTCACGTAAGGACCTGAGGATTTTACGTAATATTATGTCTTACTTGACGGTATTTATTTTATACAGGATGGTTGGAATTTACTGGGTGTGATATTACTGTGAATCGCTGGACAGGCGTACATTTAATTCATTTAATTCAATAGAAAATGCTTCCTCGGTCAATGTTCTTTTTAGAATCACAAACAAACGTTTACTATCCACAGGATTAACCTATTCTTAATTATTATCGGAACGGCCCCAACCAGATAAACTTAATTATTAATATGTGCAGGGTGATCGCGACACATAAATTCTAAATAAACTAATTACGGAATTCGTACAGCGTCAAGAACGTGTTTGATGCGTTTGCGTTACCTGAAATTCGCGAGGTGTATTTGATTGTGCAACATCCTACGTGCAACCTAAGCTATGTTTGAGTACATATACTCTACGATAGTATGTGGCTGCGATATGAATGCTTTTCGCTTAACGCTGATTTGCTGTCTTCTTTAATTGATTAATTCCTTTAGTACATTTCTTAACTTAAGAATGTTCCTTTCTTATATATTTATCATGATAACAGGACCAAAGCTGTTCTCCATATACATTTAATTTATTTACTCTTTATCAACAATATTACTTATTATTTTTATTATCATAGCTTTTTGATAGTTGACCTTAAAATTTAAAAAAAGGGATAAGATAGTAAATTTGAAAATAAATGTAACTAGTACTCATAAGATGAATGCCGACAAAAGTAAGATACGATACGTAAGTACTCAAAAGATGATTTGTATATGTAACCAAGTTCAATTTAGAAACTCGAAGATCTTCCATCTGTCAAATTAATCAACTGATAAAAAGAATAAAATGTTTGAATAGGTCAGTATAAAACAGTACTTTAGTAAATAATTATTAAATAAAGTATTAGCGCTCTTACCACTATAATCTATAAAACATGGCGAAATGGTAGCTAATCGAAATAAATTTTCAACTGCAGAAAGCAACTATGCAACGTTGTAAATTGTAGCTCTTAAATAAAGTTTTAAGGCTGAAGGTGTAGTTGAATTTAATGTACCACCTAAACCGTGAACTCATGGTGTACTTAAACATTTGTACCAGTATACAGCCAAACGTTTTTTAAATTACGCGAACCGACTAAATCCGCAACTCTCTTGCACCAAAATTGTCTCAAGTATCTTCAAATGATGTTGCAGTTTTTTATTGCTTAAATACCTAAATTATGATTTTATCTGAGCATAAAACAGGGTTTGTGGTTTACGTGGTGTACGTAAACCGTGAACTCATGGTGTACTTAAACATTTGTACCAGTATACAGTCACACGTTTTTTAAATTACTCGAACCGACTAAATGCGCGACTCTCTTCCACCAAAATTGTCTCAAGTATCTTCAAATGATGTTGCAGTCTTTTATTGCTTAAATACCTAGATTATGATTTTATCTTAGCGTAAAACAGGGTTTGTGGTTTACATGGTGTACTGTCAACATATAACGTAAACCATCGCACGTATATGCTTGTGAATTTCGTGTTGTCTTTAATATCATGTTATTTTGTTCGATTACATAATACACAAGAATGCGATTGCGCTCTAACCATGCCATTATTCCATTGTTATTACCATAATGATACTTTTGTTGATACCAGAGGGTACCTATAATTGACCACTTCAAGAAGCCTTACACCCTTATTAATAAGTTTCTTGACTTGTGAACTTTCAAATATACAAATTTTTGAACTGTACCATTAATAAGTGTAATTATATGAAGTGTGCGTATTAATACACTATTATGTTCTTAATTGAAGACCTTGGCTTCCATGGTATTTTTTAGTCAGAAATTGAATCGATAGCACTTGAAATCATTTAAATTTAAACCAATGCATTAGAAACCGCCTTGTAGTGTAGGTTTACTAAGAGAAATTATATATCACAAAAACTTTACGTAGCACTCAGAAGCTTACTGTTACTTGGAGCTTACGACATGGTCGTTGCTTCCTAGCTTTTGTCTCGCAAAGGTAGGGTCTAAATCTTTACATTATTTCAATCTGTACTGTCGATATTGCAAATACAACAATATAAATAGTAGATAAATTCCATGCATTTTGTGGAGGGTAAGTGTATATAGATTTAAAAAGAAATAGAGGTCAATCGGAGATTACACAGTAAAGTAAAATTGCCGCGACTCTGAAAAACGCTATAGAATGTAATGTAACAAAATAAAATTGTGCTTCAAATATAAGCTTTGTATGTGGTAACAGCAGGATTCTTACATACTATAATAGAATTACCAACGTCCTGCGGGCTTTAATAGTGAATAATTTCGATAACGTCAATTTCATTTACGATTAAAGAATTAAAATATAAGTGTGTCCTGAAGGAAATCAATATCATTAAATGAATTGCTAGTTGCCCATAATAAAATAAATGTATCAGTAATCCTTTGTCCAAAAATACTCATCCTTCCTTTTGTACTCGACGCTGTTTTTTAGCTTTGAGAGGTGGATGATTCCGTAAATAACAATAGAAAACTAGGGCTTTATTTACCCAATGCAATTATCTGACAAAGAAAATAAAACATGTCATTGATAGTAAAGCCTGTGTACTTGACATTTTCATATTTTGTAATTATAATTTTCTAGGAGTTTTCGAAAAATATATTTGAATTGGTTATTATGATTTTAATTGGTTTATATACCGCAACTCTTATACAAGAACGTAGACTATAGTAGGTCATACAATTAGTTCTCTTTTCTTTCCTGCAAGGAATAGTTCCTCATTACTCGCTGTGAAAACATCGCAATATCTTAAATTTTAACGCTTCGATAACACAAAGTGACAATAACGAAAACATGAGATATTTTTCTTTGATTAGTAGATAAAGTTAATTAGGAAGCTTAAGCGAATCGATGATAAATGTTAGTCTGCAAAACACGCTTATTGTACCAAATCATTGCCCTTTTTTGCTTAATTAAAAGGGAATTACAAATATAGAAATTTTGAAAGGAAAAGATCGTACGATATACATTTTCGGCATTTGACAGCTCTGGAAATGTTGCGTATCTTTGGAATTTCCAGATAAAGCTACCGAAAGATATTAGGAAATAATTAAAAGAACGTGCCAAATATCACACATTTTTATACGGTTTAATTACCTAAAATAAAACTGAAAATGTTTTATTTCCAGAAATATTTTGGTAAATCGATAATAGCTTACTAAACAATTTTCTAGATAACGTATTTTTGCATCTGAGTTCGAACCGTATATTCTACTAATCTTGACAACCAATAATCGTAAATATTTTAAGATTTAAATTTTTTTCTCACCAAAGACCAACATACTAATTTGAGATTTTGTGTTCTAGAAAAGTGAAAATGTATTCAATGATAACATTTATTAAAACCAGCTATTAACTGGAATATAAATTAAATATCCCCGTCAATTTGTTATTAGCCCTTTGTTGGGCGCCAACTTGTAATAGTAACCTCAAGTGGTGTGCTACTTTTCTATATAATTAAAGATTTTTGTTTTATTAATTTTTTAAACTGAATACAAGAAGCTAATTTGTGGAATACTACTTAAATGAAAAAAATTATTTATTTATTTTTAAAAAGTATTATAATCTTACTTCCACCAGTAGACATTGTATGGCAGTAAACAGTTTTAAATTTCTGAAATTGTTTAAATAGCGCCGTATAGACAAAATATAGTAGAGCTAGTAGAGTTGTGGTGACACAATCTGCTTAGCATTCGGGAGGCAATGGGTTCGATTCCCGTTACCGTCTACCCTGTATAAGTTTTTTTAGGGGGTTTCCTCATACACATATATCGACATAGTCACTTCGTATACGCACACCACGTGCGGTTACTTAGGCGAATGCTGGGGTAGTATTCCCCCAGAACCTTAACTTCATCCCTTCCGATCGTATCCTGACCGCACCCATCCTTAATCCCACGATTCATATATACGTAATGTATGTATGCTGGGAATCCATGAGTGTGGCTGAAGGAAGCTCAAGAAGCCCACCCTCCCCCTTGAGGAGGGAATGAAATATGTGGCCTTTTCTTTTTTTCCAAAATATAGAGCTGATAAAATTTGGGATAAGAATATTTATTCAACGTGCATTTGCTAACAAATAAATAAAGATAATAAATTGCTAAACTGAAGACAATATTACCGGACCTGATAACTTTTTTTGTATTACCAATGTGTTGATTTACTTTTGTGTCATATAAGGATGAACATTATATCTGTAGACGCGCAGAAAAATTTTAGAAGTCCGTCTTTCTATACGTTACCACGAAGGTATTATAATAATGTACAAATAATAAAAGAGGTTGTTGATTGATTAATATACGAAAATTCCTGCACGTTTGATTTGTCGGAGGCAATATGGAGGTGTATGTATTACTGGGCGTGATACACTAGTGTACAAGGACCAAATTCGTTGCTTATCACGATTTATTGGAGCTCGGTAGAATGTACCTACATATGACCGGCTGTGAGGTGAAGACGGTGATGCGCTTGTCCCGAAGTTTTGTGAGTGTAAGTGTCGGTGTAGGTGAGATCTGATATTAGGCCAGGTCAAGGGTTTTCAGGAAGAATTGTTTAAGGCCGCGCCTTATTCCTACTAGCTGTTATGGTACACGTTTTACTTTTGCTACGGCCATGCCTTTGTGCATGTAATACTAGTTTGAGTATGAGTTGGTATAAAGTGGGGATTACTTGTTGAATAATAATGGAAATTATGTCTATTCACGATACCATTTTTAAGAAACGTGGATTGGTCTCCAAAAAGGACAAAATCAAAGAAATCCACCTGATTGCAGATTTGTTGCTGAGACCATTAGCAAAAAGCAACTCTTCTGGGATAGTCACTGTCGAGCAACTCTTGGTACAACTGAATATGGTATGGACGCACCTTGTTTTTACGCAGTATTCTTCGGACGAATGTGTTACTAACATCCTGCTGGCGCGAAATTTTACCTCTACTAACATGTGGATTTTGCGTAACTTCAAGTATCACGTTAAATTCATTTTTCTCGTTAACTACAGGTTTTGTCCTTTCCTTTCTTGCACAAACTGCTGAAGTCGTACGATTAAAACGATCTACTAACCTTTTCAATGTTGTTTTCTCGGGTTGCCTTCATGTAGGATATCTCTCTTTGTAAATTCTTTGTTCTAATAAACAATTTTTTATACATTCTCCCAATACCCATATATCATATCTCTTAATTCTTCAACAGGAAAGTTCAGTGCCATAAAAGATGTTCTTGTCTCTGACATCGGCCACCTGTAGTCGGTGTATGCGTAGGTGGTCGTACTCTTTGATGTCTCTTAACGGTTTTAATTACGAACGTTGGGATAAAACTGTCAATGAATCCGATATCTTTTAAAATAAAATTACCGGTGTAAAGTATTTGCAGATCTTATAGACTTACCGGCTCGAGCAAAAGACATGACACCAATATTATTAATAATTTCCAACACAATGCGACATGGTGTAAAGTATTTGTATATACGTAGTATTAAGTTCACCTGCCCATAGTTGAAAAAGTATTTCGTAAATTTACAATACAGAGTATGACAAGGACCCAACTAGAGACAAAAGCACTCAAATAATCTGAAAGACACTAAGACTGGCTGTTTTAAATCAAAAAAAGTAATTGAAATGTGCTGCGGCCAACATCCAATTGTGACGCATATGTGCAAAGTTAAGCTAAAAATATTCCAACATTAGGTATTTGTTTACTTACCAATTAATTATGAAATGGATTTTGTATATAATATAGAACCAGGCCGTAATTATTATATATCTATGAAAACTATAAATCTGAAGATTGTCCTCTAAACAAGAGAGAAGACCTGAAATAATCTATGTTATTATTGGGCCAGACCCTAGGTAGAAACTGTCCACTGTGTACATTTTAACTAAACTGAAACGTGGTTTTGTACTCAATCATTGAACTTCAATTTTAGACTGCAGCTTTAGATTTAACGCCTAATGTAATAAATCGAAATTTCCATTTAAACAATCTAAATTAAATATTATTACACACATTTGATACAAATAAAAATTAATAACCTACTTTTAACAATTAGGATTGACGCACTTTGATTACAAATAGAACGTATTTCCATAGCACTTGCCAATGTTGATGCGTTGCCATTCTCGTACGATTGATACTGGAATTCAACGAACTGGCTTCATGTCATCGATTTATACTATCTTAACCGGCGATGAATATACATTTTTTCTTGTATTTTTTGCCCTTGCTTGCTGAGAGAATACTTCTGTTTTTTTTTTATAAATTTAATTAATTACTTTTTCATTTTTTGACGTTTCGGTTTTTATTATAACTACTATATGACTTTAACACACATAAATTTTACTAACGTTTAACATTTCAATTTTGAATTATTAGACATTGAATGACATAATAGATAACTACATGTCTGTTCCAAATTTATATCGATTTCCTCCGTCTGTCGTAAGATCTGCATCCTAATCTCTTCCCTACCAGTAACTTCTGGCAATTTCAACAAATGTATTTTTTTTCCATTTTAGAGGCGTGGTTGTTCCATTCTCTTCTTCTTGTTGACGTCCATCCGTTTATTCGCTGATCCCTGATTTCTACTCTATGTACACGGTCTCATAAGGTCTTACATATTATTCTTTGAGTGTATTCATTTTTGTAACTTTATAGTGTTTTGCTAATTTGTGCTCCGGTTTCTGCAACGAGTATTGACCCCACTACCGATTTCTTTACTCTAGTATTTTCTTTCTTTCATATGTATTTGTTTCTCCAGATAATTCTGTTTAGAGCTCCATTACTCTAGTTGTTTGTTGTTTTACCTAATCCTTAACCTCGGTATGTAGATTCCGACAACCCTGAATTCAGGTACGTGTTCAATTATCTCTTTATAAATTCCAATTTATTTCTTCCTGGTTCTTTACTTATTGTGTTTAATTTACATTCTTTAGATTTCTTCCTGCATCGGCTTCGTAAGTAATCCTTGCAGTTTATCTTAAGTTTTAGTTGTCATCAGCGTAACATTATATTAACCTCCCCATTTCTCATTCAGTATCTTTTTTTACTCCTGATCTCTTCAATTATCATCATTAACTTTACATTATATCTACGTTTGTTTTTATAGTTTGTATGTTTTTTGCCTTATGTGTGATTGCGTTGTTTATATAAACATCCCTGAGCGGTTCTGTAATTTCGTTCGACACTTCCTTTTTTCGTATGGTTATTAGTTCATCTCGCACAACAATATCTTATCAAACATGTTTCGTAGATCTAGTAATCATAGATTAATCAATTCTATAGTTTTTTTGGCTAGTTGTATTATAAGGTAGATGGCATCAGTACATGATTAACCACCACGTTCATCTGATAGTGTCATTATACTGTTGAGTTCTGATTGTATTATTTGTTGCCAGTTTTAATATCTCTAATGGGGTTATGTCGGTCTAACTATCATGTATCTTCCAATGGCCTCTCCCAAATATTTTTATTTATATCGAATATTTTTTATATTGATTTTGGTAATTAATGTGCGTAATCCCGGTACTTTAAATGTCCATTATGCAATCCAGTCTAGTTTAGGAATTTTCTGTTTTTTAACAGCTTCTTTGATTTTATATTTTTTATTTACTATTATATTTATATTTTAATTGTTTTGCATAGTCTGGTCATCTTGGGATTGTTCCTTCATATACACCTTGTTCTATATTATTAGTCTCCTGACATTTTTTTGTGCTCTATTGAAGTCGTTCTGTAATGTCTTAGAGAATCTTTTCCAGTATTCTTCTTCTTTGACGGGTTACTCTGTTTCTCATTTCACGAGCGCAGGTGTTACGGTCCAATTTTTGAGATTGCGCAAATGAAGTGATGCTTTTCTGTGTGTCAAATGGTGAACATTGCCTAAATAATTACTTAAGAAAATCTGATTCATTTTTCACAATCGTCATTTTAATTATTTTGTATATTATGTAATAATTGTTGATAAATACCTTCATACATCTCTTTTTTCTTGTCGTTCATTCTCATTTCAGTGGAACCTATCTGTCTGTCCTTTATTATTTTTGAGTACTGTACTTATTGGTGCCGTTATGTGCGGCAAAAAAGAGTTTTCGTTCTGGATTACTATAATAAAGCGTAATTATCTATTGGTTGATGTTCGATAATTTTTTTTTTTTTTAATTACCTGAATGCATATATTGCTTTCCAGTTAAGTATCGAAGAAGTTTAACCTATGAACGTATCTCGTTACAATAGCAATCTAACGCGCCTGTACCATATGCATTGAGCAAGTAAATTAAAATTATAACGGAAGAAGAATTACGTAACAGGCATGAAATAAATTTGCTTAAAGAACACATAATGATGTAGCTTGTGTCTTGTTTTTTTTACGTACTTTCGTTTTGTTGAAACTTGCTCTCATCTCATTGTTTCCATGTAGGTCCATTATATACGAATTTTAATGTAACAAATTACATTGTTTACAATATTAACATTGAATTGACATTATGGATGTTGATTACTTTTAGGATTTGTCTTTCTGTTCTTAACGATTAATATTACTGTAAATGTTGTTGTGTACAACCTACATATTAACGGTATATCTTTTATATCATTCTTTGAATGTATTTATTTGTTTTATCGTAGCATTAGATAATTTGAATGTGAACGTAGTACCTATATTTTGGTTCATCGGCTCATGAACAAACCGACACACATTACAATAAATTCTAATGGGTTCTAATTATTGAATGTTTGATTGATCTATTCGTTTTTTGTGTACTGAATTCAAACGAAATTATTTTCTTCTGTGTAGTGAATATTTTGGTTTTGTGAAGATACCAAACCAAACAGGGCCTGAATTTTATGATACTGAGATTTTTTATTCGTTTGTTCTCAATATTTTTGACGTTATAATGCAGACTGGCGCCCAACTGAGTCAATTAAATATTTTAGATGTTTCACTGTAAAGACCCAGCGGTGCGATTCGGTTACCATATTTTTTCTGCATCATCCCACTACACCTTATATCTTAACTACACTTTTGGTACCTTATAAAGGCATGATGTTATATTTACATGTGGCCCACCACAGACGACACGCTTTCTCCATGGAAAACGGTTGAATATTTTTTGTAGGTATGACGGGGACCGGTTGAAGTACAATTTTAGCATATTGCATATTATACGGGATTCATAAAAAAAAGAGCCATATGAAAGTTATATTTTTTCTAATGAAACACCCTGTATTTTAGTGTTTATCGGCCTATTTCCACAGTTTATGCTTTTTGAGCGCGACGTTTCGGAAACGGACTCTGCTTCCGTTACCAGGCTTAGTCTTGAGAAGGACTGTTTTCGCACTTGAGTCGAATTCATATGTTCTATATAATTTTTCCCAAGCACTTGACTACTCTCAGATTCGAACTTGGTACCTTTCACTTACTAGTCTGACACCTTTACCACTGAGCCACTGAGTAATCCAATATATATTTTAGAACTTATATATATATATATATATATATATATATATATATATATATATTAAACTTTTTCGTGGTTGCGCAGAAGTTTATTGCGCATGTTGCGCCGTAACTTCTTGCGCAGGTGTATTGCGCTTAAGCTCTTCTCGCATTATTGGAATCCATATGGGTTTCATTTCTACACTAGCTTGGCTTATTGGATTTCTGCTAGTGCGATGTATGTGGCTTCTTTGAGTTTCCGACGAGTTTGTTCTCGTCCTTTGCCACTATCTGTATGTTATCCCATTGGATACGGTGGTCTTCGTTCCAGACATGTTCGGCGATTCTTGATCTTTCTGTTTCGCCCTTACGGACGTTGTTCTTATGTTCCTGAGTTCTCACTTTGAGTAGTCTACTGCTCTCTCCTATGTATGCTCTGCCGCATTCGCATGGTAGGTTGTATACACAATTCTTGGAATTCTGATCTTCATTGTATGGTTTGGTTTTGGTTAGTATTTCCCTGAGCGTTCTGGTCGATTTGAAGGCAGTGCGTATCTTGTATTTGCTGCCTATCCTTCGTAGTTTGTCTGAGGTACCTTGTATATATGGTAGTATCGCTGTATATTTAGGTTTTCTTTTTCGGTTACCCTTTCCTGTTAGGTTAGGTGTTAGATCGGGTAGCCATTTTCTTTGAGTGTTCTAGCGATATTTTCTTTTCTTTGTTCAGGTCCTCTTGTTTTGAGCATGTTGTTTTTGCTCTATCGTACAAGCATTTTCGTGTGGGTAGGTTTCCTGTATACACTTTTCGTGAAAGTGTTGTCATTCCTGTGTACAAGTACATCCCGGAATGGAAGTTTCTGTTCCGACTCCAATTCCCTTGTGAATTTCATGGAGGGTGCGCTACTATTTAGATGATCGTATCTAAGCCATATCCTTGGTTTTTCTGTAGATTCGGATATCGCTTGGTCTTCAAAGTCTTCCATATATATATTGCTCACTATGGGTGATAGTGGGGAACCCATCGCCATCCCAAACTCTTGTTGGTAGAATTTGTCTTCTACCTGGAAGTATGTAGTTCTAATGCATTTTGTCAGAAGCTCCATTATTGTATTTACCAAGAGTTGCGTGCGTTCGTCTAACGTTTCATCCTTTTCCAGCTTGTCCCTTATGATAAGCTGGAAAAGGATGAAACGTAGTGAGCTATATATATATATATATATATATATATATATATATATATATATATATATATATATATATATGGAAGACTTTGAAGACCAAGCGATATCCGAATTCTCAGAAAAACCAAGCATGTGGCTTAGATACGTGAACGATACCTTCGTAGTTTGGCAACACGGCAATCATAGGCTAGATGAATTCCTAGATCATCTAAATATCCGCGCACCCTCCATAAAGTTCACAATGGAATTGGAGTCGGAACAAAAACTGCCACTTTCACGACAAGCGTATATAGGAAACCTACCCACACGGGGAGGTACCTACACTACAACTCCAATCACCACAAAAACGTTAAGTTAGGTGTGGGAAAATGCTTGTACGATAGAGCAAAAACGATATGCTCAAAATAAGAGGACCTGAACAAAGGAAAAGAAAATATCGCTAGAACACTCAAAGAAAATGGCTACCCCGATCTAACACCTAACCTAAACTGGGAAAGGGTAACTGAAAAAGAAGAACCTAAATATACAGCGATAATACCATATATACAAGGTACCTCAGACAAACTACGAAGGATAGGTAGCAAATACAAGATACGCACTGCCTTCAAATCGACCAGAACGCTCAGCGGAATACTAACCAAAACCAAACCATACAATGAAGATCAGAATTCCAAGAATTGTGTATACAACCTACCATGCGAATGCGGCAGAGCATACATAGGAGAGAGCAGTAGACCACTCAAAGTGAGAACTCAGGAACATAAGAACAACGTCCGTAAGGGCGAAACAGAAAGATCAAAAATCGCCGAACATGTCTGGAACGAATCCGCATCCAATGGGATAACATACAGATAGTGGCAAAGGACGAGAACACAACTCGTCGGAAACTCAAAGAAGCCACATACATCGCACTAGCAGAAAATCCAATAAGCCGAGCTAGTGTAGAAATGAAACCCATATGGATTCCAATAATGCGCGAAGAGCTTAAACGCCATACACCTGCGCAAGAAGTTACGGCGCAACATGTGCAATGAACTTCTGCGCAACCACGAAAAAGTTTAATATATATATATATATATATATATATATATATATATATATATATATATAAGTTCTAAAATATATATATATTGGATTACCCAGTGGCTCAGCGGTAAAGGTGTCAGACTAGTAAGTGGAAGGTACCAAGATCGAATCTGAGAGTAGTCAAGTGCTTGGGAAAAAATTATATATAACATACGAATTCGACTCAAGTGCGAAAACAGTCCTTCTCAGGACTAAACCTGATGACGGAATCAGAGTCCGCTTCCGAAACGTCGCGCTCAAAAAGCATAATCTGTGGAAATAGACCGATAAACTCCACTAATAGGAAACCACAGTTACAAAACACTTATAATACAGAACCCTGTATTTTACGTCATTTATGAAATCTAGAGGACAAATAAAGGTGTGTTACTGTTATACATTTGTTATATATTTGTTTTACCCTCGTTTCAGAAATATTATTAAGTGAAGTAAAGCCATTTAAATTAATGTACACTATACTATACTAACAATAACATCAGTATTTTGCATTTTTTTAATTAGGCGCTATACTGAGTACCTTCCTAATAAAACAATGCGGCTTTGAGTATTTTTCACGTAATGGCTGCCAATCTTTTGATTTCATAACTGTCATTTAATTTAATATTAATTTCTCGTGCTGATTTTTATAGAAAATTAACTTCAATGTAAAAATGTATTCAGTTCAAGAAAGAATCAACATACTTTTAGTAATTGGTGAATGCCAAGAGAATTGTTTATTAGCATCCAGAGTGTAAGCACAGAAATATCCTGAGTGAAATCATCGGAATAAGGCTGTTTTGGAACGACTAATTCGAGATTTTCGCAGAACCGGAAGTGTGGTATATGAAAAACATCGTTGTCGGTAACGAAGAGAATGAATTTCAAATGTTATCCTCTGTAATCGAAAGTCCACACGTAAGTCAACGTAAAATAAGTTTCGAAACTGAAGTTAGTAGAAGTTGCATTCAACGAATACTGGAGAAACACAAGTTTCATCCACACCAAATCCAATTACATCAAGCCCTTTTTGACACGGATTTTTATCGTGTGAAGTTTTGTTTATGCGTTATGGATAAATTTGCACAAGATGGAGAGTTTTTAAATTTTGGCATATTTTCTGACGAATCGACGTTTCATAATAACGGCTTGGTGAACAGATACAATTTTCATTATTATAATGATGAAAATCCGCATTTTACTATACAGTCGATCGTCAGTACAGGTCTGTTAACGTATGGGGCGGGATTGTCGGGGATCAAGTGATAGGGCCATACTTTTTTAATGGTCATTTAAACCGGCTATAATTTGGGCGATTTGTAATGAAGAAGTTGCCAGAACGTTTCTCTCAATGTTCGAACAAAGTTGTGGTTACAGCTAGATGGTGCTCCAGCACACTGTCATGCTAGTGTTTGTACGTATTTAAATCAGAGCTTCGCAAATAGATGGATTAGGAGAGGGGGATCTCAAAATTGGTCAGCCTGATTGCCAGATTTAACCTGTATTGATTTTTTTTTTCTGTGGGCCTACATTATAATATTGTTTACGATATCAGGCCAACAACCCCGGAAGATATGAAAGACAAGGATGCGTGCTGCATTTTAGAACAATAACACCACAAATGTTACGGAAAGTGGAAGTTCAATTCTTAAGAAGCGTTCAGTTATGTATCGAACAAGGCGGTCCGAAGTTTAAAAATTTATTTTAGACGTTCGAACATTTTATTTCTCGTTTTGTGGCTACTGATTCACTATTTAATAAGACTGAATCTCACTTATTAATGTTCATGTTCATATTCGAGAGTTTTTGGCTTACATTTAATATGCGTCTTGGATTTCCTCTGTTCTTTAATGAAATTTTGTACCTACTATCCATGTTTTTCTTTTACTTTTAAGGTTGTAAATTAAATTTAAAAATACTGAACAGTTCCTTTGGTGTTTTATGGAGATAAAGAAATTTGGATACTTGTTTCTAGTAAGTATGACATTAAAATTATTTCGTAACGATAACAATTATTATTGTTCTGTATTCCATTAAAAGCCAATAAGTTGCTATTTAAATATATTTATAGCATCTGCAACCGCAAAGTAACTTTGATTTATTGGAAAGATACTCAGTATAGCCCCTAATTAAAAAAATGCAAAAAATTGACGTTATTGTTGAAAATAAGTATAGGAAGCCTTAATACAAATTTGAAGACATTAATATGTTATATAATAATTATACAATATATACAGGGTGTACAATTAAAATTTACTAAGATAATCTAGTTTAAAGGTGATCAAATTTGACCTCAATTTTTTCACCCTGTATGTTTTTTTATTCACAGCGTATATTACATTAAAAACGAACTCTTTGGGTTTATACTTAATAATATTTGTTACATGCACAAAGTGCGTTCGTAGCAAAACTAGAAACATGTGTGGAGTAACAGGAAATATGGATTTTAGCCGGAAGCTCAGTCGGTCGGCTAGGCACTTGAATGCGTAGGCGTGTGGCTGGCGTAGATATAGAGGAAGAATAAAAGGGCACCGCTTGATTTATTTTTGTATTGCCCTTAGACCAAGAAAAGGGCTACGACACAGTAAGAGAAACACTACAGTTATAATAAGTTTGGGAACCGTCCAGAAAGGTAGTAGATCTGGCTAGGAACTGTGATCCTAGTCCGCAGGAATAAAGAAAACAACTATTGATAGTTTAACACAGCTTGATCTAATTATAAACACAAATAAATAAAATATAAAAAAAATTCCCCAGTCGGTGTTGCCGTTATAATTAAGAACGCAATTTATGTACAGATTTCCCCCACAAATATTTCTAAATAATTTAACAGTTTGCACAAGATAATGGTTATTTACACAATCGTTATCGTAAGCTCGTATAGATATAACGTTTGAGGACGAAATTTATAGAATCAAATTTAGGCAAAAATAAATATATATGCGAACGTTATAGTAGAAACACGCTTACTTTGCTGACTAGTATGGACCCTATGACATAAACTGACAAACAAAATTTATTGAATACATAACTCAAAAGTCAAAGTCATTTTGCAGTTGTCGACATCCAGCGTTGACCCCAAAAAGCGTAAATACAACAATAAACTCAAAATTAATTAAACCAAATAAAACTGGCGTGTCAGTGTTAAATCAAAAGCAAAAATCAGTTAACCCAAAATTAATAACCAAATTTATTTCGCTTAGATGTCCACCATTGCGTCTTTCTTAAGCACAACATAAATTTAAGTGCAAATAGGCAGTACAGGCAAAAAATAAAGCAGAGAATTTTTACACAGATGGCTGAGGGCCGAAATAGTTAGAGACAAAGAAAATTGAATAGCTTCCTTATTATGATAGCGTTTGTTGACACGTAACGTTATAGCGTAGATAAATATACAAAAAAAAATGAAGTATAAAACATGCTTTAATCATTTAACATAAACATCTATAAACTTTAGATATGAGTAACCCTATCTATAATATAGCTCGTGAAGCACTCTGTATATTGTATATAAGTCTAGTTGAGTAAGTGGCAACATTCAAATTTACCAACAGCTGATTGATACAAAGCAGTAGGTATACAGATATAACAGCTGTTTAAACACTGTAATGTTGCTTCAATGCAAAGTGATTATACATGGAAGTATTCAAAGAATTGAGGTCAATACTAACAATTAATTCTCAAGGAATACCTGTGTAAGTAAAGTTCATAACATTTCCACTAAAGCGTATACAACTTTTATGGTTACAGGAACATAACCTCATTAGATATAATGCTATTAAAAGTTCAAGCAAGAAAGTTACCCATGCAAAATTTAGAAGCACAGTGTTATACTTAGCACTGTATGTCGTTATAGTAACGAATTGCTCTTAAAATTCTACGGATTATCTGCAGCAATTGTCGATATAGCGAGAGTTGTCATGAAGACATAACAAGTAAAAGGAACTCACCAGGATGTTGCTTGTGTATAATTACTTAACCGAGTGTTTTGCTATGAATAAACCTATTTGTTTGTAGTAAGGTATTGGTCCGATATGAAGTAGTAACCATAAAGTACCTTAGACTTAGGTATCGGAGACCATTTGCACGTTAATTCACAACTCGGAAGAACGTTGACCCAGTCTAGGGGTAGAATCGGCCATAGCAATATCTTAAAGAACGAAGAAGGACGATAATAACCAGTAGCAAGAAAAACCTAGAGAAACCCTTATTTTAGAAACATGTGGCATACAAAATTTCAAACGTGTATTGTTAATGTATTTTAAATTGTAAACTTGTATCTTATTGATGTAAAAGTTAAACATAGGTTATCAGTGTAAAAGAAAGAAAGAAAGTGGTTTCGCTTACCTCTTGATCAAACGAAAGTTTTGTTAGAAACTTTAATATCCGTCGAAACGAGCACTACAATGTGTAGTATAAAGTTTAAATATAGAAAAGAATATAAAACCAGTATTTACTGCATGTAATCTCTATTAAGTAACTATTTTATAGAAGTTACAGGAAAAATCTTTACCATATAAATTTTTAACAACATAAATTTTCGAGTTTTCTCAAAATGGCGTTCTTTAGTCACACAGGAAACCAGAAAGAAGAAGTTACATGTTTATCTTTAACAAATGACAAAATTCGTCCATAATAAAGAAAATTGTGTTTGTTAACTAAGTTACTACGAAACGCAGATTCGTCAGAAAATAGGAGAAAATTAAAAAAATCTTCTTGTGCGAATTTATCCATAACCCACACACGAACTCGTAGATAAAAATCCGTGTCTCTTATGAACTGGAGAGCATGCAATTTCATTTTTTTAAATAAAAAAAGGGCTTCATGTAACTGGATATGGTATGGATGAAACTACCATGATGTGGCTTTTTGTTTTGATAAACTTTGTATGATTTGCAATATTTTAAAATTGTACTTAAAACGGTCCCCGTCATACCTACAAAAATCTTTTAATAATATTCAACCGTTTTTCGTGGAGATAGCGTGTCTTCTATGGTGGGCCACCCTGTATTGTAGAAAATCTCGCCGTGTCTCTTTTGACGTTTCTTTAACTTTACGTAAGTCATGAAGTTTTCTTACTTGTTATTGTTTGGGATTGTAACGATTTTTTTGCACTATCCATTATATTTTCTTATAGCATTTCTCATACTTCGTCTGCACTGCCTCCTTTTATTAGGAGTAGCTCTTTGCATTTCCTTTTTAGTCTACTTTTGTGTAATTGTTTTATTGTTCCATTTTTTATTTGTTCTATCTTTTGTATTAAATTTCCTAATCGCTTGGGAAATTTAGAGAAACAGCACCTTTTAAACAATAACCCACAAGCGCCAAAACTGTACGGTCTCATAGAAATCCACAAACCAAATGCTCTCATTAGACTAGTAGTATTTTATATCCAAGCACCTAATCATATCTGTAATAACAGTTTGAAGTACAAATCAAAATAAAATTACCGCTACACAATAAGCTTTTAAGTTTTGATGTTATTAATACGTTTTCTAACGTGAATAACGTTGAATTAGTTACAGGAACATCCGCAAAGATGAAACAGAAAGATAAAGAATAGCCGAACATGTCTGAAACGAAGACGACTGAATCCAATGGTACAATATACAAATAGTAGCAAAGGACGAGAATACAACTCACCTCGAACAGGCAGAAAGTATGATAAACCACGCAAGTGTAGAAATGAAACCCATATGGATCGCAATAATGCGTGTAGAGCTCAGGTGCAATATACCTGCGCAACCACATAAAAGTTTAACATATGTATTTATATATATATATATATATATATATATATATATATATATATATATATAGGGTGTCCGCAGTGCGACAACGGAGGATATCTCCTTACACAATAGGGATAGAAAAAAAGTTTAAATACAAAAGTTTTTCAGTAATCAAATCCGCATTTAAAGAAAATATTTTCGTTTATACAGGGTGTCTCATATGAACTGGAGAGCATGCAACTTCATTTTTTTAAATAGGACAGCCTGTATTTTGTTACATTCTCTGATTTCTCTATAAATTCTGAATCGGTTTTATTAAGGTCTATTATCATCTAAAATTAATAGTTTTTGAGATATTTAATGTTTTTTTAAAATCACGATTTTCACGTGTCATTGACAAAGGGCATACTTTTTTTATTTGATATCCTTAAAGGAAAATATTTTGCAGGTTACTAGTGCATAGACACACTTACTTTGTGTCCTATAAAAATTTGAAAATATTATGCAAGGTGTTGCCAAAACTATTCACAAAATCATAATCTTCAAATCACAAAATCTCAATTTTTTTAAATGGAATGACATGTTTTTTTACGGAAAAATGTTGATTAAGTAATAATCTAACTTTTTTATAAAACATGTCCTATACCTATCTTTCATAGTTATTGAGTTATTTTAGTTTTTAAAATGTATTTTTTAAAATACACACCTCAATTTCAAAAATTTATATTAGTTGGCCATGGTTGTCATGGAAACATTAATAACACTGACAGTTTAAAAATTCAATTTAAACAATATTTAAATACTAGAATGAATTTTTCAAAAGAAGAATTGCTACAAATGATTTATTGCATTGGTGCATCCGACCGCAATTGTTTATTAGCGAGTAGAATTTACGTTCAAAAATTTCCAAATACAGAAAGACATCCAAATCGCTTGGCATTTGAAAGGCTCAAGAAGAGGTTTGAAAGTAATGGAAACATCAATTATGAATCCAATGGCGAACGATCAACCATTGCATCAAACGAGGAAACTCACTTATATGCAGACACATAGAGCAATATTTTTTGTTATTTTATGATGTTTAGTTATATTGTTTTAAAATATGTAACTTAAATTGTTTTTTGCATCTTTTGTTTACTTGTTATTAGTATTATTAGATAGAGTTAACGAAGTTTTACGCCAATAAAATTATTTTTCACATTTTTCAGTGTTGTTTAAATTGAATTTTTAAACTGTCAGTGTCAAACAAACATTTGTTTATTAATGTTTCCATGACAACCATGGCCAACTAATATAAATTTTTGAAATTGAGCTGTGTATTTTAAAAAATCGGAACTGTGGTTACCTAGACTTGCTCGTATACTAACGCAATTATAGTAGAGTGAAATAAAAATAGGCGTCTGTTGAAACATTTTTAAATAAGGGAAAATGAAAATCAAGACGTCTGTGCTCAATTGCATAAGCGATCGTTAAAACCAATAGAATATTTCACAAGATCTGTTTGCGTGACACAAATCGATTAAGGTAAAGTACCACTTCCGGTATACTAATTTTGTTCAAACATCATATTTAAGGGTGTTACCTAATATAACTTACCCATGCCAAATTCCAAATAGATACGTTCATATTTTAGAGTAGTTTATTTGAAGTGTGACACAAAACTATTAAGGTAAAGTGCCACTGCCGGTACACAGATTTTGATGAAACGGTTTACTTAGATGTGTCGCCTAATATAACTTACATCTGCCAAATTTGAAATAGATACGTTGATATTTTGGAGTAGTTTATTTGAAGCGTGACACAAATGTGTTAGGGTAAAGCGCCACTTCCGGTCCCCGGATCTATCCCAAAATTTGATAGATCTACGATTTAGAAATAAGACCTCCATGCCGAATTTAAATTGTCTAGCTCAAAGCGTACGAGCGCTATCGTGTTTACATACAGACACACATACACATACAGACATTTTTCCAAAAATGCTTTTTTCGGACTCGGGGACTCGAAAACGTCCAGAACCATCAAAATCTCGAGGTCGATTTTTTCACGATTACAGTACCTTCTGTATACTACGTATACGAGGCAGTAAAAATAGATTTTAAAAACTAAAATAACTCAATAACTATGAAAGATAGGTATAGGACATGTTTTATAAAAAAGTTAGCTTAGTACTTAATCAACATTTTTCCGTAAAAAAACGTGTCATTCTATTTAAAAAAATTGAGATTTTGTGAATAGTTTTGGCAACACCTTGTATAATATTTTCAAATTTTTATAGGAACACAAAGTAAGTGGGTCTATGCACTAGTAACCTGCAAAATATTTTCCTTTAAGGATATCAAATAAAAAAAGTATGCTCTTTGTCAACGACACGTGAAAATCGCGATTTTTTTAAAAAAACATTAAATATCTCAAAAACTATTAATTTTAGATGATAATAGGCCTTAATAAAACCGATTCAGAATTTATAGAAAAATCAGAAAATGTAATAAACTACAGGGTGTCCTATTTAAAAAAATGAAGTTGCACGCTCTCCAGTTCATGTGAGACACCCTGTATAAACGAAAATATTTTCTTTAAATGTGGATTTTATTACTGAAAAACTTTTGTATTTAAACTTTTTTTCTATCCCTATTTTGTAAGGAGATATCCTCCGTTGTCGCACTCAGCGGACACCTATATATATATATATATATATATATATATATATATATATATATATATAGAATTTATAGAAAAATCAGAAAATGTAATAAACTACAGGGTGTCCTATTTAAAAAATGAAGTTGCACAGTTCATGTGAGACACCCTGTATAAACGAAAATATTTTCTTTAAATGTGGATTTTATTACTGAAAAACTTTTGTATTTAATCTTTTTCTATCCCTATTTTGTAAGGAGATATCCTCCGTTGTCGCACTCAGCGGACACCCTATATATATATATATATATATATATATATATATATATATATATATATATACATATATAGAATTTATAGAAAAATCAGAAAATGTAATAAACTACAGGGTGTCCTATTTAAAAAATGAAGTTGCACAGTTCATGTGAGACACCCTGTATAAAAGAAAATATTTTCTTTAAATGTGGATTTGATTACTGAAAACTTTTGTATTTAAACTTTTTTCTATCCCTATTTTGTAAGAAGATATCCTCCGTTGTCGCACTGCGGACACCCTGTATATATATATATATATATATATATATATATATATATATATTTAATACATATGTTAAACTTTTACGTGGTTGCGCAGGTATATTGCACCTAATCTCTACACGCATTATTGGGATCCATATGGGTTTCATTTCTACACTTGCGTGGCTTATCAAACTTTCTGCCTGTTTAAGGTGAACGACTTCTTTTAGTTTTCGGCGAGTTGTATTCTCGCCCTTTGCCACTATTTGTATATTGTACCATTGGATTCAGTCGTCTTCGTTTCAGACATGTTCGCCTATTCTTTATCTTTCTGTTTCACCTTTGCGGATGTTAGTCTTGATTGTTATTCTTGAGTAGTGTACTGTTCTATCCTACTTTATAATCTGCCGCATTCGCATTATAGGTTGTATACACAATTCTTAGAATTCCGGTCTTCATTAGGTGGCTTGGTTTTGGTTAATACTCCCCTGAACGTTCTTGTGGATTTGAAGGCAGTGTGTATCTTGTATTTACTGCCTATCCTTCCTACTTTGTCCGAGGTACCTGGCATATGTGGTATTATCGCTGTTTATTTAGGTTCTTCTATTTCGGTTACTCTTTCCCTATTTAGGTTAGGTGTTAGATCCAGCTTATGCTTACTGTTTTGCCAAACTACGAAGGTATCGTCCACGCATCTAAGCCACATTCTTGGTTTCTCGTTGAATTCGGATATCGTTTGGTCTTCGAAGTCTTCCATGTATATATGGCTCACAACGTGTGGTAGTGACAACCCATCGCGATCTCAAACTCTTATTGGTAGAATTCGTTTTCTACTTGGACGTATGTTGTTCTAATGCATGTTGTCAGACGTTCCATTAATGTGTTTATCGAGAATTTCATGCGTTCGTCTAACGTATCCTTTTTCAGCATGCCCCTTATGATAATTGATGCCTTGTTGAAGCTTACCACTATTTCTTCGTGGTTTGATTGGACGTTTCTGATGGTTTCCACGAAATGCTGCGTATCCTTGACCGTAGACTCGGTTTTTCCCGATAAGAGGATGATATACTAACGGATGACAATTGGGAGCGAAATTCTTTACTAGTAGATCTTTGGTAGGCGGTACAATTGCGAAGGTTTGCTGTAGTGTGGGGTGAGTTTAGTTGTTTGGTAATCAAGAACTCTCCCTTATGTTTTGTAAGCGTGAGATATGTCCGTCTTTCGATTGGTCATTCTCAAGGAAAATTAATGTTCTCCTTCCTAGGTTAGAGAGGTTAGGTTTAGTTCGCCTAAATGAATCTAAGGCTGATTTAACCTTACTTCTGTATTATTCGGCTTCTTCAACTGCGGTTATTAAATCTACTTTCGGAATATACTTAGGTGCGTAGTTCACGCTTTTGTTCCGAACTTCCATTTCGTTTTCGTTCAACTGTCAAGATGTTTATGTGCTTTTCCTTGGTCTTTTCCTTGCTTCTGGTAGCCGTATCTATCCTATCAAAGTCTTGTTCGTTCACTCGATTTCGAATGGTTTGTCTAATTTCATTGGATTATTGTTCTATCTGGTATTTTGTGAAACGGTCATGTCTAACTCGTTACAATACTATTAATGTTTTAGGATTTTGTGAAATATTTCGTAAGAATAAATTTAATTGTCCTGGAACAAATCAATTTACTTTAAACTTTTTTTTTGTTATGAACGAATAAGTTCAAAAGTAAATACGTAATTAAAAATTATTAATTAAAGTTAATAATTTTTTTTTTTGGAAAATTATTCAAGAAGTAAAGTCATAAATATTTATAATCGAGTACATAGAAACAGAAAATGGTATGAATTGATTGCTTTTTCCAGGTCTTATAACGCACGTATTTGTAATAAATTAAATAAATTTTCAAGTTGGGTTACAATTTTTCAAATAACGTTTCATTTTTATATTAAATGGCCATTATTGTACATAGCAATAAAATTACCGCATGTTACCAAAATCGTGAGTATTTTCAGTATTGTAAAATTCTAACCATAAAGTTCCGTGATTGTGTACACATTAATTCGTTGTATTTATAAATGGAAGTTCAACATGAAAAATAGCATTATACACAATATCACATTTTTCAAAGAGAAATATTTTAATTATCTTTTGATAAAAGCATTTTTGTGTCAATCAGACATATCCGTTGCAATTCTTCTTTTTCATTAAGCTTTGACAATGATTTTGTAGGTTGAACTAACAACGACATATCTATACGATTAAATGAAAATATATTCGAATTTGTTTTGTATAATTCTCACGTTATTTAAACCTTTTAATTTTTTTTTAGATATACGTGTTTTATTCTATTATTTTAAAAAGAGTACTTGTCAATTTTCAGGAGAATAATCATAAATGAATTTTTAATTTATATTCCTAGTCATTTTTAAATCTACATTGACATGCTATTTATTATCTTTTTTGTCATTTCCATTTAATTGAATCAGTTTATTTGACTTGACTTTATGAACAGTTATTTACACAAATAATTTTGTTCGAACTCTACTCATTCTAAAAACATTGAAAATCGAAAAACTATCCCACGTTCGATTGAGTAAAAATTAAATATACGTTAAATAATATTATTTGTTAATAACATTTAAATGATCTCGGTTTTATCGTGAAGTAATTATAACTCATGTAGCCTTTATAAACATAACCGTGTTTATAAACAATCACAGTTCTATAACTGTATAGTATCTAACTTAGTTAATGAACTAATACAGTAACCGTCAATATAGGCTGGAGGGTTGAAGTGTAGATTACAAATCACCCGGGGTTGCTTACCTGCGAGAGACATAGCCCAAGGGACGCGTTTAAGTACATCGGCAACATTATTAGTTTACATTACTTAAAACATTATTCGCTATAACATCAAATTGTATACAGGGTGTCCTAATAGTGCGGTAAAGTTCTTTTACAGCGTTATTATAACGAAAAAATTATAAAAGCACAATTGTTAACCATCTCAAGGTGCATAATCCAAAATTATTTATAAATACACAGGGTCTATAACTTCAAACCTATCCAAACATACTTTTTTTAAATGGCATCACGTATTTTTTATTTTATATTTGAACTCCGCTCATTTTTACACATCTCCGGGTATGATGTTTGATTGGAGTATACCGAGGATTTTAAAAGTTATGGTCACTTTAAGGTTAAAATCGTTATGGATTCAGGACCCTTTATTTCTAATGTAATCAATTTTGTGCATTTTATGACAATGATGATTTTTTTGTAAGTGAAGTTTACCAGATCATCTATGTTTCACGATTATTATATTTTGTATACAGAGGGAGTCAAAACGCAAATCTGTACTTTTTTCACTTAACTTAAATAAACCACCCTATATTTTTTGTGCTCTCCAGGAAGCCACTAAAAAACCATTTCATTTTTATTAACATTTCCCTATACCTAACTTCGACGGTTTCTGAGATATTTTGCTTTTATTAACAAAATCCAGTTTTTTTTAATTTAATTTTTGATTTTATCAAGTTAGCTCTGAATTTTTACTTTAAAATACTTAATTTAAAATTGTAAGAATATAAATAGTGTAAATAGTTTTATCAAAAAAAAAAAAACTAAAATGGATTGTGATTTCATCATAATTTTTTTTTTGTTATGTGTGGCGTTAGTAATAATAAACACATTATAAAATTAAATTTAATTTAAATAGAACTAGTACTAATAGAAACTCATTAGCAAATAATATCAAAAAATAAAAAAAAACAAATGAAAACTTTTAGCACAAATGTTCAAAATGACCTCCATTGACATCAATACAATGTTGTAATCTTTCTTCAAAAGATTGTGCACATTTTGAAGCATATGAGCATTGATAGAAACACGCCTCGTATTCTTTGCTTCATGTCTTTGTCGGTGGAATTTTATACACTTCATTTTTAATGTAACCTCACATGAAAGATTTCCGGTGATGTAGGAGGCCAGCTAAGTGGCCCGCCCCTTCCTATCCGTCCTATCCATTTTTGATTTTATCGAGTTAGCTATGACTTACACGAATTTTTTCACGATCTGTTTTGTTAAAAATCAATAAACTATTGATTTTTTTATGTGGGATTATTAAAAATGAAGTGTATAAAATTCCACCGACAACACAGCGAGATATGAAGCAAATAATACGAGACGTGTTTCAAACTATTAATGTTCATATGCTTTAAAATGTGCAACGATCTTTTGATGTAAGTGGAGGTCACTTTGAGCATTTGTGCTAAAAGTTTTCATGTGGTTTTTTATTTTTTGATATTATTTGTTAATGAGTTTCTGTTTGTACTATAGTTATATTTAAATTAAATTTTATAATGTGTTTATTATTACTAAAGACACACATAACAAAAAACAAATTATGATGAAATCACAATCTATTTTAGTTTTTTTTTTTTTTTTTTTGATGAAGGTTTTTATACTATTTATATTCTTACAATCTTAAATTAAGCATTTAAAAGTAAAATAGGGAAAGATAAAAAGAACAATGTAATTATTTTTACCAAAACAGACCGTAAAAAGGTTCGCGTAATTTATAGCTAACTTGATAAAATAAAAAATCAAATAAAAAAACTGGATTTTGTCAATAAAAGGAAAATATCTCAGAAACCGTCCAAGTTAAATACAGGGAAATTTTAATAAAAATGAAATGGTTATTTAGTGCGTTCCTAGAGAGCACAAAAAATATAGGCTGTTCTATTTAAGTTAAGTGAGAAAAGTACAGATTTTCGTTTTGACTCGCCCTGTATACAAAGTATAATTGCGAAACATAATTGTTCTGGTAAACTTCACTTACTTACAAAAAATAATTTTTGTCATAAAATACAGAAAATTGATTACATTAGAAAAGATACAGGGTCCTTAAAGTGACCGTAGGTTTTAAAATCCTCGGTATACTCCAGTCAAACATCATATCAGGAGATTTTTAAAAATGAGCGGAGTTTAAATATAAAATAAAAAATATGTGATGCCATTTAAAAAAATTATGTTTGAATAAGTTTGAAGTTATAGAATACCCTGTAGATTTATAAATAATTTTGGATTATGCAGCTTGAGACAATTACTTAACAATTGTACTTTTACAATTTTTCGTATCTATTATAATAACTCTATAAAAGAACTTTACCGGACTATTGAGACACCCTGTATGTTTAATCCATAGAAGTAGCACGATTAATACATTTTTCCGAATCTCTGTTTGTAATGTTTTCAATTTCTTTTTTAATGAAATTGGTTACAGATCGCTTTTAGTTGGATCTCGATTCTTTTTAGGGATTACAACTAGGAAGCTTTGCTTATACAAGGTGCTTCTTAATAACATGCTAATATTTAAGCAGCCATTTTAAGAAAAAAACTTTGTATGAACACATGTCCTAAAGGTCTTAGAGAATAAATTCTTCTTTTTATTATAACCATGGTATGAACCTAGATATTTTTGTAGTAGGCATCGTCTGTGCATCAAATGGCTTTTTCTGCTGTACAACATAATTTTTTATTCTTCCCAGTGGCATTCATGTGGAATTTTCACTGAATCATTTTAAAGAGAAAAGTGATACGCCACTGCTTTTTCTCAAAGTAAAAATTATTTTTGAAATTCCCATTCCTTTGTGTGCAAATCCGGCCTCTTGATTTTTTTTCGTTTGAGGTACGGTTTTCGCATAAAAAATTAAATTGATTCATTTGCACGTTGTTATGAAATTGAGCTTTTCCTCGTGACGTCAGAAGCGCATGTCAATCAGCTGATCGAGGGCAATGTTTTGTATGCGTTTAAATGAACGTTTTGACAAAAAAAATTATTTTAAGGGACAAAGCGATAAAATTATTCTTTGTAATTTCAAAAATCTTTAATTATGATGTGTGCTTGTGGTCGGTGACAATCTGAACAATTTTCTGTGAAATGGGTGAAATGCATGGTTAAAATATGACAAGATTTTGTGCTGTTTTATATGGCATATCATGTATATTATTCTGTCATTTAAAGTAACTGAAACCAGTTCAGGGTTGATTTTTTCTTAATTTATTGAATTAAGAATTTATTAATGTTTTTCACTTTTATTACCGTAATAAACTCGTTCTTTTGCGAAAGTCATACTTCCTTTTGTGAATAAAATCTGTTTACAAATAAAGAACGTGGATTTACTTTCACAATTTGTACTGAGAAAAATTTGTTTTTTAAAACATTTGGTTGCAAGTTAACCTCGATTACCATTATTAAATTTCTAATAAAGATAACGTCATTAGTGTTACAACTTGTATACATAATAAAAAAAAGTAATTCATGAATGATTAGTAGACTTAGGTACATAGCCCTGGTGTGATAATTCATAGATTTGTACTGTTTTGTTTAAAATTGATCATTTAATAAAGCTTAGCTGTTTCTTGGTAAGAAACGATGTACAATATTTATAATTGATTGTGGTCTAAGCCGCATATAAAAACGAAACTTTACCACACAATTGTTTAATTCACACAGGCCTAACTCTATTCAACAGAACACACTTTCAAAAACGATATTTTTATTAAATAAACATGAACACTAACAAAGGCTGGCCCGCATCAGCTGCTTGGGCGAAGGTTGTGACGTCACCTGATGACGTACTTGGAAAAGCCTAATTGGGTATTATCAAGGTTTAAAATTGTATCGAGTAGGTGAGAAACAGATTTTGTTATGGAAACATAAACAGACAGTTGCCTACCTAGTCTAGTTGTCACGTATTCATTGAAATTAACATTCATAGAAGGTTGTGCGAAAATGGAAGTTTTGAACTAGGCAATCATCTAAAATAGTAGAACGTACCGTAAGAACGCCAGAAATTGAGGTAGCGGCATTTAATTCAATTGAGTATTAGGTACACAAAAAATCGGGAACAATTTGAATATCTCCTATACCCTTGTTTGGAAAATTCTCCATGACTTTTCCATTATACCCCTACCATATTCAACGGGTTAAGGTTCTACTCCCTCTCGACTTTTCATTACGAACGAGCTTTTGCCAATAGTTTCTTCAAACAGTGTACGAAAATCCATTATGTGATACTGAAATTTTATTCATCGATGAATTTTCCAGAAACGCCATCGAAAACTTTCACAATAATCATTCTTAGGCTAAAGAAAACCCACATGCAATAGTGGAATCACGTCACTAGGAGCAGATTTCCGTTAACGTGTAGGCTGGAATATGCGGTGTTTATTTATTTGGATCCTATTTTCTGCAAAAGGGATTGAAAGGGCATAATTACCGGCAGTTTCTTGAATAATTGCCAGCTTTGATGGAAGATGTTCCCATTTTAGTAAGGAATCGACTGTGGCTTATGCACGACGGGACACCAGCGCACTTCAGTGATTTGGATCCCAAATATTTAAACAAAAATTAAATATTCGCTAGATAGGTCGCGAAGGACCACAGACATGATCCCGGACCTCAAGTGTTTAGATTATTTCCTGTTGGGTCATCTTAAAGCATTGGTTTGCAGCACACCAACTCATATTGAAGAGCAGTTGAGAAATCGTATCACAATTTCTTGCAAAACTATTAGACACAGTCCCGGCATTTTCCAAAGAGTAGGTGATTCCATGAAAAAAAGAGCAGAGGCATGTATATTTGCAGAAGGTGGACATTTTCAACATCTGACTTGATTTTCAGGATGTTCAGGGTAATTTTGTGTTAGCATTCTACAATGTATTTAGATTACTTCAATTTCATAATTTTATCGTTTAAAAATTACTGTCTTAAATAAGTTATTGTTTAAAGATACATAAATTGTTTCTTTCTCGTAAGTGGTCTAATTGTTATGTTGTACAGCAGAAAATGCGTTTTGGTGCATGGAAGATGCGTACTACGTTGCACAAAAATATTTTAGGGTCATATCAGAGTTATCATAAAAAGATATATATTTTTTTTAAAACTTTAGCACCCTGTACTTCAAAAGTTAAGACCTTCAGGACATATGTTCATATGAAGATTTTTTCTCTAAGTGGACCCAAGAATAATCTCCTTAAATATTAGCATGTTATTAAGAAACACCCTGTTTATAGTAATACTTAGTTGTGTTTTAAGAGAAATACAACCAGTCAATTAGAGACCTAAATATGTTTATCGAAACATGGTCAATTCAACGAAATTTTTTGTGGGAACCACACTATATGCAAGAACCCGGAAGAATTGGAATGCATACAACACTCGTGAAAACATAAAAAACAAGATATGAGTGTGTATACAGACACAGACGCAGACACAGACACAGACTCAGACACAGACACAGACACAGATACAGACAAAGACGCAGACCCAGAAACAGAGACAGACACAGACACAGACACAGACACGGACACAGACACAGACACAGACACGGACACGGACACAGACACAGACACAGACACAGACACAGACACAGACACAGACACAGACACAGACACAGACACAGATACAGATACAGAAACAGACACAGACACAGACACAGGCACAGACACAGACACAGACACAGACACAGACACAGACACAGACACAGACACAGACACAGACACAGACACAGACACAGACACAGGCACAGATACAGACACAGACACAGACACAGACACAGACACAGACAGACACAGACACAGACACAGACACAGACACAGACACAGACACAGACACAGACACAGACACAGACACAGACACAGACACAGACACAGACACAGACACAGACACAGACACGACACAGACACAGACACAGACACAGACACAGACACAGACACAGACACAGACACAGACACAGACACAGACACAGACACAGACACAGACACAGACACAGACACAGACACAGACACAGACACAGACACAGGCACAGACTCAGACAGAGATACATACACGGACACAGACACAGACTCAGACACAAACACTGCCACAGACACAGACACAGACACAGACACAGACACAGACACAGACACAGATACAGTCACAGACACAGACACAGACACAGACACAGACACAGACACAGACACAGACACAGACACAGACACAGACACAGACACAGACACAGACACAGACACAGACACAGACACAGACACAGACACAGACACAGACACAGACACAGACACAGACACAGACACAGACACAGACACAGACACAGACAAAGACACAGACGCAGACACAGACACAGACACAGACACAAACACAGACACAGGCACTTGAAGGGTACGTTTTTGGTCCACGTTATATATATATATATATATATATATATATATATACAATGTGGACCAAAAAACGTACCCATGCTTCAAGTGTATATTCTACATAAATTGAAGACGAAAAGTCAGATAAAATTTTTCTCTAAAATGTAGGGCTACAAAGTGACAGGCCCTCATTTTGAAAATCGTTTTTCGCAAATAACTCGAAAAACTTTAAGAATTTCAAAATACTATCCCAATTGAAAATTATTTCTTTATTGACGAGGATTTTTCTGGTTTGATTGGATTGTCTATGAATGGACTGGAAGTATTAGTTTTCACATTGTTCCCGTATACTTTCTATTCCAACTTTTTTGTGTGTGATTTTTTGGGTCCGTTATTCAATTTTCTACAAATTTGGTCCTCTTGGTTGAAGTTGATAAAGTGAACGGTTTATGAGTTATTTGGAATTCCATCAATCACGCACCCAAATTCAGTAAGCGGACAGTGGACTAAAAGTCATAGTTGTCATATTGTGGTTTTTGATCAGTTTTCATACAATTTCTTTATCCATAATGAATAATAATCGGTATTCCAACTCCGAAATGAGAGATATTCACATAATGTACGGCAGAGCTTTTGGAAATTGTGCTGAAGCTGTTCGTTTATATTCCCAGGCATTTCCAAATCGGCGGATACCGAATAAAAAGACGTTTGCCATCATTGACCGGCGTCTTCGTGAAAGTGGTACATATTATCAGTTTATAAAAATTCTATTCATGTCGGGTTCTCACAGGTTGTTTGAAGCCACCAAAATTGACAGTGGTAGGAGGCGAACTGCAAGAACACCAGTTTTAGAACAAAGAGTGTTGGATGCAATTGACGCTGATCCCACAAGCTCTCGTCAATTGGCAAGAGAAAATAATTCAAATCAGTCCACGATATGTAGAATTATTAAAACGGAACTCTTGCGACCTTTCCATTATCGAAAGATACAAGCTTTGACCATTAATAGTTTTCAAGCAAGAGTGAACTTTTCACGTTGGTTTCTAGAAAAATTCAATAATAACCGAAATTATCCATCGATTATCTTATTCACTGATGAAGCAGGTTTCGCCATAAACGGAACTTTTAACTTCCATAACAATCATTACTACGATTATCAAAATCCACGCGTTTTCATTGAAACCAATCATCAGCAGCAATTCAGTGTGAATGTATGAGCTGGTATTATTGGCAATAATTTAATGGGTCATTTTTTTGCCACAACGTCTAAATGGTAATTCATACACCAAATTTTTTTGATAATGATTTACCCGAGTTACTAGAAGATGTCCATCTAGATGTTAGGGGTCGGATGTGTTTCATGCACGATGGTCCGCTTCCTCCTTTTGCACTCACTCCTAGGCGGTCATTGAATCGAACTTTTAATGCAAACTAGATCGGACGTGGAGGCCGGTTCTTTGGCCTGCACGTTCACCGGATCTAAACCCTATGGATTTTGTTTTCTGGGGTCGTTTAAAAGACATGGTGTATTCGGTGCCAATTACAAACGTCCAACATCTCCAGCAACGAATTTTTGATTGCTCTAATTTAATAAGAGATGATCCGCAATTATTTTTCAACGTACGTCAGTCAATCATGAAAAGAATTCGTAAATGCATAGCAGTCAACGGTGAACAATTCGAACATCTAATCAACTAATTTGTTTGTTAATTAATTAACTTAATAAACTCTTTGAAAACTATGACTTTTAGCCCATAGCCCACTTACTAAATTTTGGTGCGGTAGTATTTGATTGACCGTGATTGATGAAATTGCAAATAACTCGTAAACCGTTCACTTTATCAACTTCAACCAAGAGGACCAAATTTGCAGAAAATTGAATAACGGACCCAAAAATGTCACCAAAATACCTGAAAAATCACACACAAAAAAGTTGGAATAGAAAGTATACGGGAACAATGTGAAAACTAATACTTCCAGTCCATTCATAGACAATCCAATCAAACCAGAAAAATCCTCGTCAACGAAGAAATAATTTTCATTGGTGATAGTATTTTGAAATTCTTGAAGGTTTTCGAGTTATTTGCGAAAAACGATTTTCAAAATTCAACTTTGAGGGCCTGTCACTTTGTAGCCATACATTTTAGAGAAAAATTTTATCTAACTTTTCGTCTTCAATTTATGTGTAGAATATACGCTTGAAGCAGGGGTACGGTTTTTTGGTTCACGTTGTGTATGTATATATATATATATATATATATATATATATATATATATATATATATACATATATACTGTGTCCAAGCTAAGGATTCTCACTATGGGGATCTCGGAAATGGTAATAGATACAACAAGTACAATATTTGTATTTTCATATTACAGGGTTGTAAAAAATGTGAAATTATGTTCAAAACTGTTGAATTCTGTTTACAAAAGCAATGGATTCTTTGGCAACCATTCTTAACAACTGCCATTGACATAGTATATCATTTTTCGAAATAAAAAATTCCTTATTTCATTATGAAATTAAAATAGTAATATTTGTACACGACAGTGATTACAACGTTGAAATCACTTGTAGACGTATGGCTTCAACTGCGCTACGTTAATGCATATTTATAATATTGCTGTATCATTGCATTTACCCAACTTAAAATTTGTTGACAAAGGACATCCTAGAAATTTCTCTACTCAGCGTTGCAAACTTATAAAAAGTATACCATGACAACAAAAGATTTTTGAGACCGTGAACGGAATATACCTACGTATCCTGAAACTGTGTCTACTTAACTAAACTTAACGTCAACATAAAACTGAATTCATAACAAATTGTTATTAATAATGCGCTTTAAATACACTTCTTTCTTTTGAAGTAGTTGTCTACTTATTCATCATCCTGTTTATTAACAATATAATTATAATCATAATATAATAAATAAATACGAAAGCGTCAGCTGTCCACTACTCTTAATTACTGGACATCTCTTTTATTTACAGGATGGTCTAGGCTTTAAAATGTTAATTAAACTAATTACGAAATTATTTTAACTAGGTTACTTAATCAGAATAAGTACGACATTATATACAAGATGTATTCATAAGAGGAGTGATTGTTACACCCCTTTCTAATTATTAAATGTCATCATACACACATTTTTGAATTTTCTTCCATCTTTCAATATATTCGTTGCAATCTCGAATTCCTATTTATATTTTGAATTTTTAAAAGTGACAAGTTATTTCTCTAACGGTATTTTTGAAATCGGAAGTTTGATTTCGACAGGCGCGTTTCGCACCGTCAATAGAATTTGATTTCCCGTTAAAAATGATTCTCGAATTTTCTATTTTTATAGGCTGTTTCACTCACAGTGAGATTTCTCAAAGCTTAATTTATTGATGGATTTTTGATCCCTATGTATACTATTTTATTAATATGTTTTGAGGGATATATTTTTCATTTACATTGACTAGGCCATTGTTTTTTTATCCTCTTTAACTTGCCATCAATAGGAAAACTAATTCTAATAAATGGGGATTAACCATAATTTGTAAAGCGGTTTTGAAAACCACTATCTTCAGATGTATTCCATCCATTACGAATATTGATTTCTGCTGTATATCACTAAGCAATTCATAGTATTTTTGTTTTGTATAACGTGGGTAAGTTGTGAAAGACAGCCGGTATTAATTTCATTACGCCAATAATTTCTTTTAGACCATCCTACATGCTTCTCCTATTTATGGAATCCATTTAAGCTAATATAATTAAGAGCTACATTGTAAAAAGCTCAACTTTTTCGCTCTTAAAGTTCCTTGCAACTACATTGACTATAAATGTTTTGTGCACGATATAACTAAGTAGGTTCAAGATTTGAGTGTGATTCTCTTATGGTTACGGTTTATTTAAATTTTGAATAATAAAACAAAGGGTTTTTATAACATTTATAACACTGTCTTACCAAGACGGATTTTGTGTTTTGTTTAACAGAACATGTTACTGACAGATGAATCAGCGTAGCTACATGTAAATAGCGATTGTGTCTATGCATATTGGTAAGCCATGTGGCTTACCCCACTAGTTGAAATCCGGTATTTTATTGACATTCAGTTACAATTTTGTGTTTTGGAAATTCCTTCCTTTTTTTTGAGGAGATAATAAATTCTGTGCCTTAGCCTAAAAACGGTGCGATAAATACACTAAATAATTAATCATTTGGTACTGCAGCTGTTTACACTGGTATGTTATGGATATAAAATATAAATTTCCATTTACATGGTTTAATTTGGCCCTAAACAATTGAGTTTTTTTACTATTACATTGGTGTAAGTTTTATAATAATATAAGAATTGGTATTGAGGTAAAAATGGATTAATATATAAGTTAGTCACGTATTACAGATGTTTTTTTTTCTCTTGGCCACATTTTGATTTGATAATAAATATAACTATTTGTTTGACCAATATTGTGTTTTATTTAATTATTGTGTGTTTTACTTGTTTATTGTATGTAGTTGCACGTGTTCTCTGACTGCTTTATTTCCCTATTTCGTAGCTTAGGGGCTAACTACCTAGCGTCTTGAGTATCTATATACTGTACCGTCACTCTACCCATGTGTCCAGTGCACTATTGCTTTGGTGATCCTTAAAGATCAGCTAAGCTAGGCTATTTATTTTTTTATTCTATCTGCAGCGCATATCGGGCTTTTTTCAAATATTATTTTGAACACGTTACATGAATCGCAAAATACCAATTGATAATATGAACATTCTTGGTTCAGAGGGTTTGCATATTTAACTCGGCCCCTTTTAGAAGTGAAACTTTATTAGTTTCCTTTATTATAAAATATTAGAACGGTTGCCGTAATGCGCATACCAATTTCTTTAGTGTGATTAGAACATTGGTTGTTATCAAGAAAAGTATTTACATGTAAATTAATTGGATACTTTCCATAATAAATAATTGATCTTGACTAATTTTACTGGATAACTGACCAACTGGAATATCTTTAACACGGGCTTTTTGATATTTCATTTGGCGGAATCAAAGATTAAGTACAGGTTTCTGGGACACTTTTTAACAAAGACAAAACAGAAGACTTTAGGTTTATTAAGTAAATTCTAATTAATTATTATGCAACAGGAAATTACGCTCAATAAATAGGTCTAATATTTACTTTGGTAAAGTAATTTTACAACTGGATCTTTTATTATAAAAATTAAATAGCGGTTTATAGACCTGGGTCAGGTTTTATTACACGACAACTCCTTAATGGCGTGTGGGCGAGTGTCGGTGTTCGTAACTAAGATATCTAGTGGAAAACGGTACACCTTCCTGTAGGGACGCTCTGAGGTTTGTCGAAAGACTAGGGTTAACTTCCTGTCGGTCCGACGGCGGGAGAAAACGAAGGGGTCAGACAAGAATTTTCAATTTTATTGATTTTTTACGGTGCGGTGGGACATGTCTCTTTATACCTTCGTCTGTTTTGTTGTGTATGGTATTTTTGTGGATTTTCGGCACGTAGTGCCTTTACTATTTTCATGACTAATGCGAAGTCTGCGTTCTCTGTCTTTATTGTCGTTTGTTTTGCGGTTATTTGTGCGTATGTGGTTTGTTCTTCTGCGGTTCTTGCTTGGATTATGCCGGATGTTGATGGTCTAATGCTATTGCCGTGTGTTGCCCTTGGCAATTGCAGCATCTTATGGATCTGACGGATTCCCTCGTTAGCGTGTTCTGATTTCTGTGATGCGATTCCCCGCATTTCACACATGTGTGGTGTTTCCACGCGTATTTTTAGGTAATAGTGCGTATTTCGTATATCTCCTTCGCCCTTTCTGTCCTCTCCAGGTGGACCAGGATCATGCTCATCTTTCTTCTGTCCGGTCCGGCGTACATGCGGTTAATTATTTTTTGGGTCACGAAGCCCATGGATTTGAGGTCTTGTTCGATTGACGGGATGATATTGTCATCTTGTGGGATTCCTTTTGTTACAGCTTTTATTGGTTTGGCTGCTTTCAGCAGGTAGGTGTTGAAAGGAACGCCTATGCTGTCGAGGGCCGTTGTGGCCGCCCTGTATTCGTCGGCGGTGTTTAGTATTATTTTAACCCCGTCCTTGATAGTATTTGTTGTCGTTGGGTGGATGTTTAATTCCGTTAGTTTTTGTATTGTTTTTTGTTTAATCGCCTCGGTGATGTATGAGACAAGAATGACCATTCTTGTCTCATACATCACCAAGGCGATGGTAGATCAGGTGGTCAGAAAGAGATTTCAAGGCTTATCTTAGACGGTATTTAATTAAAAAAAATTATTAATTAGCAAATAATCAATCCAAAACTATATAATTCTCTGCCTAGTTCTCTCAAAAAGGTAAAACTAACAAAAAACCGTTGGAAAACCTTGCAGAAATGGATATTACATAACATACCTCTCTTAAACAAAATATTGCTAATTACAAAATAAATATATCTGAAACATATCTAGTTTTCTCGCTTACTACTACATTGCACCAAGTTCCAATTATAGAACAATAAATAATATAAACAGTGGCTGTATGCGTAGTGCATACAGAACCATTTCCCATATAAGCCTACAATATTATTTTAAGATAGTATTACTTTAAGGTATTAATTAGGGTGATGATACATAATTATGGGAATAAAAATGTATTATTATTATTATCAGGTTACCTTATGTAAAGTACCTGGTGGCCAACTAAGAACGGCCGTCGGCCATATATCAGGAATGGATTATAGTACAGGTTCGGGAAAAAAAATTTTATAACAAAAGTGGCCTCGAGAAACGCCCGGAAATTATTTTCAGAATTGTAGGTCCACCGCTAGAGGGCGTATTTGACAGTTAAAATTTTAAAAAACAAAATTTACTCAATTAAGGGGCATATTAAATATTACAATCAGATTCCTCGACAAATTCTGCATATTTTTTATTTGACAAGTTTTAGTCTATCTCTTCAAATAAGGTGTGGGGGAGAGTGGGAAACTTGTCACGAAAAAACGCCCTTAATTCAAGTTCTGCTTGACCGATTTTAATAAACTTAATGTTGTTTGAAAGAGCTTTTGTTAAACAATAGAAAATTTGTAAATTTGAAGCAATCTGATTAATAACATAAATGCTAGAGGGCGCTGTTTAATATTTTTTTAATATTGTGTTTTCTCTTTACAATTTTAAATGGAAGCATAAAAATTTAAGTAGGTCTTTAAAAAGTAGACTAAATTAGTAATAAAACAGTGAAAACTTCAAGTCGATATCTTTTTCCTATCCTGAGATATCGTAAGAAACAGATAAATGGCGGGAATTGTTCTTCCAACGTCTAGTAGGCTAGTTCGAGTTAACGGAAATTATTAAATTTAGCGTGGATGAAAAGATCTTACATTGGTCTGCAGTAATTTAAACTGTTATAATACTAATGTTATGGTTGCCGCTATTTTACCTAAATGTAATTCTGTCTCTACTAACAATGAGAACAAATTATAAAATAATAATGTGATAAATCTAACATTTTTTTAATTATATAAGAATGTTATATTTGTTTTCAAGCGATATGTTGGTAAATCAAAAGCATAAAATATCAATAAAAACCGATATTTGCCCAGCAACAACAAATACAGTTTAAAGTATGAATTACGATTTATTGATGACAACAAAATTAGTAAAGAGGGCCATGTAAAATATAAAATAAATTCCCTGTTGAAAACAAGCAAGCTATGATTTTCACGCATATGTCAAAAATTATTCATCGTATTGCATTTAATAGACTTTCTTTATCTTTTCGTACCAAAATGATTCTTACAAATGATGAAGCATTTGATATGTTGGCAGTTTATTTTGAATGTATGAGAAATGCAACCGTTGCTGCTAGAGTCTGTGCACTGCAGTACTCAAACAGACGGCATCACAGCAGAAGAGTTTTTCTCCGACTCGTACACCGTGTGCGTACTACTGGAAATGTGAATCTTCCTGTGTACCGAAGACAACGCAGAGGTAGAACAGAGGAAAATGTTATTGATGTTTTAGCTTACGTAAATGTTAAAATATTTTAAGAGAACACAGGTGACCACTTATTTATTAATGCATGTTTTATTCGGTATTATAATGATAAAAATATTTTAATTTTTTTCGTTTGTCGTTATATGTTTATGTCCAGTTTCAATAAAACAACAAATTATTTAATGAAATTATCTTATGCTATGTGAATAGATTTTAACTAACAACATGATAATTAAGTGAGGCAAAGTAAAGTAAAAAGGTACCAATAATAAAAAATAATGAAAGGCCGGGCGAAAAAATTCGTAATAACATTACGAGAGTTAATGCATTTAAAGTCCTTTTTCGTTTACTAACAACGATGAACTTCAATGTGTCTTATTGATCTGATTACTTTATAATATATACTATTTTAGATTGCATCCATATCACATGGTCCTACACCATAGTTTGAATGCTCAAGATTTCGATACCAGGTTGGATTTTTGCAACTGGCTCTTAAATATGATACACGACGATCCTGAAATACTGTGGACAGATGAGGCTACTTTTCACAGTGATGGTAGTGTAAATCGGCATAATATGCACTACTGGTCTGAAACGAATCCCCACTGGATGCAGGAGGTCCAACATCAGGGTCGTTGGTCTGTAAATGTGTGGTGCGGGTTTCTAGGTGGAGAAATAGTTAGGACTTTTATTTTTAATGAGACTGTTAATGGAGGAAGATATTTAGATTTTTTAAGCAAGGAATTTCCACTTCTTTTAGAACACATACCCTTGGCCATTCGTCGTGACATGTTCTTGCAACATGATGGGTGCCCGGCACATTATTCTAGAGATGTTCGGAATTTCTTAGATCAATCAAACCCTAAAAAGCGGATAGGACGTGGAAGTTTATTTAGGTCTCCAGACCTAACTTGTTTAGATTTTTATTTGTGGGGGCGAATAAAAGATCTCGTTTATGCCGATAGACCCACAACAAGAGCTGACACGATTGAATGAATACGACAGACAATATGAAGTATTTCAAGGGCAGAAATTGAAACTGCGGTTCTCTCCACCCGTCAGCGATTGATTTCATGCATTGAAAATGATGGACGACATTTCGAACATCTAGGGCGACACTAATTACGTAGTTATTTATTTAAGGTTTTAATTGTTAGATTTATCACATTATTATTTTATAATTTGTTCTCATTGTTAGTAGCGACAGTATTACGTTTAGGTAATCTAGCGGCAACCATAACATTAGTATGATAACAGTTTAAAATACTGCAGACCAAGGTAAGATCTTTTCATCCAGGCTAAATTTAATAATTTCCGTTAATGCGAACTAGCCTACTAGACGTTGGAAGAACAATTCCCGCCATTTACCTGTTTCTTACGATATCTCAGGATAGGAAAAAGATATCGACTTGCAGTTTTCACTGTTTTATTACTAATTTAGTCTACTTTTTAAAGATCTACTTAAATTTTTATGCTTCCATTTAAAATTGTAAAGAGAAAACACAATATTAAAAAATATTAAACAGCGCCCTCTAACATTTATGTTATTAATCAGATTGCTTCAAATTTACAAATTTTATATTGTTTAACAAAAGTTCTTTCAAACAACATCAAGTTAATTAAAATCGGTCAAGCAGAACCTGAATTAAAGGCGTTTTTTCGTAACAAGGTTCCCACTCTCCCCCACACCCCTTATTTGAAGAGATAGACTAAAAGTTGTCAAATAAAAAATATGCAGAATTTGTCGAGGAATCTGATTATAATATTTAATATGCCCCTTAATTGAGTAAATTTTGAAAAATTTTGCTTTTTAAAATAATAACTGTCAAATACGCCCTCTAGCGGTGGACCTACAATTCTGAAAATAATTTCCAGGCGTTTCTTGAGGCCACTTTTCATATAAAAAATTTGTTCCCGAACCTGTGCTATAATCCATTCCTGAGATATGGCCGACGGCCGTTCTTAGTTGGCCAACCGGTACACAGGTTCACAAGATATTGGACAAAAGCTGAAAGAAGGGCGGTTTTTCTTTAAAGTGGTTTTCGGTGGCCCCTGAGGTCGAAAACTTACATTTTTAATCTCAGATTGAGCCTTAAGAACATATCCAAGAATCTGAACTGCTGTTATTTCCTGGACTATTATTGTCTCAAACTTATATTTGAAAACAAACACAAAGCGACCCGTCAGTGTACATAATTCAACATCACTCATAAATAAAATGTTTCGGAATAATCTTAATCTGCAGCACTGTTCAATTAATTTCGTACATTTCAGGAATTAATTAGTGTCACTCTGTCTATACTAACTTTTATGAAGGGTGCGTTAAGACATAATACAAAATTAATATACGATTTACTTCAAAATACTTCACAAGAGACGGAGTAATCCTTAACCGGGCTCTAGTTTGTGTGCTTAATTATTATTAGACACGTCTTGAGAATATTAAAGTCGATATTCTTTTACCACATTTGTTTAAGTTATCGTGTTTAAAATTTGTTTTACTATGCTAATGTTATCATTAACGGTCCCAATTAAGCATCTCTTATACATCTTGGTACTGTTTGTTTGGTATAATAAATTGCTTTCTTGTTTAAAACAATAATTTAGAAAGGTTTCATTCAGTATTCGTTCGTAATTAAATGAATTCGTGTCTTTTAAGTATTCATTTAATGAATATAGTCGAAGTTGAATTGATTGAAATTGTGTTTTAATTAATATACTTACAAAGAGGTAAAATGGCAAATACTTATGCAGTAGTCACTGGAAATTAATTAATTATTGATTAAGTAAAATGTTGGAAGGATGTTAATATAATATACATCAATTTCTAATTCTAATTACATAAAACGTGAATTGCTGATGTGAAAAAATCATATCTAACAACTCAAATGTAATTAAAAAGTAAATCAGTTTTAATGCATGCGAAGCAAAGAATAATATGATTAATTCCCTAATTGCGAGCTTTATATCGATATCCCTTCACAAATTGCCTGATAATCTGTGTGCGCATTCACAGAATATGTCATTGTTGCTGATTGATTGCAGCATTAGATTAATTATAGAGATGTGACCAGTATCCCCCTATGCTACGCTTGACGTTGATTCATTTCGCAATGCAAGTTTACCGCATAACCCATAGGGTGCAACATATTTTGGCAGCCCTGTTTATAGTTCTTATGCTTATGTTACTAGTAAAAATACATGTTGATGTATACATACGTAAGCTTCACTTAAAAAAATATGTATCGTAATTGTATTTTACCGTTGTCTGTGCGTTTCCGGATACGTAGGTAATTAAATGTTCAATCAGTTTAAATCATCTCTAATAACAAATATTAATTATAAAATAAATTCATCAACGTTAACTTATTTTTGTAAATATGAATTTTTTTAATTAGTTTGCTGAAATATGTTTAATGCCATTAATTTGTAAAAATTCAAGCTTACTCAGAACTGGTGTTTAAAAATTCTATACGGACGAATTGTAGTAAAAGAATGAAAATGTATTTAAAATTCCTTCTTAATTCATTTAAGTTAAATACAATTAGTTGAGTTGTTCGGCCTATTTCCACAGTTTTTGTTTTGTAGTGCAACGTTTCGGAAGGCTACTCTGTTTAAGTCATCTGGCCTAGTCCTGAGAAAGACTGATTTCACACTTGAGTCGAATTCATTTACTGCTATTTTATCTCAACCCCTTGACTACTCTCCGATTCGACCTTGACTCCTTGCACTTACTAGCCTGACCGCCTAGCCACTGAGTAATCCAATATACTGGGTGTCCAGGAAGTTCATGTCAAAAATTCAGGAGCGAATAGATGAGGTCGTTTCTGAGTTATAGGCCTCTAAAGTTACGAAATAAAAACTGTTGTTTAATTATTATTTTTTTACTATAAGTCGGAACAGTATCATTTTAGTGGTTGATTACTTATATCCATGTGCTGTGTTTGATGATTGAATGAATCCTACACTCTCTCCGAAAGGCAGGGATGGCTTCAGTTCACTGGTTTTTAACCCGTAATTTTTACTGGGACACCCAGTACAGGGTGGTTTTTTTTCGTTAATATTATAGGGTATAGGCTAAACGGTAAGAGATACAAAAAAACTAAGATACGTGTCCCGTTCTCTTTTTTAGTGTTTAGTTTAATGGCGCAATCTGATCTACGCTAACATAAATTGGTTTCGAAGATACAGAGTGATTCTCAAAATCTGCCGGTTTTTATTATCTCTTATGACTCGGTTATTTATGGAGATAAAAAAAAGCTTTGGATACGAAAGTTTTATGACTTTTTACGTTGAATCCAGTGGCGTTCTTAAAAAAAATATAGATGTTTGATTTTTTGAGATATTATCAAAAGTAGCATTTTCTTAAATGGGACACCCTGTGTCTGATAATCTCAAAAAAATGCATTTTTTCTTGAGATTGCAACAATATATAACACTTAATATTTTGCATTGTCCTAAATAGCTAAAATATTTAAAAAACATTTTTTTTTAGTTGGCCATTAATTGAATGTTTTAAGCAATTGTTTTTGTTTGTCTACATGTCATAAAATTCAGTAACAATTATGTATTGGTATTCTTATTTCGTTTCCGATTATATTTTTTAAAAAAGGTGATTAAAGAAAGATTATATCACAATTTAAGTGAATATGGATCATTTGGAAAACCAAGAAGTAAGATTTACAATAAGGCAAATAGAGAAAGAGATGAAATAAATACATTAGCTTGTGTTGCTGCTGATCCGACGATATCTATCCGTAATATTGAGAAAGATATTGGCACATGTAAATCTAAAGTTTTAAAAACGTTAAGAAAGCATAAGTATAAACCATATAAAATAAGAAAGGTTCATAACTTACATCCTGGAGATGAAGAGCGGCGTTTAACATTTTGTCATTGGTATTCGCAGCAGATTAATCGGAATCCCAATTTTTTTCAAATTATAATATGGACCGACGAGGCTTTTATATCTAGCGAAGGAATTTTTAATCGACATAATGATCGATATTGGTCAAACATAAATCCTCATCAGACGGTCGCCAGGATACAACAAGGACGGTTTGGGTTCCATGTATGGGTGGCGCTATATCAAAACAGAGTCCTTAAGTACAGAATTTTTAATGAAAATTTGAATGCTCAAGGATACATCCAAATTTTGGAAAAATGTGTAATTAGCTGCAAGAAATAATGTTTATTTACAACAAGACGGTGCTCCAGCACATAATAGCCACATGGTAAGGGACTTACTAAATGTCAATTTTGGCGAAAATTGGCTTGGTACATATGGACGGAAACAGATGGCCTCCGCGTTCCCCCGACCTGACGCCACTCGACTTTTATTTTTGGGGATCTATCAAAAATGAAGTCTATAAAACCCCAAGTAATACTGTAGAAGAACTCAGAGCAAATTTTATTAATTGCATTGGAAGAGTGCCAAATACTCAAATCTATAACGCCACTCGTTCCGTTATAAGCAGAGCCCAAAAATGCATCGAGCAGAATGGAAGACAATTTGAGCACCTTTTGTGATTAACCACCAATGCTAATTGTTATGTATAAGTATTTGAAATAATTACTGTTGAGTTGTTATAAATCTTTTCTTGTTTTTTGTAGTTGTTGTTTTAGTTTATTAATGTTTTATTATTGTTATTATCTGCAATTTTAGTATGCCTATTATAAAATAAAGAATTGATTAAATCCATGGTCAACAAAAAATGTTTTTTTAGTATTTTAGCTATTTAGGACAATGCAAAATATTAAGTGTTATATATTGTTGCAATCTCAAGAAAAAATGCAATTTTTTGAGATTATCAGATACAGGGTGTCCCATTTGATAAAATGCTACTTTTGATAATATCTCAAAAAATAAAACATCTATATTTTTTTTAAGAACGCCACTGGATTTAACATAAAAAGTCATAAAACTTTCGTATCCAAAGCTTTTTTTTATCTCCATAAATAACCGAGTCATAAGAGATAATAAAAACCGGCAGATTTTGAGAATCACTCTGTATCTTCGAAACCAATTTAGTTAGCGTAGATCAGATTGCGCCATTAAACTAAACACTAAAAAAGAGAACGGGACACGTATCTTAGTTTTTTTGCATCTCTTACCGTTTAGCCTATACCCTATAATATTAATGAAAAAAAACCACCCTGTACAATCTCTAAATAACAAAAAAAAAATTCGCCAATCAATTTACTACAAAATTGTACTCTTAGCGATAAAATTACCGGTTTAGGAGAAATTTACATTTTTCAAATCCAATTCATGTTTATTCAGAGTTACGCAAGTCTGTGTGAAATATTTCACTTTTTTGAAAAATACAGAGGTTTTGCATAAGCTGAATAACTATGTAACCTGTAGATCAAATATAATAAAATTTGGACTACAAATTACCAACATTATAGGCTAAAAGCTCTAACAAAAAAATTTTTTAATGTTATACGGGGTGTCAGATATTTAAGGCTTAATTTTATCTAACTTCAAATTTAAATCGTTAAATGGATTGCCCTGTATTTTATTTAATTCTCTTTCAATCTTTTCCCTATATCTAAAACCTAATACTTTCGAAGTTATTTAATTTTTAAAAGTGGTTTTGTTAAATATTGTTTCTATTCATATTTTACATTTTTTAAAATAAAGATAGACGATGTCAGGCCTAACAAAATATGAAGGTTGTTCCCATTCCAGAGAGGGTTGACATGATTCTGTCTTTATTGAGATGCCTTGTATCTGGAAACCTTCGAACGTAAATCTTCGCCGCTAATAAACAATTTTCTAGGTATTCCACTTTTGTTAAAACCGGACCAACCCGCTCTTAAACAGAGTAAGTAACCTGTAAGTGAGAAATGTTAAGGGCTTCCTATTTAAACGGGGCTGCCAGTCGTGAAGGGAGCCCTTAGTCGCACCCCATTCGTTTTTTGTCTTTGGAAAACGAAATTTCAAAGCCAAAACCAATTAAGCACAAGCAATAACATCATGGAACAGAAGAAACCACTGTACAGTTTTAACGAACTCTGAACTGTAAACGTCATGTACCTTCAGCTTAAAAACTCATAATCAAAGTGTCAACACCAATAACAACGCTCCTCGAACTGTGTAGAGTAGGAATTCTTAAAAATACGTACATTGTCCTTCTACTTCTGCTACTACGACCAACTGTACAACAAAAAGACGGTATATATCTATTTAAGCAAATTTTTACAAAAAAAAAACTATTTTGTTAAATCAACAGCTTTTTGAATGGTTTTTTAACACGAATCTACATGTAAACAAACGCGTGTGTGCCCTCCAGAAGCCATATTGGATTGAAATTGATAAATATATATTTTATTTCACACAGTAAACATTTGATGGAAATGGCTTTCCTAATTTTTTTATTGGCAATTAATTACAAATTTAACTAATAAAGTAATTTAGTGTAATTAGCATAAAAAGCATGTTTTGATATAAAACTACAAAAGCGAAAGACCAACACAAAAATATTATAGTAAATGTTTGACATGACCTCCGTTTTCTTGGAATTAATGCCTGATTATCTCTTCAAATGATCTTCTAACATTCTGCAGTATGTTTGGTGTCATTGATGCGAACGCATTTGTAATTCTCATGTTCTTATCATCTGGAGTGGTAGAATAACTTTTGTATAGAACATTCTTAATAAATCTCCATAAAAAGAAATCCGTGGCGGTAAGATACGGGGATCTACCTGGCCACTTACATGCACCACTTCTTCCTATCGATTTGTATGGAAACTTTCTATTAACAAAATTTCTGTGTGTGTTGAAAATGGTAAGGAGCACCGTGTAATTGAAGTCGCATTCTTCTTCTATTATTTAGAGGGTTGTTCTCAAGCAGAATACAAAAGTCTCTTTCCAAAACCTCCATCAATAAAATAACGCCCTATAACGTAATCACTAACTATTCCACCATACACATTTAAACTCCACCGATTCTGATGGTCAACTGTACTATTTAAGTGACGGTTTTCTGTATCATAATACTGGAAGTTGCGTCGCTTTACTAGACCATTATTATGAAAAGTTGATTCATCGGTGAACAAAACAGAGTTGAAGAAGCGATGTGCAAAAATCAGTACGTTTTTGAAAATCGGTACCGTACAAATATTGATGAAACTCGATATGGAATGGGTGAAACATGTAATTTTTAAGAACCCGTCTTACACTGGTACGGCTAATGCCTGTCTCATCAGCAATTCTTCTTGAGCTTGTATTAGGATTTTCAATTACCGATCCTAAGGTACGGAACTCATTTCCTTCATTACCAGTTGCAGGTCTTGCTTTATTATGTTTCAGATGAGCAACATTTCCTGTAGCATGAAACCCCTGCAACAACTTTTTGAACACCCTTTTATCCGAGTGTTTTCGATCAGGGTACTTTTATGCATACACCCTTGACGCAAGAAAACAATTTTCATGCCACTATGCTAGCGTGAACATTAATTCAAATTTGCTTAAAATTGGACATTCCCATTTAAAAAATATAGGTTTGTGAAATAAAAACTTTTTGGATCACCCTGTATATTTCAAAATATTTTTAAAACATGATTTTTAAATTAAATTTAAAAAAAATTACTGTTTGCCCAAAACCACCGAGACGTTACAGGTGGCTCGCCCTGTGTATATTTTATATACAGGGTACTATCTAGCAGGTAACTGTTGCCGAACTGTCAAATTGTAATTTACGGAAATAAATTATACGATTAAGAATGGTTCATTTAAGTGAAAAAGATCGTATTGAAATATTAATGATGATTAGTTATGGTGATCGTGTTAGAACTCATGAAGTGTGTCATATTTTTAATGATTTGCATCCTGAAAGAAATCCCATATCATTACAACCTTTTAATGTAACTGGGATGGTCAAAAATTTGCCATTATCTGAAAGACCGCGGACCACAACGAACGAAACTATTAGACAAAACATTGCAGCTGGTTTAGGGCAATCACCTCAAACTTCTACCACAATTTTTGGCACTAAACCATGGTATAGGTCGACGTTCTGTAGGAAGATATCGAAAATTGAAAAGTATCATCCGTATAAGATACAATTGATTCCAGAATTGTCAGACGATGATTTTGTCCAACGGCTGGAGTTTTGCGAACAACTGATGGACATCTGTAATGTCTACGAACATTTTGCATGTTATGTAGTGTTTTCCGATGAGGCAACTTTTTGTTTAAATGGAACAGTTAATCGCCATAACTCAAGGTATCCGTCAAATGAGAATCCTCATTGAATTCATGAAGTGCATACCCAGCAGCCACAGAAGTTGAATGTGTGGATGGGAATTGTCGAAAATAGGCTTTTAGACCCATTTTTTATAGATGGAAGCTTGAATGGTGCCAAGTATTTAGATTAACTGAATAACCAAACAACAAGATGGAGCACTTCCCCACTATGATAGACGGGTTAGGGATTTTCTGGATGCGAATTTTCCAAATCGATGGATTGGACGTAGAGGATTCATAGAATGGCCGTTCTCGTTCTCCGGATCTTAGCTTCTTTGGGGTTATCTAAAATCACGTATTTACGTTAAACGACCAACATGCTTGCAGGAATTGAGACAAATAATTATTGATGAATGTGAACTAATACGTGGAGAAGTCTTGGAAAGAGTGACGCAAGAATTTGTTAATAGGCTGGCATATTGTGAGGAGCTGAACGGCAAGCATTTTGAACATTTGAAATAATTTTCTTTAAATTATTATTCTCGTTAGTCTAAACTAAATAAAATTAGTTATTCTACGACTAAAAGTGAGTTATTTCTCGTTCTTATTTTCCACTAAACTAAGATCTTTCCAAACCTGCAAAAATATACAGGGTGTCCCATTTCAATTAAAAAGGTTGAGGGTATTTCCGGTTAAACCGGAAGTATATTATTAACAAAAAAATGTACATCAGATGCATTTTCCCCCCTTGCACTTACCTGTAAAATTTCACAGATATCGTCCGTTTCGTTTTAAAGATATTTACTTGGTTCCATACTTTATCCCAACCCTGCATATCAATGTGTCTACGTAAGTTGGCTACATATAGAAAACTATTTTATTATAAGTTTTATCAAAAAAATGTATTTTTTATAAAAAGTTCTGCATGTTCTAAAACCCAAAATTTAACCATCAGATATTAAATTGTATCAGTCGTATACGAGGTTTGTCAAAAAAATTATTTTTGATCAAGAGTAAAGAAAATTTTTATTAAGAAAAAATATTTAGGATTAAAAATAATTTTCAAATATATTGAATATTGTTTAGTTACAATAACAATTTTTTTTCAACATTTTCTCTGCGATAACGTTGAAAGTTAAAGTTTTAACATTAATGCATTTTAGTAATTTATAAATTTGATAAAATTAATCTTAATAAATCTACTACTATGAACACAAACATGTCTTAATTTTTATTGAACGCTGATGACCTTTCAAATGCTTAATTACTAATTTCGAATATTTTAGCTATGCATTTAAAGGAATAATAAATTGTATAATTTATTATGTTGTAATAAACACTAATGAAAAATTTTTATTATCAATTTACTAATGCTTCCACATATTCTCCATTTCTGTTCATACATGTAACAGTTCTTAACAAATTCTTTTAGGATATTCCTAATCATACTGGGCGTTATACTACGAACCGCGTCTATAATTACTCTCTCTAAATGGTCAATATCTTGAAACGGCTTTTGAAGATATACCTTTTGCTTTAAGTAACCCCACAAGAAAAAATCGAGTGGGAAACCGCGGATGCCAAGGAATTTCCGAATAACGATGAATAAACTCTTCCATTAAAAATATTTTTGATGTATTGACGTACATCTAACCTGCTGTGACATGGGGCACCATCCTGTTGGAACCATACCTGCCGACGTTCAATTAGGGGAAGGTTGTCAAGAAAATCACTTATTTTATCGTTTAAAAGCACAAAAAACGATCTACATTCAAGATTTCTCGAAAAAGAAAGGTCCAATTATTTTATTTTTATAAATTCCGCACCAAACATTTGTTTTGAATGAATACTGGTTTCCTTAGATTTCAATGTAAAATTTAGATTTATATCACTCCACCAACGGCAGTTTTGGCTAGAAACTGTCCCATTTGATGAGAATGTTGCTTCATCTGAAAAAATAATATGTCTTGACATAGATTGGTTATCTTCTAAGTATCCCTGAATGTCGCAGACTTCAAATTGTTTTTCATAATCTCCTGGTCTTAGCGTACGAATAAAATGCGGTTTGTACGGGTGAATTTGTTCTTTTTTAGAATCTTTGCACTTGTATCGTTTTTTATGCCATTTGTCATTAAAGATGCCCTTTTTCGCAAAGAATATTTAGGATGTTCAATTGTCGAGGGCATTACTGCTAATGCAATGTCGTTATTATCTACACTGTTTTGGCGTTTTTACTAAATTTATTATGTACATCTGCATAAGTCCTAAATTTATTGAATATTTTTCTTACTGTTATATAATGAATATCTTTATCGGGATGTCGGATATAAATATTTCTGCAGCTTTTCGAAATGTTTTATACTTATCACCCACTATTAAAACAATCTCAATTTTATCTTCCATACTTAATGTTTTCATAAACAAATACTTTCAAAAATAAAACTTTACAACAATATCAATACATTAACAAGGTATTACGGTTTGAAGTTCCTAGATTAATTGTGCATTCAAGTTAAAACTTGAACTTTCAATGTTAAAAAAAAATTTGTTATTGTAAATAAATAATATTGAATATTTGAAAATTATTTTTAATCCTAAATATCTTTTCTTAATAAAAATTTTCGATATAGTCAAATATGAAGGTACTTTACTCTAAATCAAAAATAATTTTTTTGACAAACCTCGTATACGACTGATACAATTTAATATCTCATGGTTGAATTTTGCGTTTTAGAACATGGAGAACGTTTTATAAAGAATAAATTTGTTTGATAAAACTTATAATAAAAAAGTTTTGTATTTGTAGCCAACTTACGTAGACACACTGTGTGTGTGTGTGTGTCATATATATATATATATATATATATATATATATAATCTGTTATTTGATTGGTCTATAAATTAATATTTATCAGTAAAATTGTTGGTTTAAAGTCAATAAAATAAACTACACTACATTTCAAATGAAATGCACATGTTAATAGTGTGTAATATCGCCACGAACAGCAATGCAGGCGTTCACTCTCCCAGGCATGCTTTCTATGAAATGGTCTATATCCTCCTGAGGCATTTCATCCCAGGCAACCTGGAGATGGTGTCGTAATTCATCCAAGTTGTTTGGGGGCCTTGGGAGTTGCCTTAGTCTTCGAACCATCTTGTCCCATACATGTTCAATAGGCGAAAGATCTGGCGATCGCGCAGGCCACGGCAATACTGGTAGCTGCACTTGATCCAGAAACCTTCTTGTAACATGTGCGGTATGTGTTCTAGCATTATCTTGTTGCAAAATACCATTTGCCAACGTTTGCATTAACGGTACTACCACTGGCTCCAAAACATTATCAATGTAACGCTGAGCACTTAATGTGCCTAGAATGAACACAAGAGGAGATCTTCCACCAACACGTATGGCGCCCCAAACCATGACTCCAGGTGTTAAGCCTGTGGGCCGTCTATCAACAAACTCTAAATTTCGACGTTCTCCTCGTAACCGCCGCACCTTCTGACAATCATCGTTTCGCCACAAACAAAAACGTGATTCGTCGCTGAAGAAGATGTTATTCCATTGAAGGCCTCAATCCCGCCGCTCTTGACACCATGCCAATCTAGCAGTTCTATGCTCTTGAGTTAACTGGGGTCGTCGGTACGGACGATACGAATGTAAGCCAAAAGACTTAATTCTCCTGTACATTATTGACATTGATAGGTGACGACTAATAGCTCCTATCCAGTTCACCGCAACAGACCTTGTTGACTGAAACCGATCTCTTGTGGCCATCCGCCTAAGAAGTCGCTCTTTACGATAATTGGTGCTGCGTGGTGGTCTTCCACTGGGACGAGGTCGTTGAATGCCTTCTTCAGACCAAGAAGACCAAATGCGGACCACCGTGGTGTTGTCTCGATTAAGTGTTCTACCGATTCCTCGAAATGGCAAACCTGCTTCTTTCATGCCGATAATTCTAGCCCTGTCAAAATCTGAAACTTGAGCAAAGTTTCGTCGTTGTCTTACTGGGGACATTTTTTCAGAATAAATGTGTCAGTTAAACAACAAAAAATTGACACTAAGCGACTAGATTTCTTAAAATGTATAAATAAAAATTGTTGATAATTGATGTTAACAGTGGTGCAAAGTACATAATGACTTGTTCTTTTTTTGAAACTTCCATCGTTTTCTATATAATACTGAAACATTATTTTGCCAAAATTTCAAAATCATAGCATTATTATTTCTAAGTGGTTCATTTCATTTGAAACGTAGTGTATTATGATTGAGAAACAAATATCTCAATATCGGTTGATATCTTCGCCAGTGGCATATTACAATTAAACTACTCCTGCCAGTACAAATCGACGTTTTGGCGAAGTCCCATTTTCCATCTTCAGGTTCTCTTCAACTGCTTGGCTCAGATTCGTGGTACTCGAATCAAACTGATGTCCTGTTTATATATTTTTTTTTTTCGGTGTCGCTTGCTGTTATTCCTGTTGTGGCCGCTGTTGGTATAGGTGATTCTTGCGAGGGTGAGAATGTTTATTGAGTATTAGCTTCCATGTATTAGGCGATCTTTAAGATCGTCTTGTGTGTTGAGGTTCTGTTCCTGTTTGTTAGTTTCGATGACCTCTTGGATGGCCCTTTTCGTCGCGTTTTTGATGTTGACTTTCATCCTGGTATTTTCAAACACTACGTTTTGTGATTTATTGCCGACGTACTGCGATAGAGATGATGTAGATGTTTTCCTTTTTGTCTTGTGAGATTTCGGATGTTTTTCATTGTAAATCCTTTTGCAGTAGTGCAGTCAGGGTTGTCATCTACTTTTTTTTTGTTGAGTTGAGTTCGTGAGTCTCGATGATCTCGTCACCAGTGTTTTTACAACTGACTACAGGCGCGCGGGATGATGGCGAGATTTAGCGTTGAGGTATCTGTTAGTGTGGCTGTTTTTCTTGTACACTTGACTCAGGTGCTCATCTTCCTATATATCAGCACGTCGAGGAATGACAGCTTGATGTCATCTTTCCCTTCCATGGTAAACCTGATTTTGGTATGGACGCTGTTTGGATGTTCCAAGAACTTGTCTAACTGTTCTCTACCGTGTGGCCATATAACGAAGGTTTCGTCAACCATAACTTCGGTTTAAGGCTGGCGGTATCTATAATTTCCGTTTCCAACTGGCGCATGAATAAATTGGCTATCACTGGTGATACCATTGTCCCGCGTAGATGAAACACGTGTTCCTCAGACAATGTTCCATTAGCGTCATGATGTCTTTCGGTATTCGATGCTTCTTCAGCGATTCGTTGGTTGGGATGTTTGTAAATAGTGACACGAAGATCACTAGTAGGTGGTTTACTATCTGCTCGTTCAGTATCTCGATGAGGTGATTGGAGTTCTTCACGTATTGCTTGTTCCGCATATGGTTGTCATTGTTTCGTCGGATATTTCACTGTTGTTGAAGTGGCGACCCGATTAAACTGACTATTTGTCTCAATGGTGCGTTCGCCTTATGGATTTTTGGTAACCCATACATTTTTGTACATTTTGAAGACTTCTTTCATGGAATCAGTTGGAGTTGTTTTTCGTCGCTGATGTTGCTGTTATTGATTTTGGCCTTGGTGATCTTCTTCAAGTAGGTTGTGGGACCCTTCCCTATCGGTTGGAATGTTGGGTATTGTAGCAACTCTCGGATCTTCATGTAGTCGTAGTCTGCCGTGTCCAGTATCACCATTGCGTTCCCTTTGTCAGCGGGAAAAATTATGATGTCCTTGTTGGATGGTGGTCGTGCTTTCCGCAATACTTGAGAAACGTCTTGTCGTATAGATTTGGCTGCGTCTCTATCGAGTTTTGTGAATTATGCTTCAACTCCGCGTATAATTTCTTCTACGGGAATTCGTCCAGACGCGATCGCAAAATTGGGGCCTTTACTGAGACGCTCCTTAACGATTCGTCCAGTTGATATTTGGAGATATTGTGCACTACCTTATCCGCGTCTACAGTTGTGTGACAAGGGGGTGCACACCATCTCCAAATATCAACATTAAACAGTGCCCACTACAAAATCAAATTTACCATGGCAGTGTCTTGAAATGCATTACCATTAATTGTAAAACTGCCGCTTCTAGGACGAAGCATTGTTTGATTTTCCTGGATGGTATATCAGTATGAACTGCTTGAAAATATTGGGGGGAGTCTCAGGTGGAGTATATATTTTTTGTACGGGTTCGAACGTACGCTTAGATGCATTTGAGTAAGTTTGTTTTTCATTTGGAAGTTGGAAGAATGGTTTCCCATCGAGTTCCTTCTTCATCTGGTGGTCAACAATTAGTGAATTCGAAAGTAGTTTAGTTTCGCGTACAACTGACGTTTTTGACTTTTTTACCAGCGATTGTTCCATTTGGTTACAAATCTTTTACTATTGTTAAAATTTAAAAAACTTCCATTGAAATATATTATATATTATTTGTTTTGTTGAGTAATATATTTACTACTACTACTACATCCTCCTGTTGGTTATATTTCGCAGTAAAACGTTTTGAGTCCATAGTATTGCTTTATTCAGAAAAACTTCGATTTCAGACCCTGGTTTTTCCAAACATCAGATTGAGGTTTTTTGATAGAATCACATTCAGATTGAAGACTAGAAAATGAACTATTTATTTTTTCGAGACAGCATCAGTCTTATTGCACTTAAGTTTAGAAAAGTCTCTTAATTCGAGGAATGTTGCTTTGTCTTGGTAAAAGCCCAAATTTACTCGAATCTGATATAACAATTCCTAAATATACCTCATTGTTTTTTAGCGGTTTTTTGCAGTTGTGCAACTGGTAGGTCGTCCATTGAACACGTTTACGATGCTCTTGATAGGTTTTAAAAAGATTTCTTGACAAAAACAAAAAATAAGAATTAAGATTAAGGTTAAGATTTAAGGAATAATTTTATAGTTTACAAATTATTAATTTTTTAACAGATTAATACTATTGGCATATAGTATTTTAATTAAGTTTTTTTACTATAAACATTCATTTTGGTTTATGTGAATACAAATTATTCATTTTTAATTGAGTAACTCTTATGAAGGATTTCTTTATTTTTGATGACTACATTAAATTAAAGTACGTCGGAAATTAAAAAAATTATAGATTTTATTGAATAGCTTTCGCATTTAACTTGTTTTTCAACTCATATATATATATATATATATATATATATATATATATATATATATATATAATATTTTAGTTATCGCCTTTTAGACATTTTTTCTATTTTTGACTAGTTGAGATTGAAATCTTCGAACTCATACTGAACGCCTAATTTGCGCCTTCTCCTTGATAATACCTTTATCTAGTGCGAATTTATGTCGTAATACCATGCTGCTATATATTTTTTTTGCATATTTTGTTGTTTTTATAAGTGATTTGTTGAATAGCGTTTAGTTTCTTCACCGTTTATCTTAATAATTGAAGAATATTCACAATTATGACCAATAAAGCTTCATAGTCACATGATTCATGCATTGTTTATGCCATCATTACCAGTCGTATTTTTATAAGTACGAGTACAGATTAATAAGCATAGTATACCTTAGTCGTAGTCCTCTATCATCAATCTCAACGGTTCGATTATTGCGAGTATCTTCTATTTCGACACAGAAAATTGAACTGTACATTTCGCAAATTATACTAGTAATTACATTAATTGTTTGTAATCTAAGAATCTTTGACTCTTTTGTTTATATGATTATATCTTTTACGAAAATTAATAACCAGTTGTGTATTTTCTTAAGCTAATGGATTCTGTTTGTTTCAGGTATTGTTTGGGCCAAACTTAGGATATCAAATAAAAGCACTGTAAGATTTAAGAAATAATACGCTTCCTAAATCAACTGAAGTTGTGAGTAAAATATTTTTAATGGCTATGTAGTATTTGTTTCTTATGTATGTATAATCTGCAGTTACGACAACTTACGTACCTGTCGTGGTCAGACGAAACTCTTATAATCCGCATTTATGGTTTCTTCTAACTTCATAGGCGGGTAATTGAGATGTTCTTTAGACACATGTGTTATAGGTCCTCCTAATACGTGTTTAACATAATTTAACTTAAAAGCAATATTATTTCCTGATTTAATTCTTTACCATTTAAGGTAGGATTTTTATTTATTTATTTATCTTATCAGTTCAATATAGTTTAGCTCGCCGCGATCAGATGTAACCGAAGAACTGTGATTCCAAATGTTCGCGATTGCGATTTTTTCAATGTAAAAATTTAATGTTCAAGTAGTTTTGAGTTGGTTGATTTTTCTGTGAAATCATCCTTCAATTCCATAATATGGTTCTACTCCACAGTGGGGTACCACTTGTTCGAAAGACGTCAGCGTATCGTGATAATCAGATGTCCAATTTGACTAAAATCTGCGTATTAAATATTATTAAAACCACCCAAAGTATTGCGTGATGATCCATAATCAGTAGGAAAAAATCCAAATTTTCATAACAAAGCGGCCACTGAGCACTTTCTCCGAAACACTAACATTACTTTTAAATAAGTACGTTATATCCACTAAATTTTACAACAAAAATAATTTTTATTTATTAAATCAGAACCAAGCACGCAATCGTTCATTAAGGTCACTAAATTATCTTGTTCAATATCGTCCTCTAAACTTTACAATACGCGAAGCCCTTTAATTTTCTTTAAAACTTTAGTTCCCAAATTTTTACTAAGTTGTTATTTAAAATAATAGTATCTCAAGCTCACGAATGTAACTACGACGTTTCTAGAGCAATGCATATTGAGTTATGAAAATTCTCGTTATACTTGTACCCATAATTAACACAGTACAGTTAAAACACTTTTTCATAAATCACACATTAATAAATAAAACACTTAATTCGAAAAAAGTTATAGATCCATGTTTATAATCTGTATGTTAGTGAAGATTGCTTTAGCACGAGGATGCTAGTGTTTTACAAAAAAGAAAAACCGTAAAAATGCATTTTATGAATTTCATGATTTTAAAGTATTTTTTCTATTTAGGCATTTAAAATTGAATTCATAAGCTCGTTAACGAGATTTGAGGTGCAATTTATTCACTCCCCTCTGCTTTATTAAAATATTAATATCTATGTGAATAGAGGATACTAATTCTTGAGGCAGTTGTGGTCGTAGACGGACGCCTAGGCAACGGGAGGCTAAATTGCTTCAATGCGGTTGGCTTTCGTTCACTACTGTGGCGGATCACACACAAACATGTAAAATATTATACATATTCAGGTTTTTGCGAAAGACAAAACGGCTCCACTGCAGCAGGCGCTTCCTTTCATTACTATATTGGATCAAACATAATCACACTTTTCACAAATTAAAAAAGATGACTTTTCCTTATTTTTCATTAGTTCATGATTTATTGAGACTTTGTTCTGTAATTAGTTGTTCAGTTAATATAATCAGCTTGTTCGTTTAACGATGTAAATAATCGATGTGCACAAACTTGAATAGTTTTTTATTTTATTTTATTTTATTGATGTGGTACGGCTATAATGACCTGCGTGAGACTTTTTTGAACTGGTAGGGCTATATGGAGTTTTTGTACAAGATTTAATTTGAAATTGTACGAATTTGAAGTAATTTTTAAAACAAAAGTGGAATAATTGAAACTGATTATAAAAGTTTATATTGGATTACATACGTACATACGTACATACGTACATACGTGCATACGTACATACGTACATACGTACATACGTGCATACGTACATACGTACATACGTACATACGTACATACGCACATACGCACATACGCGCATACGCACATACGCACATACGCACATACGCACATACGGGCATACCTACATACGTACATACGTACATACGTACGTACATACGTACATACGTACATACGTACTCATACGACATACGTAATACGACATACGTACGTACATCTACGTACATACGTACATACGTACATCCGTACATACGTACATACGTACATACGTACATACGTACATACGTACATACGTACATACGTACATACGTCACGCATACGTACATACGCATACGACATACGTAGCATACGTACATACGTACATACGTACATACGTACATACGTACATACGTAACATACGTACATACGTACATACGTACGCATCGTACAGTACATACGCGTACATACGTACATACGTACGACTACGTACATACGTACATACGTACATACGTACATACGTACATACGCGTACATACACGTACATACGACATACGACATACGTACATACGTACATACGTACATACGACATATCGCACAGTACATCGTACATGACATCGTACATACGTACATACGTACATACGTACATCGACATACGTACATACGTACATACGCATCGTACATACGTACATACGTACATACGACATACGTACATACGTACATGTCGTACATACGTCATACGTAGCATGTACGTACATACGTACATACGTACATACGTACTACGCTACGTACATACGTACATGACGTACATACGTACATACGTCATACGTATACGTACTACGTACATCGTACATACGTACATACGTACATACGTACATACGTCACATACGTACATACGTACATACGTACATACGTACAGCATACGTACATACGTACATACGTACATACGTACATCGTACATCGTCATACGTACATACGTACATCGTAACGTACATACGTACATACGTATACGTACATACGCATACGTAATACGTACATACGTACATACGTACATCGTGATACGTACATGTACGTACATACGTACATACGTCATACGTACATACGTCATACGTACATCGTACATACGTACATACGTACATCGTACTAGATACGTACATACGTACATACGTACATCGTACATACGTACATACGTACATACGCTGCACTACTATCGTACACATACGTACATACGTACATACGTACATACGTACATACGTACATACGCTACTACGTACATACGTCATACGTACATACGTACGACTACGACATACGTACATACGCTAGTCATCGCTACATACGTACATACGCATAGCATACGTACATACGTACATACGTACATACGTACATACGTACATACGTACGCATACGTACATACGTACATACGTACATACGTACATACGTACATAACGTACATACGTACATACGTACATACGTACATACGTACATACGTACATACGTACATACGTACATACGTACATACGTACATACGTACATACGTACGTACGTACGTACGTCCGTCCGTCCGTACGTGTGTACGTGCGTACGTGCATACGCATATACGTACATGCGTACTTGCGTACATGCGTACATGCGTACATGCGTACATGCTTACATGCTTACATGCGTACATGCGTACATGCGTACATGCGTACATGCGTACATGCGCGCATGCGTGCATGTGTTCATGCGTGCATGCGTGCATGCGTACATGCGTACATACTTGCATACGTACATGCGTACATGCGTAAATGCGTACATGCGTACATGCGTACATGCGTACATACGTACATACATACAGCATGATTCACCGTTGACGCGACTGTTCATTATGGCTAAACGGAAAAAATTCTACTCTTTTGTCTATTCATTTATGTCGGTTAATAAAGGGTATGTTTTAAAATTATTTTGAAATTTATACGGTGTCCCAAAGATTGGGGCGTATCAAATAATGTTTTTTTCTAATGGAATACCCTGTATTTTATTGCATTTTTGGGTTGAACGTAAAAATAAGACGAACTTTCTTAAGCACTTCCTATACCTAAACATTGTGGTTCCTGAGATATTTTGATTTTTCGGAAATTGGAATTAATAAATGCGACACCAACGAATTTAGCCAAATCCAATTTTAATAATAAATATTAGATTAGTAATAGAAAATGATGTATTTACAATTATATAGAATTCTACACAATTCTAATGCCGTACTTATGTCAAATAGAACACCATTTATTTTATTCTTTCATCACGTAGTAGATTTGATTACCGTATAAAAATTATGAAGATTTGCCACACCTAAATTTTGTATTAAAATAAGTTATTTATTTTTATATTTTTTTTATATTATTGAATGTAAAATAATTTTATTAACACAGAGATCAAATAATTTAATTAACCCCATTCTTGTAACTAATTCAACATTATTATTAATTAAAAATTTATTTAATAAATACATACATTCTTGAGGAGGTATTTTAGAAAACCTACTAGTACGAGTAATCTGTTGTTTCTCTAAATCTGAAGTCGGGAATTTATAAATTGAACTGCACATCCTGTAATTCCGTTTATATTGTTATAAATATAATCACAGGCAAATTAAATTTAATAGTAAGTAATCACATTATGACTTCACAAAACAATATTAAATTGTTACATTTTTGTAATAAAAAGGACATTAATTAAGTTTGCAGTGTGTGAATCTATAATTGACGGTAAGTCATCCGTATCTAATATTTCACAAAATTCGATTGAGATTTGTAAACAGTTAAATAAATTAGAGGATGATGTGACATCTCTCGATCAATGGAAATCTACAAATCATAAAGTAAAACATAATAAAACTATAATGGGTAGCAATAATCCTGAATCTAAATGTGCTGCTCAGGACCGAGTTTATTTTCACATTTATAAACCGGATCCTACCACAACCTCTGAAATCTTGCGTGATTACCTCCAAGATATCTTTCTAAGCGTGTTTTATGAAAAATTACAATCTAAATATCCTAACTATTAAGTTTAAAGTTTCTGATACTTAGAAAGTATGATGGATCGTAGTATTTGGTCGTCTGGAGCTTGTGTAAATCGTTTTCTCCACAAACTAGTTAAGAAACTCATCAAACCGATAGTGCATGAAAGATCTCAAACCAGTTTAGCAATTTTTCACGTTAATATACAGTATCTAAAGAATAAATTTTCTGAATTTGTATCCTTTTTAGTTGATAATAACTATGATATTGCATGTGTGTGTTAGCAAGCACTAGTTTACAGACGAGGATTGACTAAATGATTTAAAATCCGGTGCTCGGAGTGCTGCTACTTATTTTTGGAGATCCAACAGTACTCTTGGTGGAGTATTAACAATGACAAAAAACAACCAGGTGAAAACTTTATCGTTCGTTAATCACATTTCAGTTGAAATTCATGTTGAAGTTTGTGCATTACAAGTTAATTTAAACACAGTAATCATAACAATTTATAGTTCCCCTCTAGGACATTTTAATTTGTCTTATAATAATTTAGCAATAGTTGAAAAACTACTGAAATTCAATGTAGTTGTATTAGATTTTAACGTTAATTTTTTAGAACTAAGTAATAGATTACAAACTGTAACTAATCTGCTTTTAAGATACGGCTCTATAAAAACAATTTTTACGCCTACACGCGGTAAACATTGTATTGACAATATTTCTTTTACCTTTCGGACCATCTTCAATATATTCAGAAAGGAAATTAAACGTGCTCACATCACAACTAATGACAGGTTTATACACAACTCCAGGAATTCAATGAAAGCAATGCGGTCACTTATAAATTCATGAAACTCTATTACACTTACCCAAACGTCGGTAACGGCCGACGATTTTCTCATACATTTTAGTACCGCAGCTATCATAATAGTTAATAATCTAGTCAGTAATAACATAGACCCGGTTACCTTTGTAATTTTTCTGTACCTAATGTCTTCAGTTTTGAATTTCCAATTGTATCCCAAACCGTTGGTCGAGATTCAATGATGAAATTTAAAAATAATAAGCCTAAAAATGTGTACGGCCTAAGTTCTAACTAATTAAAAGAAATATTAGCGTATTACCCAGCTCCTTTCGCTAACCCTTAACGCTATAATCTGCCTGAAATACTAATAATTGAGATAATGATACCAATTCCTAAAAATGGTGACAAAGACGATGTGAATTGCTATAGGCCTATTTCTATCTTGCCTATATTCTCTAAGATCTTTGAAATAGTCTTGTATAACCAAATAATGTCATACTTCGAAAACAACACACTCTTTCGCGACAAGCAATACGGTTTTCGTAAAGGACGAAATACTTCCAATGTTATTATAGTATTGACTAACAGTATATTAGCAGGGTTGGATAAAAAAAATGCTCTCTGTAGCGATCTGTCGAAAGCATTCGACTGCGTCAATCATGAAATCCTTATCACGAAACTCAGATGTATGTATAATTCCATCCTTTAAGTTGCTCATTAATTTCGAAGTATCTCATATGTGATTGTCACCTGGTAACTCCTGTATTCTTTACGCCAATGATGTGACTCTTCTCTCTACTCATGATGACTTAACCTTAGCTCTCAAATTAATTTAAAATTAATGCAACTCAAACGGTGTAATTTACTTTTCAGTTTGTATCCAACGCTAGGTTCCTGGGTTGGATCTACACGCGTTTAAATTATAAATAGCAATACGAGGTAATTGCCAAAAGGATGACCATTGAACGAAGCCATTTTCGTACTCCGGAAACTTGTCAACATAGTGTCAGACATGGTTACTTTAACTGTTTATTGCGCTTTAATCCAGTCCACCTTACATTACGCCATTTTAGCCTGGGGTCAGAGTTATTCGTGGAAACCATGTTTAAACTGCAACGTAAAGACATGGGCATGTTAGCTGGGAAACTTTCAAGAAATTCCAGGTGTTGACATAACCATCTTGATATAAATAAATAAATAAATAAATAAATAATATATATATATATATATATATATATATATATATTAATTTTCAGTTTCTGCTGCTGGTAACTCGAACAGTTCGAGTTACCAGGAGCAGAACACGAAGACTTGAAAATGGCAGATGAGATTATGCCGATACGTCGTCATTTCAACATCGGTTCTTTTAAGAACCATGGAAGAGAATCTACGCGAGACCAAGCCCGGAAGAACATCAACTTCATATATATATATATATATATATATATATATATATATATATATATATATATACTAAAAACAATGAATCTTTATTTCCACTGAATGAAAGCATTTCCAAGTAAATTATTGTAATTAAAGCACCTTGTAACTAGAATACTTGAAAAAATGTGTTTTAACTAAGGTGGCCATTTATGTAAAAAAGGAAATACGGGACATGGACGCATCACCCGAAGATGCTGAGGGTACTAAATACTCCTCAGTAAGGAGAAGGAGACATTTTTTTTAAATTAGATACAAAATTTTGAGTTTTTATGCTCTCTAGTCTAAGTAACAAATGTAGTGGTTATGTATGGTCCCATGTTATAATGCAAGTGTCAAAAAAAATTTAAAAAAATTATTTAATTCTGTATTTTACTTTTTAAAAGTAGGAGATCCTTAAAAAATTCAAGGTAATTCATTTCAATATTGTTTTGTCATTAAAAGTCTTTTTAAAGTTTTTGCAGTAAAGGGTGGTTTTTTCGCAGGGCCAAATTTTATTCATATCAAAAAAAATCCTTTCCGTGGCGGCGCTGGATCCCGGTAAACATATGCCCATTTCAACAATTTTTAATACGTTGTTGCGTGGTTAACCCTTGAAGTGGTTAAACAGCTCGACCCATTGTTTGTCAATAAAAACAGAAATTTGTTTCCACTCTTTCATTTTTTGACTGGTTGTATATTTTTTAATGCACACAGTTTCATCAAAAAGTTCCGAATCATCTATTTGAATATCAGGGTGTTTTTGAGTTACGGCCAGGTTTTCTCCTTCATTTACCAAAGCTAGCTACTACGATAGTGTTAGTTTGTCAAAAAGACTTCATTTTTTCAGTTCTGTTAATTGTTGCTTTAAATTTGATAGAATCATGCACGCTTCTACCACTGAAGATTTTTCAGATTGCACTTGCAGCACACATTTATGAAATGTAGAGGCTTGTGAGTGAAGAAATTATAGCCAAACTTAAAAAAAAATTGTTTTTAAAAGTATCAGTGTGGGACATTTTTGTTGAGACAGAATGTACATAATTCTGTAACGGTTTGAACATTTTTAATATTCTTTCTATCGAAGGTAACAACGCTAAGATACTGTATCTTAACAGTTTTTGGTATTCAACATTAACAAACTTACAATTTTTTGAATTGTTCAACTCGGGCGCAGATGTTAATAGACAAACACTCTTCTGACGTTTGAATACAGTTATAAAGGATATGAGCAGCAGAGTTTACCCCAACTAAAGGTCTTTTACGTAACTGCTGAACTTTATGAAAGACGTTATTTTGCCCATGTCTTGCTGCTCCTCCAAAATTGCAATTTGTGTTGTCAGCGTATTTGTCAACCGTTTTAATAACATATTCGGATATAATGTCTGAAGTTTGACCTGGAATATCTTGAACTTTCAAAAGTTTTACTTGAATGCTCTTTTTGAAAAATGTTACACACAGATTTGGTTCTAGTACACGCAAATTTTTGTTGGAAGCAACTTTTTATTAGCTTACTAGTACAATCCATAAAACGAAGGAACTGATTGTGGATCACGTTGGGTAGCTTAACGGGCCCTTTGTTATGATTTCTTTGCACCTTACTCTTGCAAGGCTTTGTTTTAATGAGTTTTTTTTAAAGTGTCTTTGGTTCAGTCGGCTTATTTAGAATTGTTTGTTTATGAACTAATTTCTGTTTATAGTAATTTATTGTAATTGCACGTCTGTATTTTGTGCTTTATTATTCACAATACAATTGTGTATGTGTAAATTCCTTGTCTATTTTTTTATTCTTATCTAAGTGTAGTTACACTGCATTGCAGGTACCTTATTTTACCTGTTTAATTTTACCGTTTGTTATATTTTATATGTACCGTAATCTGCATGATTATTTTCGTATTTACTTAAAGACCGGCATGATTGGTTGTATAGCGAACATGTTTGGTATTACAATTTTTTTTTCTTATTTATTTATGACACAATTGTGGGTGTAATTTCACCGTTTATTTTTTGTTTCTTGGTGTTTGTGTAGCTAAAATGCTTTTTATTTTTTTTTGTTCCTGAATCTTATAATTTTGTACGCACTTTAACCGGATTTAATGGTGTTTTGTTATATATTGAATTCTTCCATTGTTTTTTTTGTTATTCGATTTATTAATGTACTTGTGCAATTACTTATTTATTAATAAATTGGGTTTTCTTGGTGGTTCTTTCCCAACTTAGTAAATTAACCGGTTGAACTCTCATTGCGCAAAGCTCGTTAATTCTAATTTGAGTAGTTTCATTGTTTACTTGTCCCACATTATGCAACACTTAACTTCATTCAGTAACACGTCTTACCACTAGACGGTCATTTCTTTCGATCAGATTTGAGGTTTGCGAGTAATTAAATATTAGACTTGTAAATAAATTCTAACGTTTTAATTATTGCCAGGATAGTCAATGTAAGACAAGAAATTAATTTGAGTAATAGTAGCATTATTGTCAGTAAAGTCAAGATACATCCCTTAGCGATTGTTTTGTTCTTGAATTTGCGTTATTGCGAGTAAGTTCAAATTACACTTTTAAAGATACGGTGCCTTGGTACACTACAAGCCCAAGTAATAATGTAAGTTTTATTGTTTTCTACAGGTTAGCTTTAAAACTTTTTTTTGAATGGTTTGCTTAAAACTAATATTCCTTGAATACGTCTTTAAAATCTGAATAAAACCGTCTTAAGCAAAAAGTGGAGAATCTTATTAATGTTCTGAAGTCCAAAATATAAAGGTATCTTAAAACGTAGTGGTTGTTTAACTACATTTTTAAAACACTCCTTAAATAATCTATAAAACTATATTTAAATCAGTTATAAAACTTGTATAAGAGTTTAAAGTTTTATTGAAGGGATATTAGTTCAAGGCTCTTATAAAGGTTAGAAGTTTTATTGAAATACTACTAGTTTTAAAACTGAATTAAAATTTCACAAGAGTTTTGTTCGTAGATTATACAATGACTAAAATAATATATTTGGTTTCAATTTGTATTTATGAACGCCGGCTATGTCACTTTTTATCAATACAGCAGACAGACATTATAATATATAAATGCGCTGTATTGTTTATATTCTGTACGTACAGGAACAGGTAATGTATTATTATCATCTGAAACCGTGCATCTATAACCGAAAAACACAAACGAATCACTCTTCTCTGATATAATGCTATACGATACCCACAAAAAAATAATGCGCCAGCAAAATATGTAATATTTACCTTAAAAAAATTTTTATAGAAAAATTGTAAGTAATTTGATTTGTACTGTAAACGGCATTACCAGACTTGCATCTGGTTACAGTGAATAGATGTGCTAAACTTTTATAATTTTATACAGTTGTTTGACAGGAAATTTAATTCAAAATTTGATTTCAAACAAAATGTCAAATGACACTTTATCTCCCTTCTCTTCATACAACATGTCCGCTAAACCTGTAATTCCATATTGAATCAAAGTAAGATTCAATAAAACCAAAACTACTTAACAACTATTTAATATATATCTAATAAATCCCGTTGCATAGAGCAATTTGCATTTCAATAAAACCTTTTGGATTTAAGTAGACCAGTCATAAAACTATAGAGCCCTGTGAATGGCCGTGATTAAACCAATTAGTTTTATGGTGTACTCGCATGCTCTTTCGTGCAGTGAACACGTGCGTGCCTCGGCAGAACGCATAACATATAACCTAAACAAACTTGCTGTAACTGTTTATAGTGCGGCGACTTATGAAAATAAAATATGTCTTTTAAAATAGTACAAACAATAGCAGATGGGAAAACTTGCCTTTCTATTGTTCCCAGCTCTTGGGAAAGTGCTGGAATTCTATACTGGCCAAACAACAAGGCACTGGCAAGAAAACTTCAAAAACAGTTAAATTCTGTGCCGGATAAACATAAATGGCATAAAATGGTGTGTATAAAGAAGAGGCAATTTTCTACACAGAAGCTGAAACAACTAGAAAATAGAAGCAGTGGACGATACAGATCTCGAAGAAACTATGGCATTAGAAGAAACAGTTCAGAATAAAAGGAAGCGTATTAGCATTAGTCAAGTGCCTGATTTCAATAATCTAGTGCCAACTGATATCACTACAACATGTAAGTTTTAATTGTTTTTATAATACAAACAAAACAATGTGTAAGCTGCTTATTTTCAGGATTACAGCACAACTGAAATAGTAAATATTAAGGACCGTAACGTTCAGATACAACAGCCAAAATTATAGTTCTGGAAAACGATGTTATAGTTTATTTTACTTTTAGCATAATTATTTTATATTAGTATATTGCGTTGTAGCCTGCAACAAATACAGTTTACCAATGAAACAAATGTGCAAATCGAAGACGTTCAGGAATATTTGTTTATAAATAATAGAAATAATGTGAACAAGGCTAAAGATTCTAATAAGGATATCGATGAAGGTAATAGTGACAGTAGCCAGCTGTTGCAAACAGTGATTAATAATCAGAGTCTAATTATTGACCAACAAGCAAAAATGCAGGCAACTTTGGAAGTTTTAGTGGGGTTATTAAGTCAATATTTAGATAAACCACAGGAGGAGGCGAGGCTTGTCAGTGCAACAGAAAGCCAACTAAAGTTAATTTCCAAACCTGTAAGCACCGAAGAGGAATTGAATGAATTAGAGGAAAAATTAAAAGATGCTCAATTTGGAAAATTATTAACGTAACAAATGATGTATATATGTGGTTCAGACGGAAAAGCAAATGGCGTAGATTGCGCTTATAAACTGATCGATTACTTTTAATTACTTTAAATTATACAATCTAAACGTTTCGATAACACTTACAGTTATCTTCTTCAGTAGTAATGTTTGTTAAAAATTGTTAAAGATTAGTAAACAATTTTGTCAAATTTGAAAAATTAAAACTTAAACATAGGCCTGCTATTAGTATAACAGTTTGGAAACATAAAGCCAACTATAAAATTTTAGTAAAGAATAACTAGGTCATAAAATTAAATATTATTAAACTGCCTCAAAGATGACAAACCAGAACACTCTCTACGACGAAAGCTAACAATGAAATTTGCCAGCCAAAAAACTTTTAACAAAATTTAATCGAGTTATGATGTAAGTGTAAAGTTGTGAAAAACTTCAATTTTAAAATGATAGAAGCATTCACAAATCCAAACATTACATCAAATAAAATAACCCAGTTAAATCTAACAAAGAGATATCTTTATCAATAATTGGAAGTGTTATTAACAATGAAAAGCACAATGCAGAACGTTCTTTGTAATTTTTAATTTTAATTTAATTTCAACTACTTATGTTAAATTATAGTGCTGTGGTAATTTAACATATAATTGGTAAAGCATTTGCTTTCGTCGTAGAGAGTGTTCTGGTTTGTCATCTTTGAGGCAGTTTAATAATATTTAATTTTATAACCTAGTTATTCTTTACTAAAATTTTATAGTTGGCTTATGTTTCCAAACTGTTATACTAATAGCAGGCTTATGTTTATGTTAATTTTCAAATTTGACAAAATTGTTTACTACATCTATAACAATTTATAACAAACATTACTACTGACGAAGATAACTGTAAGTGTTATCGAAACGTTTAGATTGTATAATTTAAAGTACACCATTAAAAAATCCCAAAAAAGATAAGTATTTTACAATAAGAAGTTGGGTAATACCACTGTTGCAAAATACAGTTCATTATTGTTTTGATTTTTGTCAAGAGGTTTTTTCAAAATGGGATACTTCTTGTCAGTGTTGGTGCTCCGAGACTGAATAATTGAAAGTTGAGTAAGTTCACCAAACCTTTTTGCAATCTGCGCTAACGGTCTGTTGCCCGATCTAATTGTATTTTTCATTTGGTATAATTTACTTTCGAAAGGATACGAGTTAAATGATGATAATATTCCAAATCTTTGTACTTCGTTAACAATATGAGTTAAATTATGAACGTTGCTAGTGATATGACCTTCTCGTAAATTTCAGCACATAAATTTCAACAAAAGCATAAGCATAGCCTTGGCCAGATCTAGAAAATTTTTGCTGAACATATAGTTACAGCACAGAAAGAGTAAAAGTGTTCATAAGCATCAGTAGGTAAATAATATTTCAATATAACTATACTAATGTAATATAAAAGGTTCGAAATTCTAACCCTTTCCAGTGTGCTAATACGTTTAACCCTCTTACAGCACGTTGGATTTCAGATGGCATTTTACATAGCAATAAATTGAAATTTCTTCGCTATCGCTTGCTCACTTTGTCTTATAGTTGGCAAAATTTCCGTCACGCCATCCTGTCAAAAGTCTTTTCATAATTCCTAGATCCAGCAAATGAAGAGAATCACCAATAGGGAAATCTTCAATCATATCTACCGGAAGCTGTAGGAGCGGTGTTTCTATTTTGTGATGATCACCATAAGCCTTATTTCTGAATCCAGAATCTGTTCTTTTTTCGCATAATCTGCGAGGATAATAATTACAGTGAGACTCGTAAGAGTATTGTCCAATAACGGTACATTTCTGACATCCATTTTGTCTGTTGAAGTTTGCTACACCTTAAAATGAGAACACAGCAACTAAAAATATTTTTGAAAGCATACACTCATTTACCTTTTACAAGAGCTCGTGCAGGAGAATCGCAAATAAAACAACGAATTTTAACGTTGAATTTCCTATTGTTTATTGTATTTCCATTTTTCATTATTTCTGCCATTTCTTCTACAAAATGCTTCAAAAATGCATTTAAATCGCTCGGTTTTCCTTTACCCCAATACACACCAATTACCATTGGTTTTAACTCGGGTATTTCGTAAATGTTAAATAAAATTGGCCAAAATTCATCTTTGGAGCTGTTATAAATGGGCAAGCCATCCATACTGATATTTATTGATATGTTATTCAATCTATGTTCGGAAAACGGTACTTCTTCTAGACAAGACTTCAAACCCTGGTGCCAATATTGGCCGTCCCCTATTTGGAAAATTAGAGTGACTGTTGCAGGCGTTTTTAAAAGAGTACGTGGGTCTTTTGGCAATATATTTGGCACTAAATTATTGACATTAGTTATAAACGATTTTAAAGCGTTTTGCTTGATATTGTAATTAAGGGCCCATTTTCTTGTTTCCAGTATGCATGTGAAATTTCTTGATTCAGTATCATCTTCTTCTTGATTGCGTTCGTCGTTTAGTTATATCAACCAATTAGCTTTTACATCTTCATTATCATTACCATAGTAGTTGCAGGATTCAGGTTGCTTAATGTCATTTATTTTCTCTTCTACTCGCTCTGCTATTACAGCACTATTGCTTTGGCTAGTAGTATACAACTGACTATTTTTATGACATTGTATTTTGTATTTTTTCTCTGATTGCCATTTTCTATGAAAACTTCCGCTTTTCTTTGTACGTAACCACTTGTCCAAAAAAGTAGACATCACAATATTTTTTTAACACAGCTCACAGAAGTACACCACACAAAATAAAGTACGCGCACGCATGCAGAGGATGAAAACGCAACTATAGTAAGATATGTTATAAAATCGGCTGATTCAGCACATAAATAGCAACATAGTTTTAAAGACAGTAGATTCAGAATAATTTGTTTTATAAGGGTCTACATTTTGGTCTTCTGAAAGAAACCTTAAAACTATACACACGCAAAGTTTTATAAAATACTTAATAGCGTAACTAATAGTTTTAATGGGGTCATTTAAAAATTATATTATACAAAGCCACTTGAGGAACGCTTTAAAACCTATTTTAGAAGTAACAATAAAACTGTTTGACTCTGCTGAGCTTCTATAAAACCATATTACATTTAAGGCAATCATAAGCACAATTTGACTTATAATGGTAGCAAATCTATCAACATTAAAATACTATTAAGAGTAAATTGACTTGAAATCCAAAAGGTTTTTTAATCCAGTTTTTAAAGACTTTATAAACCTTTGTTATAAAACTATATGGTTTTATAGTTATAACTGAATTTATACAAGCAACTTTAAAACTATTTTACTATTTTAAGTTATAATAAAACCATCATAAAACTCTAGAAAATCTATTTAGCTTTTAAAATGTTACTTGGGAGTGTTACTATCAGAAAATCTACGTAATTGTAATCTTAATTAAAGGTATCTATAAACATCGTAAAAGAATCTTTCCTGCTCTGTCATATCAGAATGAGACATTGTATAATTTTTACAGGCATTACGCAAAATTTTTTTTGGCAACGAATACTGTCGTTTATACACTTTCGTACATATGTGTGAAATTATTGCAAAAAATTATAGATCGTTATCATAATTAAATTAAACGTTGGTAATGAATTTAAGAGAAAAAAACTGATTGTGAAAGCCTGCACAATGTGTAAATATATTTACATTATTCGTTTCAACCCTTAAGTGTTTTGCGGCAGTGATTTTATTATTCGGCACAAAACCCACATCAATCTTGAAAGTCACCACGAAAACCGAGAATGAAAATCTATTTGTTGTCTACGTTAACAAATTAACTTAGTCGTGTACATTTGTAAGTCAGCTAGAAGACAAAAAGAATAATCATTTGTAGCCTAAACTTTATATTACAAAGGCCTTTTTATTTGTCTTAAATGCAATGTAGTAGAATTTTCACTCTACGTATAAAAATATTATTTGATCCACATATTTGGGATTTAGCAATAAATATGCGTAATGTGCCCAGCTTCCAGGTTTGCAAGTGTAGAAAAGGCTGTAAGATAGGTTATACTTTTAATTCGAAGTTTCTGAATCGAGGTCTCTTTTTTTATCTACAATATTGATGATCTCGATTTCTTTTTGCGAAATTCAAATTAGCGTGATAAAATAACTTACTAATGGAAACATTTGTATTGAGAAAAGAGAGAGATGTACATACAAATAGTCCTAACATTTAAGAGTGATTCATTATTTTCTTTCATATGTACGCAGGGGAACAGCTATATATCACGAAAAGCAATCCGAATTGAATTTCTTTATCGATAGAGAAGGACAGTTGGACGCTTATCTCATATCAGCCTGTACATGTAGAAACTCTGCGAGCAACGTTTTGAATTCAATTGAATTCGCTGATCTGGATCATCAAACTCAATTTGTCTTAAGTTTTTCAAAGTGAAATAAAGAAAACGAAAGTAGATTCTTTTTGTAAATAAGGCTTCTCCACTGTCATTCCAATGCAAAAGTAGTATCCTTTAAATTGTTTATTATGGGCTAGTGGTGGTAAATGTAAACTGAAATTGTTTTTAAGTAAAATAATCGTAGTAATTTGCTGTTGGGGGAATAAAGTATGTAAAGAAGTAAGTAATTGTCCTATTAGTTTGTAAAGTGTAAGTATTTGTTCACGTCATAGCCGTCAGCTTAAAAATGAGGCTATTACTGCCATAACACTGTTTCAGTTTCAAGCTATTTACAAAAGTGTTCTAGCTTAGTGCTTTATGAATAATGCATTTCAACTTGACAGTTTTGTAAAAATTTTTATTACAAATGCAGAAATTAATTTCATATCGTACCTCATAAAATAAAAACTAACTCAAACAAGCAAATAGAAGAAAAATAACTGATTACGACCAAGTTTATATAAGACTCTTAAATGTTTAGCGAATACTCTCAGATAAATTACACTGAGTTTGAATCAGCAATAAATTTATCTATTATTGAAACAGTAATTATAGTTTATGGATTAAAAGAAATTTAGACAGTTGAACGATTTATTTCAAAGTAGATCGACCGGTTGCGATACATTTTATATGACTGATTAAAGAGAAATTACTGAGTTCTTTGACAATGACATCTGCAACACCCTCGAGGGATGAACGAACATATCAACAAAAATAATGTTTAAAGGCTTCAGCGAAAACTTTGACTATCAATCGTTAGAGTATTAATTCATTCAGTTACTGTTATATCATTGCAAACTTCACTGGTAAACAGTATGCAATCTAGTTAGAAAAATGATTATTACCAGTGTTGCCAGATGAGCAAAATCTTATTTACCTAGAATAACTCAAATATTTCCATTTTTGAAATAAAAATTCCCTTTGTTTGAAAATGTATAATAGGTATGAGAACGTGCTATAAGGTATTCAGGGGCGCGCCAGGAGCATGCGGCGTCTGTGTCAAAATTTTTGATGGCGCCCCATTAATTAAAAACATTTGTATCAAAAACTAATATTATAAATATTTTGCATGCCTAGGTGATAAGAGCCCCAACAACTGTAGGTGCGGACACTTTAATTTTTAATTCTCTAGTCAAAATTTTTAAGTAATACGACATGAATAAAAGAATAATGAATAATTAATTTGAAATACTATAATTTTTAGGCTTATGTTTAGGGACATTTAAATGACTGTTTTTGTTATATTCTTAACGGATTGAAATAAAAAACACACAAAGATTGAAGTAGTCTGTGTAAACTTTTTTATTTAAAATACAAAATTACAAACACAAGAAAACAGATAAACAACAATAATAAATGAAAAATATAATATTTATAATATAAACATAATACATATTATACGGTAAATTAAATACAAACAATGTAAATAAGTCATTAAATACATTTTACTTTCCTAGCTTTTAGCAAAGAAAAAGTTTGGATAATATCATGAATATCAAGTTTATCCAGTATGTCAGACTCAATTGAAATTGCTGCGAGATCTGATAATCTATTTTGCGCCATTGTGGAGCGTAAATAACTCTTTATGATTTTTAATTTCGAAAAAGACCGCTCCGCGGACGCAACTGACACAGGTAATGATAAAAGAATACGGAGTGCTACAGTAAAATTTGGAAAAACTCCTACTAAATAGTTTAAATAAATATACTGAATTATTTGGGATATATCTTTTTTTGAATTCGTAATAAATACTTGACATTATAAAATTTCTTCACATAAATCATCTGCGTCAATATCGGACTGATTTTCATGAGTTAATTTCCCTTGTAATTTTTTGCAGCAAGATAATAGGTATTCTTTATTTTGTAAATTATCTAATGAATATAAAAATTGGAATGAATCCATATGTTCTTTTAATAAAGAAAATCTGTCTTGTAACGAAATTAAAGTTTGATCTATTATACAGAAATAAAAATTTATTTTGAATGAATTTTCAGCATTTACTATAGGTTGATCTTCATGTTCATAATCAAATTGAGTAGATTTTTTACGTCGTCTTAATGGCCTCGCACTACAAAATTCAGTTTCTATGTCAAACTTTTCTGCAATTAATTTGGAACTTTCAACAATTTCTGCAAAACTAGCATCAGATCGATAATTAGTTAAAAATGTATTTAGTTTGTTTAATGCATCCAAAGCAAGTTGCAAATTTACTTGATTTAAAATATCATACCACACTTTAACGGAGCAAATAAATGTAAATGTAGAAATTTTTTCTTCCAGACATCTTGCTTGGTATTTAGATTGTTCGTCGACTCTTGTGTGGTCATTGCAAATTTCAAATAATGCATCAAAAACTTCTGGTAAATATTTATAGAGAGGCTTTATGGCATCAATTCTACTTGACCAGCGTGTTTCGGATAAGGGCTTTAAAGTTAAATTAGTAACATGCTTGATTGAGATATTCCATCGATTAGTAGACGCTGAGAAAAATTTGTATAATTCTTGTACTGTATTAAAAAAAATTATTGTTTCATGGTTGATATTAGCGGCATCATTTACATTTAGATTCAGGCTGTGATTCGCACAAGGAACATAAAAAGCTCGCGGGTTCAAATCTAAAATTCTTTTTTGTAGGCCACTATTTTTGCCGCGCATGTTAGCGCCGTTATTATAGCCTTGGCCTCTTATATTATTTATGTCTAAATTTAATGTTTTTAATAGATCAATAAGAAATGTTGTTAATCCAGCCCCTGTAACATCTAAAATTGGATAAAATGCTAAAAAATGTTCATGTATTTCAGTCGATCCTAATGCTAAATTGAAATGAAAGAATCGAATTATTACACTTATTTGCTCAATATGAGAAACATCCGAGTGCAATTTAATATTATTGAAAATATTTATTTTGTCGACATAAATTTATAATATGATTTTAATATTAAAAGCCATTAAGGAAAGTATTTCATTTTGGATTTTGTCTCCTAGATATGTTGGCATTTTGTGAAATTCAGAATCGCTATTTATACGTCGTGTGTGTTCCAATATAATAGGATCAAACTTTTCTAGCATTTCAATACATTTTAAAAATTACCATTGTTGCGATTGTAAAGATTATTGCTTTTGCCTCGAAGTGCTAAATTTTGTTTACATAAAATTGAATTACATAAATTATTCGCTTTATTACTTCATACCATCGTTTACTTTCATTGTCTAATATTGTTTGCTGTAAATAATCAACAGTAGTTTTATTTTTGAACGATAGAAGCAACTCTGTCCATTTTTTGTAGATAGTAAAGTGAGTGGAAGTTTTTTCATGACGGTTCAGGTACATTGCTATATGATGCCAGTCATTAAATCCCTGAATAAATCTATTTTGCTGAGAAGGTTCGAAAAGTTTACAACAAAAGCAATAAACATTATTTTTCGTAATTCAGTAAATCAACCAATTTCTATTACATTCTTCACCATTTTTTAAGTTTCTCTTATAGTAACTTTCAGAAAATTTTCGACTAACAAATCGCGCGGAAAATTAAAGTTTTTTATTTGTTTAGGACCCGTTTTTATAATAGCTTGCCTAGATATGTGAGATATTGGTTCCGGCCAAAGCCCTGGGTCATCAAATGCACATTTATTTATTGTATCTGTACCTGTCTCTTCAGTATAGTCCCCAGATCCAAAAACAGGGGTAATTTCTTCAACGATTTGATTATCTTCACTGGGAGTTGGTCCTGGCTGACTTTGTATTTTGAATTCATCTACACTGCAACCGGGAATTTAATCTGACGGATAATCTTGGTCAGTTCTGGTCGTTTGTTTCGTAAAATACTGTGTTAATCTTGAAGCATTTTTCTCTTGTTCTTCTTGGCGTCTTTTTTTATTAATTAAATTTTCTTTCTTGAGACATCTAAATAAAAATATTCAATAAATTATAAATGTAATTATTCTATTTCTAAAAGTCTTGTTTGCGTTATGTGCTTTAGTTTTGCTTTAATTATAGGAAAGTATGAAGTAACATTTTCGAATAATTTCGCTTTTATTACTTTTTTTTCTAGATTTTGCAAACATGATCGCTACCCCTATTGGGAAGTGCGTATTGTAATGTATGTATGTTTATTTTAAATGCAAAATAGCTTACCTTTAATCTTTAGTGTTCTTGATATTCTTAAATTCACATTCACTCACTAATATTTTTAAAATACAAGGTACATAAATTCTACACTAGTGCAGTACTGCTTGCTGAAGGAGAATGAAGCAAATAATATGTTTGTTCAATCATGGACGATTTCAAGTAATGCATGTTTTAACAAGACTAGACGAGTTAGAACGCTTGCGCTTCATTTTGTAAATTCGTGCCTGGACAAATTTCCGCCGCCACGTCGCCCGCGCGCTCCCGCCCCCGCGGCTATATATCCATCGGCGATTTAATATGAAGAGTCCACTGTATACATGATATTAACACGACTATACGAACTATTCATGTTAGAACAAGAATAATTACTGAGATCATAAATAAGTTATAATAAAATAAGGCGATATTGAATTATTTTAATCGCAACCTATAACGAATTTTGAATTTATATACATTTTTAAGGCGCCTTTGACCTCCTGGCGCCTGTGTTCGCTGACACATTCGACACGTGGACGGCGCGCCTCTGAAGGTATTCACTGATAAATATTAACAGTAATATATTTTATTAAGATGTAATATAAATTATTTGAAATGTGCAATGATAACATATACGGAGTCACTTCGAATTTATTAATGTTAGTTCGAATCATACAAATGCTATTAGTATTAGTAATTCGTTTCCTGTTTTGTTTCTTTTTTTTTTGACTCTACGTCGTTGACAATAGAAAATACGCGTTCAGCAGCTGCATTTGAATGCAGTAAAGATAGTGCAATAAAAGCAAATTTCGACAAATTTGAAAATTTTGTGCCATTATTAAAATCTTTTGTTTGTGATATCGTTTCCCATAATTCACGAGTAGACATTTTATTCATTGCTTCTTTTGCATGTCACTAAATGAAAATGGAAATTTTCGCCATTCTATTTGTACATTGTATGCCATTTCTGTGTCGAATTTAAATTGTGAACACAATTAATTTGCAAGTTGCTATCACGCCGACTTAGATTAAGTGCTTTACTAGAGTCCAAAAAATGACATCTCTTTAAATATAACGTCACTAATTGGTATAGTAGCGCCGGGGAGAGGTGTCTCATGGCGGACTCGAGAATGGGGATATAATTATTACTGTGAACTGCATCTGTTTCCCTTTATCTTAGTGCGAAGTTCCCACTTAAAGAAAGACGGGTTATAATTTATACGTCTGCTATATATTTTAAATGCAGTACTTAAAAACGTATGTCGATTCTAAAGTCAAAGCGCTTGACGCTGTCGGATGTCTTCTTGGCTATTTAACCTCAAATTATTCTTCGTATTTCGTTTCGTATAATCGCATCGTGTTTTGTAGTTATAATAATTTATCTTTCGCTTTGCAATTTATTAGTTTCCATTGCATTTGTAAACAACAGTTTTTTTTAAAACTATTATTATTAATATTCACTATTACGAGGTAAGTTTATAATGCAAAATGTATTTCCAATTGATTGAATGCATTTATTTATTTTGCAGAAAATAATGATGTCATTAAAAGGTAAATCTTTGAAAAGCCAAACTCAAGTAATGTTAATGAATATACTGCATTATTTCGAGATGGAACGCGATAAGGGGGGACCAGGTTTACCTTTAACTTCCATTATCCAGGTACGCTAATAATTTTCACTATTTAAATTTATATTTATGTAATATTATGTTGCAGCGAACTGATCTCGCATGCGGCATTTCCGAGAAAGTCATAACTCGGACAAAGGCAAGAATGGCTCTCGCTTTAGAATCTGGGAAATCGGCGCCGGATTCTTCGCAAAAACATAGGCTGCGTTTGAAGTTGAAGTCAGAGGATGTCGACGAATGCGTGAAAGAAGTTTTGAAACGAAAAATTTACACCATGCATGCAACTGGTAAATAATTCAGAAATTATTGTTGAAATGGAGTTAATCACTGTTTAATTTTAGGCTCACATATTACTATCGCAAAACTCCAAACTGAACTTAAAGAAGATAAAATATTTAGCTTCAGTAAAACGAGTTTGAAACCATTGTTACAAAAAATTGGTTTTGAATGCAAAGTTGACGATGGAAGAAGGCGTTTAATGGAGCATATTCATATTGCTGGTGCTCGAGCAACATTTTTGCGAAAATATTTTGCTAATGAAAGTTGTGAAATTAGTTATGATCCTGTCTTTTTGGATGAGACGTGGATTTTTAGTCGAGGAAGCGTTCGAAAATCATGGCATGATAATTATTTGAAAAGCACAAAAAACAAACCACTAGGAGAAGGGAAACGGTAATTAAAATAGTCCGATTTGTTAAAAATATTTTTAACCGAACAAATTTTAGTTTTATCGTACTGAGTGCTGGCAACAAGGATGGTTTTATACCTAATTCATCATTGGTATTTTCCAGTAAAAGTAAGACTGCAGACTACCACGATAATATGAACGCTGATTTATTTCAAAAATGGTTTCAAGAACAGCTTTTACCAAATTTAGAAACCAAGTTTGATAATTCTTGACAATGCCAATTATCATTCTACATTAGTAGAAAATTACCTTCATGTAGTTGGAAGAACGAAGATCTTCAATTTTCAAGAAAACACAACATTCCTCATTCGAATGATATGCTGAAAGTGGAATTATTACAAATTGCCAAGGATTTACAAGTTCCGACAATATATGCAATTGATGAAATCGCTCATCAATGGGGACATCAAATTTTACGCTTAACTCCGTGTCACTGCCAATTTAACCCTATCGAGTTAATATGGGCAAATTGTAAACAGTATTGACAACAAAAACGTTGAAAGTCAGGGCTTCAGGGACGAAGAGCGCCTTCTTCTATATCTTCCGTTTCGTATAAGCTAGATTAATAAAATTTGGGATAGGGTTGTAGTTTAGTTGTGTGCATATTTTAAAATTATTCACGTGTATACAGGTTGTTTATTTAAAGATGACCAAACTATAATAAAAAAAATTTAAATGGAACACCCTGTATATTATTACTTTTTTGAATTCTACACATTGTTCCTAACAAATTCGCAATATATTTCCCTATCCCTAAATATAGCCGTTTTTCAGTTATGTCGATTTTTATAAATAAAATTGAAATTACAGAGATAGCTTTGAAAATGTACCTCCTTAACCGTTGAAAAACAAAAGTTATCTAATTTATATCAGAACAAGTACACAGATAGAGCTTTCTTATAATGCAAAGAAAACGTCATAATTACATACAGGGTGTTGACAATTGACTTGCCAATCAGACATTATTCCAACTAGTAAAAGTTTACTTTTTCAAATATGATTCTGTTTTTGGTTTCTACATAGTAACCCTTATCAATTCGATATACAATTCCCTATCCCTAAATATAGCCGTTTCCGAATTATTTTCAATTTTTCAAAATGTATAAGATTATTGGAACATTTTTTTAAATCCATGGCCTCGTATAAATAGAAAAAAAACAGTGGAAAACATTTGTATTGCAAATTAAAAAACGCATCAGAAACTAATACACTATAATTATTAAAATTATTTCTAAAAGTACAAAACTAATAAAATAAAAAAAAAAAATTTAACGCTAATCATTAGCGATAATGATTTATAATAATTGTTCAAAATGTTGTCCGTTTTCTCGGATGTTTAAAAGATTGTTCAACTCTACGCAACAACTCAGGAGTAGTGCTATGAAAAGCCTGTGTTATACGATTACGCATATCTTCGGCAGTGATTGGTGGTTCCCTATAGACAATACTTTTTATGTATCCCCATAAAAGGAAATCTATTCTTGTCGGATCAGGGGACCTAGCTGGCCACCTCACAGGTCCATTTCGCCCAATCCATTTATTTGGAAAGACTCTATTGAGATAATCTCTTACATCTGCAGAGTAGTGAGCAGGAGCGTCATCATGTTGATACCACATTGTGGCTCTAATATCAAGAGTAATTTTTTTCTAATAAGCCCGGTAAATCGTTACGCCAAAAGTTAAGGTCATTCAAGTGTCCATCAAAAAAGAATGGACCGATGACATAATCCCCAACGATGGCACCCCAGACACTTAAAGACCACTTATGTTGATTATCAACTTGTCTTAATAAATGTGGATTTTCTGAGGAATAATAATGAAAATTATGTGTATTAACAAATCCATTCTTATGAAATGTTGTTTGGTCTGTCCATAAAATATAAAAAAAAAATTGGGTTTTGAGTAATTTTTTCTCTGGCCCAGTTACAAAATCTTACTTGATGATCGAAGTCTGCATCGCTCAATTCTTGGTATAACTGAATGTGATAGGGATGTAAGCGATTCTTCTTTAAAAGACGGCCTACTGATCTCTCACTTATACCAACTATTTTACTTATGTTCTTTTGGCTTCTGTGATGATCCTCTTGGATGGCGAGAAGAACCCTCAATTCACTATCTTCATTTGTAGAAGGTTTAACACGTTCATGTTTGGAGTAATTGGCACATGACGTTGGAATAAATGTACTCATAACTTTCTGAAACGATCTTGCGTTTGGATGTCTTCTATCTGCATATCTTTCAGCATAAATTCTGGTGGCCAATAAACAGTTTCTTTCTGCAGCACCCAACACGAATATCATATCAACCATCTCATTTTGTGTAAAATTCATTTTATAAAAATCTTGATTACTAACAATAACACTCGTAAATGGTTAACTACAGTTTTATTTATTTACGTCAAACATTCAATTTTTATCAGAAGCACACTTGATTTTAGAATTTTACTTGAAATTCAAGTAAATATTTGTCAAATTCTTGTTAACATGCAATGCCTCCAGTACAAAAATTGTAATTAGTCTTCTACCATAATATATTCGTTTCTGTTGCGTTTTTTAATGTATAATACAATTGTTTTATGATGTTCTTTTTTATCTATACGAGGTCATAGATTTAAAAATGTCTCAATATTCTTATACATTTTGAAAAATTGAAAATAATTCGGAAACGGCTATATTTAGGGATAGGGAGTTGTATGGCGAACTGATAAGGGTTAATATGTAGAAACCAAAAATGTAATAATATACAGGGTGTTTTGTTTGAAAAAGTACACTTTTACTAGTTCGAATAATGGTTGATTGGCAAGTCAATTATAAGCACCCTGTATGCAATTATGTCATTTTCTTCGCATTAAAAGGTAGCTCTATCTGTGTACTTATTATCATATAAATTAGATAACTTTTATTTTTCAACAATTAAGGAGGTACATTTTCAAAGCAAACTGTAATTTCAATTTTTTTTTAGAAAAATCGAAATAACTCAAAAACGACTATATTTAGGGATAGGCAAATATATTGCGAATTTGTTAGAAACAATGTGTAGAATTCAAAAAAGTAATAATATACAGGGTGTTCCATTTAAATTTCTTTATAATAATTTGGTCCTCTTTAAATAAACAACCTGTATTCGCGTAAGTAATTTTAAAATATGTACACAACTAAACTATAACTGCATTCCAAATTTTATTAATCTAGCTTATATAAAACGGAAGATATAGAAGAAGGCGCTCTTGTTGCCGGACCCTGTATATATATATATATATATATATATATATATATATATATATATATATATATATATTGTGTGTGTGTATGTATACATGTTATATATATATATATATATATATATATATATATATATATATATATAGACAAACTGTAAACTGAGATTTTTAAAATCGGTTATATTATTAACTAATAATAAATCTCATTTTTAACAACCAATACAGTGTATTTATTTATGACAAAGTCAGTTATTTATAAGTGGCTTCTATAACCAAATTACAGTCTTAACGCTTCTGTCTGCTAAAAACCATCCTCCGCAATTAACCAAACTTTTCACACTTCATTCAGGCACTGCCTACTGCTAGCTAATTCGTTTCTTATTGAAAATTATTGATATAATTAATTTGTAAAACAGATCCAAAACGAAATTTTGTTGACCTGGTCTCGGTTCTGATAATCGTTTACAGTTGTACAATATATTTTTATCATGTGATTACCCACACTCGGTGAGCCTTACTTGCCAGAATAAGTGCGAGCAGACCTTAAACGAAATTCGACTTTATTTATACGAGTGGATGGGGATTTCTAAGACCTTTAGGATGCTAAATCCCGAGATACTCGAACAGTAATTTTATTTAAATTTAACAGGGCGGCTTAAATTTGAAAATAACCTAGAAACATTGACGATGTTTTGTTGATATTCAAAATTACTAACTATATGAACCAATAACGACATACGTTTTTAAAATCTTAAACTAAACTAAAAGATGAGTCATAAGACACCTCTCGCCGGTCCGACTATAATCGAGTTTTAATTTCAGATGCAGCTGTAAAACTAAAATCTTTATCTTAAAGCTAGTATAAATGCCTTTCGGAAACGCCCTGACCAAATCTGTACATGCTGGTCCTACATAGATATCTTCTAAAGATAAGTAATGATGTGGACCTAATGTAACATTAAGAAAGTTTGTACTTGCTAAGAAATCTGGTTTTACAAAATTTTAACAAATTGTAGAATAAAGTTCAACACTATTTTTACCAAATCATAAATTAAAATCTTGTCGGTTTGGGAAAGTATATTAAATTTAATAATATCTTGTAATGTGTATTCTAAAAACAATAAATATGCTTTCACGCAATGATCTTTTAAACTCGTAAGAATATTCTCTGTTAGTAATAGATTATCTTCATACTCGCATGTTGTACAAAAACTTTGTAATGCCTCCCAATTTTCTAACACTCTGACTATACACTGTCGCAGTGACAGCCATCTAGTGCTAACGAACTTTAGGATCTTGGTTCTTTCCATCTAACAGAAAAAAAAATGAATAGTATTAGCTTTACAGCTACCGTAAAATTTTAGTTGGTCTTACCCTAAAGAATTCGTGGATCTCGCACAGTTGAGCTGAACGTTTTGCACTGCCGCTGATGTAATTGTATATTTGACGAACTAAATCTTCTGGATGTTTAGGTAACTTTGAACAAGCTTTGGTAGCTATTAAAGCTGCCGAATGATAGGTACATTTCATCAATACTACACTTTCAATGTCTGCTTTTGCCAATGCAAGAAATGAGTTTATGCTGTCCAACCATAACACTAGCTGAATCGGAAGCTATGCCAACCATATTCTCTAGACGTGTCTTTAGCATCTAAAGTAACAATTCGGTTTTGACGTTATACGTAAGGGAGCATGTGAATCTGGACAAAACGCATAAGTGATTTTCAGTTGCGATGTCCCTGGTTTCATCTATTAATATTGAAAATTTTTGTGATTATAATATTTGAACGAGTTGTTTGTATTGATCTTTAGCTATAATGTTTTTTATTATACTTGCATATTTAGTTCTGTGCAATTTCATATCTTAGGCAATTTTTGAATCACCAAAAAATTCTTTCAAAAGTGGTACAAGATCGTCAATTATTTGAATTGCTATATTATGTGATGCCAAAAATGCACTAAGTTTAATTTCAGCACGTTTTATTGCTTTTTCATGATTTAGAAATTTTTCGTTTGCATCTGTGTTTAATTTTAAAAACTCGTTTAATTACTGTGACCACAATTTAGCACTGTATTACACGCCTTAACATTAAGCTTTGGTTTTGTCTGTCACCTTTTATTTCCGCTAACCACCCTTTAAACTGTTTTTTCAAGCCAATCTGGGTTAAACACTTTCACTGTGCATGCTTTACTTGTTGTTGTAATTCATGTCAGATTTTCCTTTTCCTCGTTGGAGTGCTACTACGCCTGTTTGGTTTGTCACTTTCACTATCACTTGACGTCGACATAACATACGTAAATTGAAAACAAAGACGACACAGACCATCTGCACTTAATCCGTCAGCCGAATATTGAAAACCGTACATTAAATATTTCACATATGTTATTTTGGGGACTGTGCAAAAATTTCACATTGAAACTTCCTAGAAAGTCTAATGAATAGCCGGCCACACACACAAAGGTTTGTCTGGAGACTTTATCTAGGACGGTTCAAATCTGCGGTCTTTGGCAAACTTTGCATGTCACAGACTAAACTGTCGCACTCCATTAACTTGAAAAACATGTCCGCAGACAACACTGGCGTACTTAATCTTTCGCAGACAAAACTGTCCGTTAATGGCGAAAACTTTCAACTTGTCTGCGGACTTTGCCAAAACTGTGGAATTCAGTCTTGACAGAAGTTTTTAGTGTAGGTCTTGCCGTTTCTGAGTTTCTGGTGACATTTTAATGTTTTGCTATTAGTGAGAAAATGCCCAGAAGTAATATAAATAGGAAAAAAGTTGCATTGTGTTTGGGTATGATCAATATACATCTTATGACAAATACTTTCTACTCCATAACGACAAAACGTCGAAGTAAATGGGTAAAAAAGTGGTTACTGGAAAAGGAAACTAAGTCATTTGCCTTTATTAAAACAATTAAGACAAAATGAGCCCGATGATTTTAGAAATTATTTAAGAATGGACGCTACAAGTTTTGAAAAATTATTATCTATGGTAAAGCAATGATTAACAAAGCAAATTACTGCCATGCGACAACCAATTTCTCCAGAGGAACGTTTGCTAGCCATGCTTAGATTTCTCGCGACAGGCAGATCTTATGAAGATTTAAAATATTCCGTTGGGATTTCTGCTCAAGCACTGGGCTACATTATATCACAGACATGTTCTGTCACTTTTTATTCTCTGAAAGCAGAATATATGAAGGTAAGTTAATAAATAAATCTTTATTCTGTATTTGAAAAGCGTTTCTTTGCAAATGAACGTAATATACCTTAAATGAAATCGACAATAAAAAAAAACTATATATAAACTAGTGTTACAAAACTAAATGGTATATCGACTGAATTAACTACATATTATTATCAGACATAGCTTGTGCAGCATCTAAATAATATGTGCATAATGAATTGGGCGTAGCAGGTTTAGGACTTGGCTGAGGAGATAGTAATATTAAGGCATCAGACGTAGCAAGCCGAGAGCTTGACTGAGGGGATGGTGATGACGTGTTTGTGGTACTTGAGGAAAACGGGTAGTTCGTATTATTGATGGTCGACTGCTAAGAAAAAGTATCGTTCGTAACATTTTTCTCAGCAACATTATGTTAGACGAGTTAATTCTTGGAATAACCCTATTGCTAATATTTTGTTGATTAGGGACTCAGCTAAGACCTGCTGCATTGCATCCATTTTCTCAATTTAGCGCTTACATTAATACCAATAGCATCAAATTCATCAGGCATATCATCTTTCCGTTTCAAGACTTCAGTGCAGGTTGTAATGAACTCTTCATGCTTTCCTTGAAGTAACTCGAGCTTTTTTCTATTTGTCAGTGATTTCTTGAAAATTTCGTTCTTTTTTGGAGTTGAAGGTTTCCGAAAAGAAGACTGAAATAAAATAAAACAATGAATCACTTATTTACAACTTACCTAACCTATATAATGTATTTCAGTTTCCAAAATGCGAGGAGGATTGGCAAAAAATTGCATCCGAATTGTGGAGGAGCTTTAGATGGAAAACACATTCGAATAGTTCCACTACCTGGGACAGGAGCTCTATATTACAACTATAAAAACTTTTATAGTGTTATATTAATGGCTTTGGTAAACGCAAATTACGAATTTATTTATATAGATGTTGGAAAACAAGGCAGAATGTCAGATGGTGGAGCAATTGAAAAAAAAAGTTAACTACAAATGATTTAAAATTCCCAGACAACGGTGAAACTAAGGAAAATCTTAATTTTGTACTTGTAGGGGATTCAGCATTTTCTCTAGAAACAAATTTTTTAAAACTCTACCCGGAGAAAACCCTTACTTGTGAAAGGAAAATATGGAATTACAGATTATCTAGAGCAAGAAATGTTGTAGAAAACACATTTGGTATACTAGCCTCTTGCTTTCGTGTTCTCCACACAAGTCTAGCAGTACGGCCCGAAAATATTAATAAAATTATTATGGCTTGTTGCATATTGCACAATTTTTTAAGAAAAAATAATGCGTCTGATACAACAGCGACTACATTTGACAGAGAAAATCCAGTTACACATGACACTGAGAATGGCGACTGGCGTTCGCAAGGTGTTGAATTGCTTTCTTTGTCAAAAAAATAAAAAAGGTAATGCATCATTAAATGCTAAAATTAATAGAAACAAGTACTGTGACTATTTTAATGGTAAAGGACAAGTTGCATGGCAAGATGACATGATAAATGTCGGAAGAACATAAGTTTTTTTTTTAAATAAATCATTGCCAAATTAGTCACAAAATATTTTGTTCAACATATCTAGCAAGATATACGTATCTACTTACTTATTACTAAACTACCTATGTATGTATTTTCAACAAAATGTACTTATTGGTTCCCGTGTATTTCAATAGCATTCCCTTCATTATTCTCGTTTTGATTCGCATTCTCCATTATATCATTACAAGTTTCCTCCTGATCTTCTGCGTCAAGCACATTTAGACTCGCCGACTTCTCTAAATTCTGACTTTCGACACTTTTCACCGGAAGCTGTTGGTCAGTTGTAAACAGTAATAATTCGAAGTACCACAGTTTTGGTTCATAAACGTCGTCTATTCCTGTTCCTGTAGTTTTCGAGGCTACAACCTTTTTTAATTCTTTTCTAAAGCACCCGCGTAAATTTTGTATTTTTTTTTAAACAAAATTACGGTCCGCACTAGAATACACTTTTCGACAATATTCAATCAGAGCTTCATAGCCTTTATTCTTTAAATTTTTGTTGACATATTCATTTGATTTTGTTTTCCATAAAGCTGGATGCCATTTATAAATGTCTATAAATTCTGTTAAAAATTCTTTCCCCATAAAACGAGTATCCACACTTTCACACATTTTTAATTCTTTTTAAATACTCAAAATACTAAATCAACTACGCAGATTTAACACGTCACAAAAATTTGTACATTTATGGTAACACGAAGTTAGCCCGTGAAGTTTACCTTTCAGACAAGTCTCTGCAGGATAAGACTGACGCGCGTCTGGCACGGCTCAACCACTAACGCACGGATTTGTCGACAGACTTTAACGGTGGCGGGTAAAGTTTCATGATAAACCTTTGTGTGTGTGTGGCCGGCTATTGTTGCATACACATACATATATTAAGACGTATAGCACATCTCATATTACTATACTGCTACATAAACAGTAAGGTACACGATAAAAGATAAGAAATGTTTGGAATTTATTTTAACTTTGTATATAACGCAGGCTGTCACTAGCAGCTATTACATTACATGTTTTAATTTGATTACTTATAATAAAAGAACAGTGTCCAAATATTTATTACACAATATGGTTCGGATAGTAAATATAATAAGTAGTATAGTGTCATCTCAATTTCAATGATTTAATTCCAGTAAGTGGCTCCTACGTGATGTTTGGTCGTTTCCACTGAATTTGTTGTGACTGGCCAATCTACACCTTGTTATAGACTCCGGTTCCGGGTAGTAGTAGTAGTTTACGACATGGAACCAATGCTAGATAGAGTACGTTGCCGGTGTGATGGAAAAGATTTATAGGAAACGAAAATTTTCACGATTTTTAGCATTTTTGTAGAAAATTTCCCTTTTTCCCTTTCGCATAAATATTTCCCCCCTTTAAGCAAAATTTCCCTGCATCTGGCAACACTGATTATTACTAACGGTGCGGAGATCAATATTACAGAACAGTGTGCAGAGAATCGAAAATATGACGTTGACGAGGTAGGAACGATCAATCCTAACTAGTTGCCTTAATTCAATTCATCATAGTTTATTGAAGTATTTTAAATTTTTAACAATATATGGTTTTATATATACGAGGGTCACTATTTATATTTTGGGCCTAACAATGAAAACACAGTAATTTGTCATTGAAAATTCCTTTATTGTTTTTTGAAATATTCCCCTTTATTTTCTTGAGACACCTTCATAACATGGTTTCTGAACGCATCAACGGCTTCTTTCGCCGACGAAAAACGTTGTACACGCAATTTATTCTTCTCATTCAAATCAGGACTGTACGGCGGATGACATATCAATCCGATCGGTTGTTAGACGAGATGTGTGAGAGTTCGCATTGTCGTGATGAAGAACGATCCGACGACGCTTATTTGTTTTCCGCCTTTGACCAAAGACTTCCGGCAAACAAATGGTTGTGAACCATTCATAATCGACCGTTTTACGTTCCTCTAAAGGCACAGTTGCCACATGACCGGTTTTTACGAAAAAACAGGCGACCATTTGTTTCTATGTGCTTCGAGCGCGAACACCTTTTGTTGGATTTGGTTCATCTTGGAACACCCACACAGCCAACTGCTGTTTATATTCCGGCTCGAATGCATATATCCATGATTCGTTACCTGTTACAATCTTATATACGTCTTTTGAAGCACCGCCATTGTATTTCTTGAGCATTTGTGTGCACCAATCGACGCGAGCATCTTTTTGAGATTACGTCAAATTGTGTGGGATCCAACGAGAGCAAACCTTTTTCATAGCTAAATGATCACGTAATATTTTATATAGGGTTCTCTCAATTTCACAGTATGTGGCATGGCGATCTTGCATTATTAGTTTTTGCACAGCATCAATGTTTTCTTGAATAACAACTGATTTTCGCAAATTTCGTCAGTGAGCGAAGGGCGGCCACGATTAAAATCGTTATACCTGCGGTTCAAAGTGGCAAAGGATAGATCTTCATCACCAAATGTGGAAGTAAGTTGAGCGATGCACTATTGTCTTGATAATCCACGTTGAAAATCCTAATAAGTAATCGCGCGAGTTAATTCCATTTCTTTGCTGAACGCAATCTTCAGTAACCGTGAACAACACAAATAATTCTATTGACCAAAAGTTTGAAGTATGTTATTGTCAACAATGTCAGACGTTTCTATGGAAAGATAAAACGGCGCCTAACTTCAATCAGTGTTGCTAAGTCTCAAAATATAAATAGTGGCTTTCGTACAATACATAATAATAGGCATAATACCGGGTGGCCAGATAAGAATGCAAAGTGCTGTTTCTCGGAAACCAGCCGTCGTAGAGAGTTGCAGTAAAACATTTTACTACTAAAGTGGCCAAAAAAGACCGTGGAAAATATTTTAAAATTTGCAACATCACCGCCAGGGGGCGTAACCGCCATCCTAAACTTTTAAAGGAATTTTTTACTGAAATCCATCTAGTAAATGTACCAAAAAATTATATGCTTTTTGAAGCTCAGATTTATTCGAGTAATTTTTGTTTCACGTATCTATTAAAATAAAGTGATGGGGGGTGATTCAGTGATTTTTTAAATAAACAGCTGTAACTCCTAAACGACTGAACTGATTTTAATAAACTTAGTCTCGTTGGAAAGAGCATTTATTGCTCCACCAAATACATCTTACCTGTAATATGTCTAATTTTTAGTAATGCCGCTAGAGCGCGTTTTTCTCGGTATCTTATTTATACCCTAAAATATCGAAGAAAGAAGAATTAGTTATTATAAAATTTGAAAAAGTCGATATTACACCGGTATTTATTCTTATTTATTTGTCTTTTTTCTAGAATCAATGAAAACTTTCATCATTTTATAATTTTTAAATAATAAAAGGTTTCATAATTTCAAAAAATAAAGAAACATATAGGGGCATAATAATCAATGCATAGAATATGCAAGTCCAGAATAGGGAGAATATTAGGAGTAGGCCATTGAAATACCTAAAATCAACTTGTAAACAAATATTAAAATTTGACAGACAGTGTAATTTATGTTTGGTGCACAAGTAAGTCCTTAAAACTACCTATAATGTCTTTTACAAATGATGAAGCTGTGGGTATGATTGCGGTATATTTTGAATGTCTTCAAAATGCGGCATTGGCTAAGAGAGTAGCTCGATATCCAGATGGCGTCTACGCGATGCGAGAATTTTTCCGTGTTTAGTGCAAAATACTGGAAGCTTTCAACCAAAGTTGCGAAGAGACTTGACTAGAAGGATGGAAGACAATATTGTTAATGTGTTAGCATACGTGTCATTGAATCACCACGTTAGTACGGGAACAATGTCTCTCGCGTTGGATATGTCACGAACTACTATTCAAAACATTTTAAAGGATCATAGGTAAGATCTTATGTCTGTGAAAATACTACTTTACATGTTTCACAATGTGTTTGTAATTTCAAATTTATAGAATGCACCCGTATCATTTGGTTTTACTTCAAGCCTTACATGACGAAGACTTTGACCGACGGGTAGATTATTGTCATTTGATGTTGGGCATGATCAGGGAAAATAGGGGATTTTTATCCGAAATTCTTTGGACGGATGAGACCACTTTTAAAAGTGATGGAAACGTTAATTTGCATAATATGCATTATTGATCTGACATCAATCCTCACGAGGTCCAACATCAAGGTCGTTGGAGTGTTAATGTTGTGTGGTGTGGCATCCTGGGTGGAACTATTATAGGTCCCTATTTCTTTGATAAACCACTAAATGGTGCCGTGTTTCTTATGGTAAACCAATTGCCTATTTTATTAGAAGATGTGCCCTTGCAATTACGGCAAAATATGTTTTTACAACTAAATGGTTGCCCAGCACATTTTTGAATAAACGTGCGAGAACACTTAAACTTTTATTATTTAAAAATTATAAAATGATGAAATTTTTCATTGAAGACAAAAGACAAATAAATAAGAATAAATACCGGTGTAATATCGACTTTTTGAAATTTTATATCTAAATTTTCTTTCTTCGATATTTTAGGGTATGAATAAGATATCGAGATGCGGTTTTCACTAACCTATTTAGGGGCGATTTCATCTCATTTTTATGAAAAAAAGTCATATTGTTGCACTTAATCTTTTAGAGAATTTTGCAATTTTCTGATGTATCAAAAAAACGCAGTCTAGCGGCATAACTAAACATTAGACATATTACAGGTAAGATGGATTTGATGGAGCAATAAATGCTCTTTGCAACGAGATTAAGATTATTAAAATCAGTTCAGTCATTTAGGAGTTACAACTGTTTATTTAAAAAATCACTGAATCACCCTCCACCACTTTATTTTAATAGATACGTCAAACAAAAATTACTCGAATAAAGCTGAGCTTAAAAAAGCATATAATTTTTTGGTACATTTACTAGATGGATTTCAATAAAACATCTCTTTAAAAGTTTAAGATGGCGGTTACGCCCCCTGGCGATCATCTTGCAAATTTGTAAATATTTTCCACGGTCTTTTTTTGGCCACTTTAGTAATAAAACCGCAACTCTCTACGACGACTAGTTTCGAGGAACAGCACTTTGCGTTCTTATCTGGCCACTCGTTACATAGTAAAGTGTTTTGTGGTGTGCTCAGGAGTCGTCTTTATCGCGTGGAATGTATAGTTGTTAGTTGGCGTGGTGTTGTGGTATCCCAGATGACATCACTTTAATGCGTTTTGTGGGTATCCAAAAAAATCATTGTGTGGGTGTTTTTGTTGGCTGTGGTGTTGTGTGGACTATCCTGTTGTCGCTTGACTGGTGTAGTTGACGCTAATGTCCCGCATATCTGAAATAAAAGGAAACAAGTATCAGTGTTATAAATAGCAATTGTCGGTATTAACAGGTCATAAAAGTACGTAAAATGATACGGTAATACTCATCCTGGGACACCATTCTTTGCGGTAGACCATTGCATGTCTACCCGACAGGGGCAACCACCTCTTGACTGTGTGTGAGGATCATTCCCCACAGGTCAATTGCAGTTCTACCCTTGGAAAACGCCGCTGCCACCTTCTCCATATTGATACTTTCGTGGAATCCCGAAACGGAGTCGGAGTTCGGCAGCCGGAGTTTCCTTCCCTTGAAAAAGGCACCGCTTTATACGGTGTCCTCATCGTTCGATGTCGGAGTTTCATCTTGTTCCGATCCGGAGGTCGAAGGAACTTCGGGCAACCCCTGTAGTTCGGAGTGTGGTCCCTACCACAGTTTACGCACGTTTCCCGATCGGTACGAGGTTTCGTGCATACACTAGTGTGTTAATGGCTGACCCACTTGACACAGCGTGCCATGCAGCAACGCTAGCGTGACGGAAACCCTGACAGTGGAAACACTGCCTGATGCCTGTTTTCTGCCGAAAGTCCTCGACGGTGACTCGGAGGCGGGCGACGTACATCAACCTCCTGGATCTTCTTGTTGTCTTCTGTTGGCAGCTACACCAGCACATCGGGGATCGGGCGTCCTCGCTGCTTTATCCTGAAACAAGAAAGAACATTAATACCTTGCAATGTTAGCTACGAGCTAACGTTAGCCTCGGAAAGCACTACTGACACGTCGTGTATAACCACCTTAGCTAACCGCTCGATCTTTGCCTGTCTTGATCCTAGGATGAGGCAGACTGTATCCGGATTGTTTTGTAGATGACTTACGCCCTGGTCGGTCTTTTTCTCTGGAGAAAGCAACCCATTTCTCCTTTTATTGAAGGATTACCAACGGCACTATTTTCCTGGCAACGAATGCGGTCTTCTCTGGTCCATGGCTGCTGGGCTATCCGTAAACTTCTTAAGTGCCTGCAATATGCTTTCGCTCGGGGCTGTGGAACTGAGGCGGGCGTCATACGCTGGTGGTAGTCTCGATTGTCCGTCGCTTTTTATTATTTATAATTAGCAACAAATTCGATTATGTATAAATTATTATTAATTATAGTGGGAAGAACAAATTTACGTAGTAACTATTCGAGCAACAAATTTTTTATGCCAATTAAAACCAAGAAAAGTCCCGTATGAGAGTATATCGATTCTCCGTCGCTTTTTATTGTTTATAATTAGCAACAAATTCGATTATGTATAAATTATTATTAATTATAGTACGAAGAACAATTTTATGTAGTAACTATTTGAGCAACAAACTGTTTGTGCAAATTGAAACAATGAAAATTCCAGTGGAGCACATCGATTCTCTTAGCTTATTATAGTGCAGGCGGAACTTGTTAACGTTGCAAAGTATAACTTGATCTAGGTACATATAATTTTATACCAAATGCTCGGTCTTCCCTGAATGAAATCTTGTTTAATCTAAAATTGGTTAGGAAAATGTATGAATACTTAAAACTTATTAAAAATTATTATGATAGAAGTAGAAACATTTTTTTAATTTTATCTGACAGAATTGAAGTATTAAGGGCTGTACAATAAAATTGATTGCTAAGTGGGTAGTACTGTTTAACGGTTTAATCAAAATGTACTTTAATGGAATCGAATTGATATACTTCCACTTACACGTTCGCATGAGAATCGATTAACCACAGTGTTAAAGCTAAAAGTACTGGAATGTTAAATTTCTGAATCGAGGTTTTGAATGTTCAAATGACTTTCAGTATGTGTTATGTACCTACACCTAATTAATTTAGTATAAAATTTTTTTTCGTTATTTACACTGTAGATTTTCACAACTGAATAGAAATAAAGCAATTTTCGGTATCGATTTCTACTTTTCATCTGTATTATAGCAAATGTTTTTCATGCATTCTCCACCTTCCTCATCTCTATTTGCAATGATGATACTCTTTTCTTTCAATCGTCACAAAAATTCTTAGTCTCATTGTCTATTTGTTCTAAGAGTAGGACTTCATTTTTATATAACATTCTTTCAAGTTCGTGTTTGTCTTATTAACGCTACAATTGTTTTGCGAAACCTCCTCGTTACAATTCGTCTACTTTCCTCCGTTTTTATGGAGCCACATTATACCTTATTAGTTGTTTTAAAACGAATAGGTTGTGTTTTGGAGCGTTCCTTGAACTCTCATGGAAGCATTTGTTACAGTTTGATTAACGAGTGAAATACTATCCAGTATTGGCCGGAAATGATATAATTTTAGAAACCGATATACTTTATTACTTGAGTTGATCTGCATATTTTCACAGTTTTTGTTTTGTGACGTTTCGGAAGCGCACTGTTTCTGTCATCTTAATCCTGAAAAACTGTTTTCGCACTTGGGTCGAATACATTTATCATTTTTTCATATATATATATATATATATATATATATATATATATATATATATATATATATATATATATATATATATATATATATATATATATATATATATATATATATATATATATATGTATATATATGGAAATGTGCCAATATCGCACCCATTTCATTAATCATTATTTATGAGGTAAATTTCTAGTAAAAATAATAGTATCGCGTATTCTATGAACTTTATTAATTTTCAAACAGTAACAAAAACTTACAAAACCATAGAATATGTACATAAAGAGAAAATAAAAAAATCTTAAAATTCGCCATTTTTTATTTTTTAAAATAGTGTTCCTAATATCGCATAGTGTGATATTAGGCTTTCGCTTTATTTATATTTAGTAAAAGATAAGAAATAAAACTACTGATTACTAATTTCAAGTATTTATTTGAAAGGAGTTTAAAAATATGTCAGTTAAGTGGTTTTAATTTTTTACAATTTATCCTTCTAAACAAAACTCACAAACAAAGGTCTCATAATTATCAGAACCCGAGCATTCTTCATGGCACCATACACGACATTTAATGCATCTTATCCACGGTTCTCGCCTAAATAAGATTGGTTGCAATAAGGACACTCACAATCATCATCACTATCTTCTTCATTTGTGGAGATAGTCAACGGCTCATCTATTTCTTCGTCACTTGATTCTGAAGACGCATCTGACACCTTCTTTCTCTTTCCTTTTGCTTTGTTAGGTGGTGCTTTTGACTTTGAATTTACATTTCTTTTAACGCTTTTGCTTGCTTTTACTCCTTTTTTTCTTTCCTTTTGTGCAATATCTTGAGCCAACTGATCCTTGTATGGTGAACTTGTAATTACTGCAGCGGGACGGCTTGGTCGTCCCCTACATTTAGCACTGTGAGTTTTTGGTTTTATAGAAGGAAGCGGGCTAATGTGAACAGGCAATACTCTAGGCGAATTAGGGCTGCTTGGTGTTGACTGTTCTGAGACAATTTTTTGGCAAATATAGCTAGGTCTTGGTTGCTTAATAGCAGCGACAGTTAGCTGAATATTACTAGGTCCAGACTGCTGAATATCATTAACAGTAATTGATGGATTGCTACTAGGCACTGACTGTTGAAGGCATATGTCTGACTCAGTTTCGAGAGCAACAAACTCATGACCTTGAAAAATATTGCGGTTTAGTGGAAATAATCCGGTTTTTCTGAAACCATTTTCTGCAGTAGCAACTGTTGCTGCCTTATTATAAGCTTCACCTAAAAGTTTTCCTATTTGGTAATGAGTAATAGCTCTATAAATTTTGCTTTAACCACGATTCTATAGATTTTGCACAATAAGTCTTAAAAGGAGCCATAAATGCCCTATCGAGAGGCTGCATTTTGTGAGAACAATGGGGTGGTAAACGTACAATATGTACCCCATTATCTCGTCCCAACTCTAGAAACGGCAGATTTCGCGTATGCGAGTAATGGCCATCTAATATCAAAACCGCTGGATCGTCTCTTGTTGGCTTAACATTTGCTAAAAATTGTTCCTTAAACCATTTTTGAAAACTCTCTGCCTCAATCCATCCAGATTTATGGCACGCTGCTATACTTCCTTTTGGGGTGCCGTCCCCAAATTTCATATTTTTCCTAGCGAATACCAAAAGGGGCGGGATATAATAGCCTGTTGCGCTCATACATGTAACCATCGTTACTAAGGAACCTCTCTCTGCAGAGGAAATTGCTCCAACTTGACGTTTGTATTGTACTAGTTTTGTATTGTACAACGGTTAAACCAGTTTCGTCGCAATTGTACAATTTATTTGGAGAATTTTTAATAAGAGTATAAAGAGGCTCATACAAGTCAAAAAAGGTTTTTACGTTCTCTTTTGTAAATCCGGTAATTCTTTTTAAAGATGTGGCCTGTGGTTTTCTTAAACTAAGCCGTGGATGCCTTTTCATAAATGAATGCAACCACTTCCATCCTGCTGCTTCATCTTGTTTGCGAAATGGGTGCTAAAGTCCATTTTTTTCTGCTAACTGGAATGCCATGCTTTTTATGTCTTTTGCCGTTAGTCCATAAAACCGAGATTCCATTTCCAAACAGTATGTTACCAATGATTCTTCTAATGCTATATCAAGTGTAGGTTTTTTACCAAGCTTTATGGATACCAACTTATTTTCATCCTCTTCAGCACTGTTTACCTTATCCTTTAGCGTCGATTTAGGGACACTAAAATGCTTCGATGCACGTAACACGCCCATTTCTTTAGCTCTAACACTTAATATTGCTTGTTTCATACTTTCAGTCGACCACTGTTTCCTTTTTTTAGGCGGAATCTCTAATTAAAAATTTCCCTGCACTTTAATCTACATCTAATTATAGGTATTCCTAATATCGCACAGTGCCGTATTATGGCGTGAGTAAGTGGGCGGTATTAGGCAAATTTCAGAAAAAACGTATATTTTTATTATTGTTGAAACAAGGCACTCAATTAAAAATCAAATTATTAACTAGTGAAACTACAACATTCAATAATGTTTCCGTAAGAGTTATATTATAAAAAAAACTTACCGTTACTAGTTACATATAATGGTGAAAATAACCTCAAAAAAACTTTTACCGCGTAAAATATTTCAATACTTTACGGACCAAAGATACTCGTGGTTATCACTATCGCTTCTTACTTACACTAACATCTGAACCTGTCGATTGTGTTTAGACGCCTGCAGGCCGTTTGTTGCAGTGGCGTAGAAAAATATTATGGTGTGCGATATTAGGACACTGTACGGTATTAGGCACAGTTCATATATATATATATATATATATATATATATATATATATATATATATATATATATATATATATATATATATATATATATATATATATATAGAGAGAGAGAGAGAGAGAGAGAGAGAGAGAGAGAGAGAGACATCATAAGCAATTACTATTAACAATAATTATAAATATAATATTTGTGGATAAATGCTCTTAGTTTTGGACGCACAAACAGTCACTATAGTGAAGTTAATTTAATTATTAATATAAAAATTTTAATCAAAATTCCATTTTAATAATTGACTTGACAGTTTATGTGTGTGATAATGTCTAACAAATTATATAAATGTAATTCACATTTCTGAAATTCCTAATGTATATTTTTGATAATGCTACAAATTACTAGCGAAACGTAAAATACATTACAATTAAACTATTCAGTAATTTAAGAACCCAAAGAAAAATCAAAATTATTGTATATATATATATACAGGGTGGGTGTCTACTGCGTGGACGGAGGATTTCTCGTTAACTATTAGAGATATCAAAACCAATTTTGGTGTGGTAATACACGATCATTGGACCTACAATCTAAAAATATTTAGGTATATACAGGGTGATCGACAAAAATATGCCAACCCAAACCTGTGTTTTTTTATGGAACACCCTGTATATTTTTTGCATTTATGGATTAACTGTTACATTTACTATAAAAGTATAGAAATTGGTATCTGTATCACTAACCATTCTGCAGATATCGTCACTTTACTACCAACATAGAGTTTGGAACCACGATGCGAGCGTTGTCATCACGATTTTGTAAATATGTTTATACCACCGACTATTAATAATAGTCTACTAACAAACAAACTGGTAAATTTTTCGAAAACATGTAAAACTATACACAATGATTAACTTACGCGAAATGTAATTTTTCTCAATTTTTTCAAACGTAAACACCCTGTATATTTTATCACACTTCGATTCCCCGTGAAAGGTAGATGCTAATTGATAAAAGGTTTCATAGCCATCTTCATTCTAAATCAATGTTTTAAGTAGGAAAATGTAGATGTAGATTTTTCTCCTAACCTTAAGGGGCTGTAACGTGGAGGGAAAGTGGTTTTGAACAAAAATTTATATGAAAGACCCTACTTTGTTTTTGCTGAATATATATATATATATATATATATATATATATATATATATATATATATATATATATATACTGCAGGATGTCCGCGGGGAACTACGAAGAATTGGTATACGTATTCTTTTTTCAAAGCAAAAATGATTATGTGCAATTTTTCCCAATTCCTAAACCCCTAAGGAGATATGGGCGGTCGAAGAAAAATGTAAAAGTAAGTAAAAAGAATACTCTTAACAGCTACTTATGTCTTAAAATTATGATGAAACAAAACTTTTAATAACAATTTTCATTAACAAATGAACAAGAACACAACATAGCACAAACATGCACATAAAATAACGAGGTAACAAACAAAAATAGTCACAGTTGTTCAAAGTGAGATCCACCAACCTCCCCTCATATTGCCACACGCCTTCGCAGCTCTCTTTTCCATTCGATATTTGCGAAATTGCCACGTATGTTGGTAAATGCATAAAAATTCGTTCAATCAATTCTTCTCTTAAAAGTGGTTTACTCTGCCCGTACACTAACGACTTAACATGGCCCCACAGATAAAAGTGTAAAGGTGTGAGATCTGCTGATCTGGGCACCCTGTGTACAGGTTCGTTTCTACCAATCCATCGGTTGGGAAATTTGCTGTGCAAAAACTCCGTTACAACACGCCCGTAGTGTACAAGAGACCCATTTGGCAAATACCACATGTTTTGACGTACAATTAGAACATCTTCAAGCAATGCTGGTAAATCTCCTTCCAAGAATTGTTTGTACATTTCGGAGTTTAATTGCCCATTAAAAATGTGGGTTCCAATGAGACTGTCCCCTATAATCCCGGCCGAAACATTTACCGTGAAGTGATGTTGAAGTTCGGTAATAATAATTTCATGAGGATTTTAATTTGGCCAAACGTGCTCATTGTGACTATTGTTCACTCCATCCCGACAAAAAGTGACCTCATCACAAAAGAGTGTAACAGGAGTATTATCATCATGTGTGATCATCCATTCACAAAACCGAACTTTTGGAGCCAAATCGTCGGGAAGAAGGTGCTGAACGGGTTGAAGGTGATACGTCGAATGCAGTGAAAAGTCCGGCCTATCGTTTTGTCAGTAGGAGGATTTGTACTCTGTTGCTGCTGTATAACAATTATGGTTGAACAAGCCGCACAGGAATACCGTATCACTGCATTCCTCATTTGATAAGGCATGATTTAATTGCAATTAAATTAATTCTAGTTGTTACAAAGCAGATGATAAATTGCATTTACATTCAAATAATGTTTGATGCAAATGACATGAAACGTCAAATAAGACACATTTTCTCAGTTTATTGTGGTAATAGTTGCCTAGGCAATAAAAATTGCTCTTACAATTACAGTGTGGATCTCATTTTGAACAACTGTAACCGTTTTTGTTTGTAACCTCGTTATTTTATGTGCATTTTTGTGCTATGTTGTGTTCTTGTTAACTTGTTAATGAAAATTGTTATTAAAAGTTTTGTTTTATGATAACTTTAAGGCCTAAGCAGCTCTTAAGAGTATTCACTTTACTTACTTTTACATTTTTCTTCAACCGCCCATATCTCCTTAGGGGTTAGGAATTGGGAAAAATAAAAAAATTTATATACATAAAAAGACTCTCTCAAATGGGGGTCCAACCCATGTCCGTTCGTTGACCAGCGAATGCTCTACCAATGGAGCAACAGGGGTTATGAATTTCATTCGATTGAAATTTAATATGTATATAATTTGTTACTGTGTGTATTATTATCATATGCTCGTATATTGCTAAGGTTGCACACACAAGTACGTAACTGTTTGTTTTAATAATAATTGCTATAAGCCAATTTTAAATATTAATCCTTGGCCATTTTATTGATTAGTGTTCATGAGTTTTTTTTATAAAATATAAAATTGAGAAATTTTATATACATAAAAAGATTCTCCCCAATGGGAGTCGAACCCATGTCCTCTCGTTGACTAGACGAGTGCTCTACCAACTGTCAGCTATATCCGTAATATTAGCTTTATAGATAATTTTTTGTAGTTATGAGAATTGCTTTTAGACAACGATTAAGTTTTATGTAGCTACTTTTTAGTCTTATACAAAATCTTACCGCTCTCCTAAGTTTATTTGAGCAATTGAAAAGATTTCTGGATTTTACGCGTGTTTTGAAAATATTTTATTTTATGGTGTAATTCTGTTTTCGTTTCTTTGGAAGACCACTTCATTGGCATTTTCTAACTTCTAACCAAAAATGAGTATTAGCAGATAGGTGGGACTAATTTTTATGGTAAAAAACAAGGAAAAGGATCTGTTTAGATTACCACCCGATAGCACAATAACCTTAACCATATTGTGATGATATGCGTACGTATCGGTGTTGATTGTTCGTTTTTTCATGATACGTCACGTACTATATATAGCATAATTATAATTTATTGTTAAACCAACATCTTACGATATAAAATCAACCACAAAACGTTTGCATCAAATTAAGAACTATTTAAATCAGCACCTTCAGTAGATTTGGAAATAAAATCTAATAATTTATGTGCAAATATACATATCCTTTCAATTAAGGTTATAAAAACTTTCAGTTTTCTATATTTGTTCAAGCGGCAACATTTAAAGCGAGCAATCACTTCGAAGGTTGTAGTTAATAAGATGGATTGAATTTGGTTATATTGCAATCCGTGCTCAAATAGCTCAGTTAGCATGGTGTTCATTACTGCTAATAATTGAACTCACGACAACTGAGTTCTCAGAAAATCCGTGATTTTCATTCCGAACATATATAGAAGTTTACATTAAAGAATCAGCTTTTAAAAAAGGCAACTTTATTTTTTAAAACATTATATTATGCGTTAAAAATGTGCGTAGGAAAGAGATATTTACATTAGTACGCAAAGTAAATACGATGCGTATAAAAACCATTTGCCAATATTCAAAAGTTTGCAATAATTCGACATTTCGATTAGAACCGATATAAATGCGTGAGCATAGCATAACAATCTAGCCACAAGTATATCGAGACCATTGAGTTGGTTTCCGCATGTAGCAAGAACCACGCAAAGAAAAACCAAATTGTTGCATAACTAATGATTATAATATCGTGTTGCCAAATACCTAACATCATAAACCATAAGGGCATATAGAAAATGATTTTTATTGCTTTGGTGGTGAAAGGGGTTCATAAATATTGATTTTGCATTTTTTAACACAAGCCTAATTTGGACTAATTACACCACAAAAGCATGAATATCAAATTAACGTTAAAGCATAATTATGGTCATCGGGATAACGCTTTTGGTCTTTTTCGCAGCCCAATTGGTGCATAAGTACTGAATTTTTGAGTATCTAGACAAAAACCTATCATGGGCTAATTAACGTCTTTGAAGTCTAATTAACAAAAAAAATGATACGATCTTTCTAAGATTAACTATAGAAGCAATTGTAAAATTCTGTCCACTTCCGGAAGTGTTTGTGCTATTTAATTAACAATTATCCATTCTGAATCCATGCTGGATTACTAGTAGACCCTATAGTTGTATTCTCGGATAAAAAGGAGTTGAAAACGGTATCTCACGTGAATTCTTACATTTTGACGTGTGTGGAAGTGGTAAGTGCAAAATACTTATTCCGTGGTGAAAATTACATGACTCGACTTTTTTTGGCAATTTGTGTCGACTAAAAGTAATTACTCATTCTCACTAAATCGTTAATACATGAATTGTGCAAATATGTACTTTCCGGCTTTATGGTTGAAGTTGAACGCTATTTTTTCTTAAATTCTTTGCCATACATATGGACAGTGGAGTATTTGGATGTGAAAGGCCTAATAAACAGAAAGTTTTTAAATTTCCATTGGAATTTTATAAAGAACAGGTCATACAGCACAACTAGAAAGAAGAAAAGGAAAAGGCCCCCGACGGGGTCATCGAGCTTTCCAAGCTCCTTCAGTCACAAATATGGATTCTCATACATTAAGTGTGTATGCATGGTGGGATTAAGGATAGGTGTGGTAAGGATATGATCGGAAGGAACCGAATCAGGGTTATGAGGAGGAAGATACCAGCCAGCATTCGCCTAACTGGCCGCACATGGTGTGCGTATACCCAGTAACCGTGTCGCTATATGTTTAAGAGGAAAACCCTCTGAAGAACCCTCACACAGGGTAGAGGGTAACGGGAATCTAACCCATTACCTTTCAAATGGTAAGCAGACTATGCTACCACACACAATTAGAAAATTTGCTTATCATTATGCAAAATCAGAAACTAAAAATGATAAACAGCTCTTAAGGTACAATGGGCGCATACATTTTTAATCCGAATATTTTTAATTATGACTCAAAATTGTGAAATTTTATACTTACGGATTCAATAGGATCACCCATACTAGTAATTAATCCCTTTTATTGTTTGAAAAATCTGGAACACTGGAACTGTGGCAGGAACCAAATACGCCCACGTACTACACAAAAATTAAAAAACACCGAACGATTTTCAATAGCTAAGCTATCATTATCAACAGTCGACTGGGACAAACTAAAGAAATTTCTAATCTATATACCATCAGCTTACCTGGTGAAAGTGAAAGTCAAGGTTATGTAAGTTTAATCTGTTCTTGGTAGTCTCATCATTATTTCGTAGAATTTGCTTGCCTTTGAAGATCTCTAAACTTTCATAGCAATCATCTTCGTACTTATTACTAACATCTTTGATTAAAGATATCTTATCAACTATATAGTTGTTATCAAACATATGTAGGGCTACGGCAGACTTATCCTAACGGTTGTATTTCATATGAGCTTAAAGTTACATATATTTGTTCACAATTTTTGCAATTAATTTTATAAATTCCCGACCAATTCTACTTATCCACCAATCATTAAGGTAAAACAGCAAACTTGATGTAAATTATATTTCTATGTTTAAAATGTATGTTAAAGGCGAGTCTACAAGATCAACCTGTTCGTTCATTAAAGGTACTTTTTAAAAATTATTATTAATTTTATTAAATACATAAATAAAAAGTGTACCTCGAGTAGAATTTGAACCTACGACATGTTGCTAGAGTACCACTCTAACCAACTGAGTTATCGAGAAGTAAGCCACAGTCGATGTAAATTTTGACTTTATGTATGTAAAACTAATGTAAATTATAAATATAATGAGATTACACTCAAATTACTTATATTAATGGAATGTGAGCCTGCAATATCGCAAGGATTCGCACATACCAAAGCAACTTGACTAATGTTAAATTATTAGTAAAAAGGTAACTTCCTTAACGATATTTTCAGGAAACCACCGAGTAACTAGTAGGTATTCTTTCACTGTTTAAGTAGAATCGCGATAAAACTCAATCCTCTTATAAAACAAAACACTCGTGCAGGATACAATAGCTCAACTCAATCTTCAACAATCCTTACAGTAACAGTTTTACTTATTAACAAATTGGTAGATTATTCAATACGTAGAATCAAATTAAACCCGCTACAACATTCTCAATATCATACACGATAAGCCCATGTGACGGCAGTTCTTACAAAACAATTTACAACAATTTCTAATTACATTCATCAAATTCCTTTACAGCAATCAAACACGCGAACACGCGAGCACGCGAGCATGCGACACGCGAACACGCGAACACGCGAACACGCAAACACGCGAACGCGCGAACTTGCGAACTCGCGAACGCGCGAACACACTAACACACTATATATATATATATATATATATATATATATATATATATATATATAGGATCTATGACGTAAAGTACAGTAGCACAAAAGGTACGCAAAACAGTTACCGACACGTTTATTGCTACTTTTTTAATATAATACATGTCGCTATTCACCTTTGAAAACTTTTCATGAAGTCCAATCGGGGTTGTAATTCTGAAACGAGTACTACCTATACATACTCACTGAAACGGGTCTAGGACAGTTCGCCGTCGCCGGTTCGCCTTCGCCGATTCGTCGTCGCCAATTCGCCGTCGGGACGGTTGGCCGTCGGTCAAATTCGCCGTAGGAACGATTCGCCGTACAAATCGTTGCTTTTTGATGTGCTATTATATTTCTCGTATGATAATGGACACCCTTACTTTAAATAGATTTTCTATGAGTTGGTAATGAGTGTCTCCTTAAAATTGTGTTTTTATGAGTTTATACTGAGGGTCTTTACTTTAAATAGACTTTCTATGATATTCTTTATTTTAAATAAATGGTTTTTCCGCAATTTACCTCAAATAATCCTTTGATAATTAACGTAATCTTAATTTAACAATAATTACATCTCGATATTGCTATAAATACAAAAGCATAGAACAAAAACATTTAGTTGTACCGATTCTTTGAGTTAATCAGGTGGTTGAAAGTTGTCATAATGGATAATGAAATTTTGTCGAAAAGAGGAAATATCTGAGGGGCTTAGCACATAATTACAATATGTAGGTCAATTTATAGTTAATATGTACATATCCTATTTTACTTATTAAAATCGTTTTACATCTTTAGTATTTTTTTACGTTATGCATTAATTTTGTGTGTTGGCATACCTAAGAACAAATTAATTTTATAAATTCGTCTAAAACATCCCCCGACGGCGAATCGTCCTTACGGCGAATTTGACCGACGGCCAACTGTCCCGACGGCGAATTGGCGACGGCGAATCGGCGAAGGCGAACCGGCGACGGCGAATAGTCCCAAACCCCACTGAAACATACCAAAAATATTCCTGAGGAAGCAGTGGTGCAACTAGTTGTTTGGAGATGTATTATTGTATTACTTATATCGCCAATATTCAACATTGTTTTCCTTTTTATGAGTGCTCATTATAAAGCACCAGATTGTCCAAGGGTGTGATTATAACTGATAATCACTGATTTACTACTTTTTCTCTCCTCTGCGTTTCTCAATACCTGATATCTGTCACCCTATATTACCACCATACCATCTTTCTCGAATGTTTTGAAGAAAATAAAGTATACGACTATTTCTTTCAGTAAAGCATGAGAACCTTAATCTCAGGGCCATTGGTCGGGCCCCTATGTTGCACGCTACTTTGTAAACTCTGTATCTTTGAATATTTTACAAACATACGAAAATGTTGATTATTACCCCTATAGGAATCACCGATCACTCCTAAATTAACAATTAGGTTGAGGATTTATTGAATTAAAATTCTCATTAAGTTATTTCAAATGCCTTCGGTTCAGAACAAGTATAATTGGGGGAGAAGGGTAATCAGTTCCCCTGTATAAACTATATAAACTAGAACTAAAACCTATTTTACGGGTTGTCCATAAGGGAACAGCTGGGAGATCCGTTTGGAACTCCAGCAGAGACAACCATATAACCTTCTCACGACGGTTTGGTTAGATGCCGACCTAGCGTTAGAACAGGAAGCAGGTGCAGACGTGTTGGAGTTGTTTGTTTAATAAAGGATTAACGCAAGCGTAATCAAGGATGGACTTGTAAATAGCCGGGGATACGATTGTGGAAGTGAATGGGAAATTAGATTTGATACTGGTTTTAGTAAAACACAGCTGCAAAACTCAATAATGTTACCGTTTAAACGTCAATTTTTTTAACTGCTGTAAGTATGTCAGTATGTCGACAGTTACCTGTTATTAGTTTCCTTATAGGTTATTGGGTTACGAGATTCGTACGAAATATTTCAGGGATTTTCTAGATGGACTATCTACTATGTATGTGACGTTTTCTACTCACTATAGATAATAAGGTGTTATAATAATAATAGAGTTAAGTTAAGCATGTCGTTCATTTCTCACCAGAAAGTACAAACAACGATAACTGAAATTTAAGTATCCTAATTAGTTACTTTGTATTGTTCGAGGAAATGGCTTTTGTTTACCCTTAAATAAATTATTATAACGCTATTCACTATTGCAATTATATATTTATAGAACTGTATGAAAAGTTAGATAATTAATGAATTATGCAATTGACTGTTTAGGTTAATAAATATGAATTGGTGGTTTAATTTCTTTTGACTGATGGATAATTAAGGTTTTCTCAGAAACTTAATAAAAAAGATTTCGTAGTACGGCACAACATAAATCAGACGTCAAATTAAAACCGAAGCGTAGTTTAAGTTAAACATTCATATAAAAACGTGGACTATTAAAATTCAATCATTCAAGATATATAAAAAAATAATGATCGTTCACTTATAGATATGATATATATATATATATATATATATATATATATATATATATATATATATATATATATATATATATATATATATATATATATATATATATATATATATATATATATATTAGCTGTGATAAAGTATTAACAGTGACATCCAATAAAAAAATTTAAGGTTATTCACGTATAGTTGGAAAAATGAGTAAATGTGAATATCGGATACAGCTCATGCGGTTATATACCTTTCTCGGTCTTATACAAGGCATTTATGCTAGAAGGTAAAAGGGCATCTAGTTTTCGTAACCGCGGGCGGTGAACTACGAGGCATGCTCGACGTTAGAGATACCAATAGTTAAGTCAAGTTTAACGCGGCACGGAAAACATCCACCCAAAAGTGTAATTCAGTGACTCTCAAGATGTTTTACTTATAATATTTTTACGTACATACATTGAAAGGAAAGCGCTACTTATAAAACATATTTATAAATACGATTATTAGAGAAAGACCTTTATCTAATGTATTTTCTGCCGTAACTAGATGCTGACTAAAAGGAATAAATAGCTTCCAACAGGTCAAATGTTTCACTGACAACGTTAACGTTTTTAGCTAGATCAACTAAGACTAAATTCAGCCTATGTACGTAGCAATGCACATACAAGGATTTTCTGCAAATTCACGAACTAAAACATTCGCCCCATTTACATTTTCTTTCATTACTGACGCTCCGTCGTATGCTTGCCCTATGTATTTTTTAATACCCAAACCCTGTTCAGTGTCACTTGTACTTCTTGAGGTAGATTGAGGTAGAAATAAAAACCTCTGATTATTGTTACAATTATTCACTTTAAATATAATATTAATGGGCATTCTATAATTATATTTTATGCCAGAATCATTGATGATTGAAATTCAAATTAAGGATATTATACGTTCATTAAGTAGCAGAAATACGTTAAAATTGTTAATTTAATAAAAATTGAGAAAAAATAAATTGACAGATAAATTCAGAAAAAGAATTGCGAAACATAAGTAGTGGGTGATAAAAGCAAGAGGAAGGAAATTAACAGAAGGGTATGAAGAAATATGGAGAAAAAATTAAACATGGGATTAACAATTCTATTAGAATTAAACGTATATTACTTTGGTAGTTACCATGACCATGATAATGTTTTAAGTTACCTTGAAATGGTTGTAGGTCAGATGCATTCTTTGTTTCTGCTTCGGGAGCCCGGCAGGGGTTATTTCGTCATATAGACAGTACTTTTACTGTACTACATAATTCACGGTATTGCGACATTTCTTTGTAGACATTATATATAAAATGTAAACGCACAACCACTGTAATCACTCAATCACAATAAATAAATACTGCAACCACATGGGAGGGGGAGTTACCCCTGCCTAGGATTAGTACAGTCACTGGGGGCTGGGATGCCCGGGCAGTTAATTAAAACTAATTGAAAGAATTCAAAGTGGTGGGAAACTTTGGACCCTAGGAAATTACAATTAGAGGATGAATCGTCTTCATGTAGATATATATATATATATATATATATATATATATATATATATATATATATATATATATATATATATAAATCGGATGATAAAATTACAATAAGTATTTAAAATATTATAATACTTAAATTGATTTTAGATTTGTCAGCCAATCTAATGCTGTTGTTGTTAATTGAGTAATCTCGTCATATCCATTAGTAACTTTAGTTTCTGGACATTCAAGTATCATATGATTAATTGTCTGCAATGTAGACAATTTGGTTATTACATAGCTTTGCACTTGAACAGCATTCCATTACAATGAGCATCCCCTTGACTCCAAAATGGAAATCATCAGTTTATTCTTAATTTTGTAGAATTTTGAAGATCTTACTATGTAGGAAAATTTTCAGAATATCTATTAAATTCTCGTTTTTGTGCCATTTGTCATATTCGTAGTGGTATTATATTAAACAGCGCTGGTAACCAAGGAGTTGGTGTAAATTTTAATGTTCCTGATAAATCTCATGGTATTTTTCCGCAGCCGAAAATTCCAGAGCAATACCTGCAATACAAAGAGTATTAGGGCTTGTGTCCCAGTAAGAGCCGGCAAGCTTTTGGAAAATGTTATTTCTGGTCTTCAACTTCTTAGTCATTTTTTCTATCTTAATTTTATAAGTTAATGATCTATCCAAGGAAATTTCCAAGTAAGTAGGATTAAAGTTATGTTTTAAACTTTCAGAATTCATCGTGAACTAAAATCTTCTGTCCTTGTCCTTATTATAAAGATGGAAGCTAGATACTTTAGTCTTCTTAGGATTGGGACAAAGGCATCATTTTTTAAAGTAGTCAACCATAATTTCGATATCTTTCTGATATATCGAATTCATGGTGTTGGTATTTAAGAGCTAAATCATCCGCATACATAAACGTCTGACAAGCAGTTCTTCGTAAATCGTGGATGTAAACATTTAAAAATACTGGTACAAGTACTGATCCTTGTGGTGAACCATTGTTTAGACATTTAGATTTGCTACTTCTGTTACCGATAAAAACTTTAAACTTACAGTTGGATAGCATGGTCTGAATTAAAAGTATAATCCTCTTACAAGGAATAAATTTATAAAGTTTATAAATAATGTCACCTTACAAACTCTATCGTAAGCAGCAGTCAAAAGCAATTAACGCGGCGCCTGTTTTTAATTGTTTCTGAAAACCTGCTTCTATGTGAGTAGTTAGTGCTAGAACTTGGCCACAGCAATTTCGTCCAGGTCGAAATTCTACTTGTTTTTTTTGGAAGGGTCGTGTCAATTGTATTTTTTGATATATTAATCTCTCTAGGACTTTGTATGGTACGATACACTTAATAAAGAAATTGATCTATAATTCATTGGATCATGTGAGTCTCTCCTTGATTTAAAATAGCTATAACCTTCGCTTGTTTTAATTGATTTAGAAGAGAACCAGTAGTATATGTTATTGTAGATTTGAAGTAACCAGTTTAAAACTGAATTTTCTAAATGTTTCAGAAATTCTGAGTAAATTCCATCAAAACTAGCTGATTTAGAATTCTTGGTTGTTTCGAGTTTGACAATATTTGAAATTCGTAATAAACGAGAAGCTATCGCATTTGGAGAGAATTCAAATTCCTTTTCAATCCGATTGTCGGCAGCTCCTAGTTTACGTAAAAGAGTCCAACTACTACTTGAGGGGTAAAATTCATGTTATCCATCATGAATTCCATTTATGTTTACGAAATTCATTTAAAGATTGCAGAATCAAATATGCGTTTTGTTGCGATGAATTATTCATATGATTTTTGTAATGTTGATGTGTTTCATTTGACCAGCTGGAATCTATTCCTTGCTATATGCTCATACTCTAGGAATGGATTTTGTAGCAGGGTTTTTCACAACTCCAACAAATTTATCATAATTTCCAGAAATAGGGGGAAACCAACGTAGATTTTTATTTACTGTTTGGCGAAATTGTTCCAATTAGATTTTTAAATATTCTATCTTGGTTTTGGAAGAGAATTAACAGTAGTAATTATTGTTTCAATTGTAATTAAACGAGGACGATGTTGAGCATGAAGAAACTTTGTTAGAACTCTTCAGGTTTATATAGGTTTATCATTAGTATACATCCATTCCAATTACAATCATTTTGATTGTAAATATATAACCCAGAAATAACGATTTACAGAAGCTCTGAAGGACCAGTAAGCCCATGGCTTGATTCAGTGTAACCTTCCACCCTTCTTTATCGAGGCAATTTTCTTGCTAATTCACTGCTTTATGTCTTTTATCACCTCACTTTTCCAATGTGGCTTCTTCCTTTTCTTTTTTTCCTCCTATACCACTTTCCAGTATTCTTTTTGGAATTCTGTTGTGGCATTCTTGTTACGTGCTCTCTCCACCTCCGTCTTTGTCTCTTCACTGTTGCTATTATATCTGGTTCGTTGTATAATTCTTGCAGTTCTCTATTTGTTCTTATTTCCCATTTTCTTTCATACACTTTCCTTAGCATTTTCCTCTCCCACACTCCTAACATTCTAAGTTCTATCGTGCCTAATGTCTATACTTCGCTTGCATACGTCACTATTGGTTCTAATATAGTCTTATAGATTTTAATTTTGAGGCCTATTGATATATTTTTACTGTACAACTATCTTCTGAGCGCTTTTGTGGCTCGGTTTCCCGCCATAAGTCTTCTCTGTATTTCTCTTCTCAAACCTGGTGTTCTGTACAACTCTGTGCCTAAATATACGAACTTATCTACTTCTTCAAAGGTATATATTTCCTTTGCTAGTTGTTAATCTTAATTTATTTGTATCATTGTACTCTTGTTCTGTCCATGTCATGTACTTTGTTTTCTTTTCGTTTATATTCAGGCTCATATTTTGTGCTGCTTCTTCCAATTTCAAACTTGCAGTTTTCAATTCTGTCTTTCTCTTTGCTAAAATTACCAAATCGTCGGCAAATGCGAGAACCTGATGTTTATTGTGGTATACTAAACCGGTTCTGGTTAGCTCCTCCTTTCTAATTACATATTCCAGTGCACAGTGAAACAGAACTCGTGAAAGTGGGTCGCCTTGCCTCAGTCCCTCGTGTACTTTAAACTTTTCTGACATGTTATTCCTTATTTTAACTATATTGTTTGTTTCAATGTTACTTTTATCATTTTTGCAAGTTTTCCATGTATACCTAGGTCATTTAATGCTGCATATAGCTCTTTTCTACATATGGAGTCGAACGCTTGCTTGAAATCTATGAAAACTATGTTTGTTCTTTTTTATGTTCATAGCTCTCCGCTTGTAATTCTCTTAGCACAAATATTTTGTCTATCACTGATCTCCCTTCTCTAAATCCACTCTGGTATTCACTTATCACTTATTCTATTCTTGTTTTTAACATATCCTTTAGATGTGTTGGCAGGATTTTATATGCTACATTTAGGAATGCTATGCCTCTGTAATTCTCACAGTGTGTTTTGTCTCCTTTCTTATAAATAGGTAATGTCACTGCTTCGTTCCATTGTTGTGGCAATTTCTTGTTTCCATATTTCTTGCAATAAGTTATCAATTCTTCTCCGCCATACTTATAATGCTCTACATACAACCCGTCATTCCAAGGACTTTTATTGCTTCTAAGGTTAATTATTATCGTTTCAATTTATTTTCTTGTTGGTGGTTCATCATCGCCTTCATTGTCTTGGTTGTAGTTATCTGGAATTACAATTTGTTCCTCGGTTACTTCTTTATCCTCTACTTTTACAGTAAGTAACTGGTTAAAATATTCTTTCCATAGTTGTAGTACCTCTTCTTGTCCTCCTACTAATTCTCTATTACTGTTTCTGTACAATAGTCTCCTTATTTGATAGCCTTTCGTTTCATCTTTCAATTTTTGATATAGATTTCTTACTTTCTTATTTCGGTAATTCGTTTATATATTGGTGATTATTTCTTCTATGTACTTCCTTTTTTTCTCTCTCGAACTCTGTTTACATTTATAGCTTTTCTTTTTGTATGCTTCTTTTGCTTGTTCTGTATTAGCTTTTAGCATTTCTATTCTCATTATTTTCCTCTTACATAGTTGTTTTTCGCATTCTGCATCAAACCATTCTTTATCTTTCTTCCGTCTACTGTCCTGGTTATCTGCACTCCGGTTCATTACTCCGCATAATTCCATCCACAACTGCTCTATATCATTGGTTTGATTAGTCGTCTGTATGCTGTTCCTTACTTTATTCTGGTATTTCCCCTTCTCTTCGTTTTTTGTCAATCTTCTTAGTGTTCTTTGGTCCCTTTTTGCTTTCTTCCTATTCCTTTCCATTGGTATTCCCTGCTCAAATTTTGTTACTACAAGGAACTGGCCAGTATCTGCATCTGGCCTTCTATATGTTCTAATGTTCTTTATCCGGCTTCCTTCTTCTTTTTCAATTACGATGTGATCAATTTGGTTGGTATAGGAACCATCAGGTGACTTCCAAGTGCCCTTGTGTATATTCTTTTTTTGGTAAAATGTGCTCTTCATGATTCTTTTGCGAAATCTATTTATAGTTGTCCATTTTCGTTTATATATTCATGTTGTGCTGACCTATAGTAGGCCTAAACCATTCCTCCTTCCTTATCTTTGTATTTGCATCGCCCAATATAATTTTGAGATTATCTTCAGGTATCCGTTGGTATTCTTCATCCCGCCTACTATAAAATTCTTTTTTGCTTAAATCTGCTTCCTTCGTTGGGGCATGTAATTTTCTGGTATTTTCCCCTGAGTCTCAAGTAACACATTCTGTCAGTTATGGATTTAAACTCAACTGCTGCTGACTATGTTTTTTATTTATCATAAATCCTACTCTCAATCTTCTATTCTCTCCTCCTTAAAGTAAATACAGTGTCCGCCAGTGAACCGGGAAATTTTGAAGTACCCAATTTTTTCAGAAAATGTTTATTATCAAAACTTTTTTTACGGGTTTGAGTAGAGGAAAGTATGCCATTTCATGTCTTAAAAATAATTCCGTTCAAATGAGAGCCATTTTTGTGTAAACACTCTTCTGACCTAGATTGCAAATTTTCTACTCGGCGGAGCAGGACAGGTTTAATTCGCTCATTTTCTTGTGTAATGTTTATCGCTAATTCCAGTAAAGTTTGCGGTCTATTACTGTATACCCTGTTCTTCAGAAATCCCCAAAGGAAAAAATCACATGTTGGAAGATCAGGGAATCTTACTGGCCACGAAATGTCACCATGTTTAGAAATGAATCCTCCCGGGAAAAGTTCCCTTAAAGCAGTCATAGACACGCGAGCAGTATGACTTGTAGCCCCGTCCTGCTGAAAATAATTATGTCCGGAAACCTAGGTAACTCTTCCGTTACAAATGTTCTTATCATGTAGCGGTTTGCCGTCATACCCAATGCCCAATAATCATCATCATGTACACGTCGCAATATTACTTCGCTGAAAATCCTGCGAGCAAGCCTATTACCATCTTTCAACTTTTGGATGACTTGAATTTTGTGAGGGTGGAGAGATAAGTCTTTATGCAAAATTCGAACGATGTGTCGCTAATGTTTAGTGCAGAAGTCCACTGCAACGCAGTGGACTACGTGTTAATGCTGCTCGCACTCTATCAATGTTTTCCTCCGTTCCTACAGACCTTATTGCCCCTTTATGCTTCAAGTTTAATGTGGAGCCAGTTTCTTCAAACTTTCTTACCCACTGCATAACTGCATGAGCGGGCGGCACACTTTCCTGTCGTGGACCATTGAAATTATTACGAAACAATCGTTGTACCTAAGTCACACACTCACCATTTTTTATAAAACGATTTTACGCAAAACCACGCTGAACTTCTGACCACTTCTCTGTTTAAATGTCAGTAACTGTCAAACAATAATCAAGTCATGCAAACATTTTGGCCGCAAAATCTCTTGATCTTTCGACATGCAATTTTTTTTTTTGTGGGGTATAGAGTAATAGATCACAAATCTTACAGGAATTAGCATCGAACAGCAAACAAGAAATTGAGCGAATTCAACCTGTCCTGCTTCATCGACATGGTTTCCCTCTGAGCGGAATTATTTTTTAAACATAAAATGGCATAATTTCCTCTACTCAAACTTGTAAAAAATAGTTTTGAAAATAAACATTTTCTGAACAATTGGGCACTTCAAAATTTCCCGCTTCACTGGCGGACCCTGTATATTCATCTATTTCTATGATGTGATTCCTTTTCTGATCTATTTCTTGTATTGCTATTATTTCTACTTTACATCTTTCCATTTCCCTTGCTAATTGTTCCAGTGCCTCGGTTTATATGTTCTTCTTACGTTCCTTATTTCTTTGTGTTTTTCCCTTTCCAATTTTGTTAGATCGTTGTTAATAAATATCTTTCCCGTTGTTCTTTGTTTCAATTTTGATTTATTTTCCATAACCTTTTTTCATTTCCATTCTCCATTTCTGCAAAGAATTTCTCCCAGTTTATAAGCTGCTTTGACTTTGACCTCTATTCTCAGCTGATTTTTCATGAAGTTCTCGACTGCATCCTTTAGTACTGTTGGCTGGTTCTGATCTATTTTGATTGCACTCAATACCACATTATTCTTCCTTTTTCTATCCATTCCATGTGTTTCTTTACGAACCCTAATTTTTTCTTGATTTCGTTTCAGAAATTCTGGGTAAATTCCATAAAAACCAGCTACTTTACAATTCTTGGTTGTTTCGAGCTCGACAATATTTGAAACTCGTAATAAGCGAGAAGCTATCGTATTTGGAGAGTATTCAAATTCCTTCTCAATCCGATTGTCGACAGGTCCTACTTTTCGTAAAAGAGCCCAACTACTACGACTTGAATGTGTAAAATTCATGTTATCCATCATGAAATCCATTTATGTTTACGAGCTTCATTTAAAGATTGCAGAATCAAATTTGCGTTTCGTTGTGATGTATTATTCATATAAGCCTTGTAATGTTGACGATATCCGCTAGGAATAGATTTGTAGCAGCGTTCTTCGCAACTCCAACAAATTTATCATAATTTCCAGAAATAGGGGGAAACGTGGACTGCTATTTACTTATTTGGCGAAATTGTTCCAATTAACTTTTTAAATGTTCCATCTTGGTTTTGGAATAAAATTAACAGTAGGAATTATTGTTTCAATTGTAATTAAACGAGGACGGTGTTGAGTATGAGGAAACTTTGTTAGAACTTTTCTTGAGGTGTTTAAAGGTTTATCATTAGCATCCATCCATTTCACTTACAATAATTATGGTTGTAAATATATAACCGAGAAATAACGATTTACAGTTTGAAACACTGTAAATAAATATTTTAAATTGGTAATAAAAGTAATAAACAGAAAATATTGAGAACGGATGTAAATTTTGCCGATCAATATCAAATACAAATTTAAGTTTATATCCATAATATTTACAAATTGCAAGGCGATGTCGCCATATAAGTATCATAATGAGTTTATAATGGTGAAACCTGATTAACTTTTTCATCTAGTAAATGTACAATAATACTCAGTAGAAAAGTCGAAGATACTTTTTAGGTTGTAACGGAAACACGTGAGTAATTCTGGAACTGCCTATTTAAGAGTAACTCAATATTGGACAGACAAAGAGCACTATAAAAATTGATATAAAAATGAACCTTCATTTTTTATCATATCTAGATATAAGATATACGCCGAGCATATATTTTTTTATGGAAAGTAGACTGCCTCTTGGGTATCACAAAGAAGTTGTGGCAATGTATATTGGATTGTCAGTTCACCTTCAGAGTGACACCTACTCATGACAATTTTGAAAGGAAGCTAACAACTAACATATGTTACATTTATTTTTTTGTTAGTTGGTTAAGGGTCGTCGTCTTTACGCTAAAAATTTAAAAAAGGTCTGAATAATTGATAAAGTTCTCTAGAAAAACATATTGATTTGACTCGGATACTGCAGATTTTCCAACTGCAAGTAATAGAAATACATTGAAATAAGAACGCTGTTAATGTTTCAGCCTTATAGGAAATTTATTGTTCAATATAAGAAGCAACTTGCTTTATATTTATGTAAAAGCTAAACGTTCCTTAATTCTTATACAACTTTAAGTGTTTTGAGAAATAAATTTGAGATTTTAAAGTTTGCTAATGCTATGTGGCAAAAAAGAAGTTTTAAACTCTTCCATCTTCTAAACTGAAAGGTTCAAATTTGCTTTACAGTAAAATAAATTTGTTTAAAACTAAACGTAGTGTTACTTTTTATGGAATAATATTAGCGTTACTTTCACATCCATCATATTTCACATTAACGTGCTTTTATGTTCAGCTATCCAGCTTCATAACTTAAATATAATGAGAATATGAAAAACATCGAGATCACAACTTTATAACCGTATATAATAAAATACTTATCTTTTTTGGGTTTTTTAATGGTGTATGTTAAATTATGCAATCAAAACGTTTCGATAACACTTACAGTTATCTTCGTCAGTAGTAATATTATCTATTGAAATCGTTAGAGATGTTGAAACAATTTTGCCAAGTTGAAAAATTAAAACATAAACATTAGCCTGCTATTAACCCCTTACTGCATGATTTTTTTGTTTTTTGAAATTTAAATATATGTAATAGTACACATGCTTAAATGCACATAAAAAATATTAAAAAAAATATTTGTCATGTATTTTGGAAAATATCCTATTTTTTTAACGTGTGCCAATTTTGGAACAAATTGCAATAAAAACATTATTCATGAAATCAAACTGAAATGTATTTTTTTTAATAATTATAAATATATAACAAAAGTATTTTAAATAGTAAACAAACTTGCTCTATTCCGTGTGAAATTTATAAAAACAGTTACGATCTTTATTTAGACACAGGAAAACTGAACATTTTTTTTTTTTATTCATTACTACAATCTGTCGCAAGGCGACATTCAATAGTTGGTTTGTCATATACATATAATAGGTGAGTATCATTAAGGACGTGTATCCAGCGATATCACTCCTATATTAAACTTATTTCTAGTTTTACATAATATTTACATATTTACACATTGTCTCACTGTGTATTAGGTCGAGCGGTTTAAACCTTTTTAATCGCGGTTGCACCTCGTTGTTTTCTGTTAAGCACTTCACTAAAACATTGGGGTGAGCTCTGATTCGATCACTATATCGCGCACTAAATTTTTGTATTTCCTCGTTGATGGTGGGAATTGCGAGGTCACGTATTATTGTTTCATTAGGTACGTACCATGGTGCGTTTGTTATGTTTCTTAGCACCTTCGATTGAAATCGTCGAAGAATCTCAATATTAGAGGTACTAGCTGTACCCCAAAACTGTATATCGTAGGTCCATATAGACTTTAGCATGGTTTTGTAAAGTAGTAGTTTATTTTCTAGGGACAGTTGAGATTTTCGCCCTCTCAGCCAGTACATTTTTGTAGTTTTATCCCTAGTTGCTAAAGGCGGGTTCTCACTGGTCAATGCCATGGATCAATAAGATTGAATCAATGTCATTGAAAGGAAATTGACTAATGTGAACACCATTTCAACGACATTGATCCATAATGTTTCGTTTCAATGAAAGTGAAAGGCAGGTCTACTTTCATTGATCAATGGGATTGATTCAATGAAATTGAACAACGATTGAAGAGTCAGAACGAGGTTTCAATTACATTGAAACAAATACGTACTCCCGCGACTTAAAATAATAACAACCGTGCATCATCTGTGTCGCAACAGCTGATAACCACTGTCGAATATGCACATTTTGCATTTACAAACAATAGAGTAGGGATTTAAAACGGCGTTCATAACAATTATTCAGTTTGGCGAATTCGGACGTGTAGTGTTATTACCGTTGTTTAGCCCATTCTTTGCATTTATATTAACAGCATGGCAAATTTCAAATGGCGAGATAACCATATACCTACATTTTTGGAATTGTACCATAGAGAAGAATGTTTGTGGAACATACGAAATGAATCTTATAAAAATATCACGATGCGTGAAAAATGTTATGAAAAAATTCGTTCAAGCATGGAAATAGAGGGTTTGACAACAAATGACATAAAAAGTAAAATTAAAAGTATTCGCACATCCTACAAATCTGAACTAACTAAGTTATTGAAGGCAAATAAAAGTGGTACCGGAACAGAAGATGTGTACGCGCCTAAACTTTTCTGGTTTGCCCAGGCCGCCGCATTTTTGAGAGGGGTGTCCATTGCAAAGGAGAGTACCTCAAACTTGGTGAGTAAATAACTACTAATATATATATATATATATATATATATATATATATATATATATATATATATATACGTGTTCCCTTTTAACGAGGAAAAGTGTGGAAAACAACAAAATTAAATATTAGTATGTTTATATTTATTTGTTTTATAATAGTATATGCGTACAAGCTGAAACTAGATAATCACGTTATTGTAGACATGAATAGTTACGGGTAAAAACAAACATCTTTTATATCATATTCCATTGCCAAGGAACAGCTTCAGTTGTAGTAAATTTTACAGCATACAAATCACGTAATCGCCCAGCATTTTTAGTGTAGTTGTTACTTCCTGCATGTGGCAGTTCCAGTAATCCTTCAAACATATGGTGCCGCCAATCAGCTGTAATAACAGTCCCATTTTCTACATCTTCCCTATCAACGCATCCGGAAGGAAAATATGTACGACTTGAGGTCTTACGAAGCCAGTTGTGCAGGACACATGTTGCTTTAACAACCAGTTCTGTTGTTTTCACTTTCAGGGGAAATGGTTTTTCGTACACTCTAAATCTCGATGCCATAATGCCAAAAGCGTTTTCGACAATTCGACGGGCTCGTGAAAGCCTATAATTAAAAACACGTTGTTGAAGTGATAGTGGAGTACTTCTAGGATAGGATTTCAAAAGATTTGTCTTCAAAGGGAAAGCATCATCACGAAGAAAAACTCCGTTAGGTGGTAAATTCAGCAAATTTCTACAGCTTCACATAAAGATGATTTTGAAAATACTCTAGCATCATTTACTCTGCCATTTGTGCCTACATCGATATATGTAAAGCAGTAGTTTGCATCAACCAATGCAAATAAAATTATGCTACAACTATGTTTATAATTGTAATATTCTGAGCCGGTATGGGGTGGTTTACGAATACTACAATGTTTACCATCCATAGCTCCGCAACAATTGGGAAAGTTCCATTTTATATAAAATTCATGTGCAATATCATTCCACTCTTCCTCGGTTGAAGGAACCTGTAACATAAAAGGCAATGTTAATACTTTTATAAAACGAACTAAATTATTTTCATTTCAGAATATCGTAAACACACAACCTACAGATGATGCTAATCTACCTTTTCCACAGAGGAGTGAAGCTGAAGAACTAGAAAATGTAGTTAAAACAACCATTCTACAAGAAAGTCAAGGTACACACAATCATGGGGACATTTTTACTGCATCAACTTCAAAAGGAAAAGCTACACCTAGAGAGAAATACGGTGGCAGTAATACTACACAAGCAATATCCAAAGGTAAACGAAAACATGAATATTCAATAGAAGATGCCGTAAATAAATTGCAAGCTATTGCAAACGAGTGCAAAGAGAGTGATTACGAATTTGATCTCTTTTGTAAGAGTTTAGCTTGTCAATTGAGAGAAATGCCACTCCAAAGAGCACTTCTGTGTCAAGAAAAATTACAGTCAGTAATGACGCAAGAAAGACTGCAACAATTAATCTCATCAGAGCAACACGTAATTAATACTACCTGGTCTCAACACAATTACTCCGAAGGGCCATCGCCATATTCCAATTCATCGTCACCCTCGCAACATTCACACGATGCAGACATCATAAGTCAAGCGTTCACCAATATTTAAAAACATTTATAGAGTCACGGCAAAATCTTTTCCGTTGTGGGGGTGAAATTGTTAGAGAGAGACAGACTTAACATACCAACTTCCATAATAACCCTGATAATTACAAATGCTATATCTATGTTAGTGAAATACACGTTGTTGCGTTGTTAGAACTGCCGAATAAATTACAATGTTGTCAGCTCTTCTGTTTACACATAACTTCTAATTTTGACGTTTTACACATTTTGAGATTTTCCCAATATTAATTGATGATAAATATAAGCTCCTCGAAATTATACATGACTACTTCAAAATGTTACAATTGCTTAATCATTGCAAAATGATCTCAGAACTGTTAAAAGTATTGTTACTTAGTTGAGAACGAGTATTTCCATCAAAAACTAATTTTCAAAATAAATGTAAACAATATAACCTAAGTTTTATGTTGACGTCGAATTTCATAGGTTTGGCAACAATGTCAAGCGCTGACGTTTATCCCCACATTGGAAAAGAGTTTGCCTCGACTATACCTACTTACTTTTTTTTAGTTTTATACAGTTAGTACAGTGCAATTAATATGAAATTCAGGTCATCGATGCAGGAATTTTTTCGCAAGAAATAATTAATTGCACTGTACTAAGTGTTAAAAACGCTGAATTTGTAAATAACTTTACCTTAATAAAATCTTGCAAACCGTCGTATATAGCTTTACAAATGTCTGGTAGAAACTGTGAAATACTATTCTTGGGCACTCTATACAATGCACTCAATGTAGCAAAACAGTCTCCTGTTGCTAAATATCTGAGACCCACTTGTAATTTTAATTTTGCAGGAAGAGCTTTCCTTAGTACAGTATCTTGTTTCTGTATAATAGGTGCCTCTTTTTGTAGAAGTTCCTCAAATTTTTCTTCGCTCATTCTTAAGTGGTTTCTATACATATCCAAGTCATCTGCAGCTAATTCTGGCAACAACTTAACCGAAGCACCTTCATTTCTCCGTCGTAATATCCATTCCCTGACCCATCAGCGTCGATGTTTTCTTATTTTTTTGTTTCTCACTTGATTTATTAAATATTCACACACAAGACGGATCCCAGCACGCACAATTTTCGTCTTTGCAGCCATTTTTAAAACTGATACTTTCTCAACTGGATGTTCAATGCCATTGAATAGTGATTCAATGCCATTGAATAGTGTGAACGAATTTCGAATTCAATTCTGCTTTCAATGACATTGATTCAATCTTATTGATCCATGGCATTGACCAGTGAGAACCCGCTTTTACGTTGTAACAACTCTTTTTTGTGTTTTATAAAATATACCTCAATTTAGGATCTTTCCTTCATTTAGTTCTAAATACAAGAAAATTTTAATTATTGAGATATGGTTATGAAGTAGGCAACTTAATTTGCATATCTACATAGTGCATACTTTCGTAGAGATTTATATTCCTACTTTCAATTTTTATTCATTTCTTATCTTATACTTAACGCGTCTGCGTTAAGTTATTCTGCTCATATCTTGTGCGCACAACCGCATCATCCACTTCGCAAGCCTCCATTTTTTTCACTTCCTGTTTAATGTCGAAACAGGAAGCTGCTTCTTTTTGATTTTTACCTAAATTTATGTGAAAGTGCCATCGAATTGGTGGTAAGATATATTTTTAATACATTTACATAAAATTAAAGCATTTGTTCTTTTTAGGCGCTTTCTTTACTTATTTTTTGTACCATTTTTTACTTTAATTACACTTTTATCATTACTTCAATTTACAATGTAATTACATCTTAAGTACGCATTTGATTTTATTGTTGCGTACATTTTTCGTTTTATGATTGCAATTTTTTTGAATGGAAAACTTCCAAATAATGCAATAAGAAGTGTATTTAAAAGTTTTAAGAAGAAATTTATACGGATTTTATGAAGATAATTTCAGTTTGGGGTGCGGCTGATAACATTATGTGAAGATTGCACAATGATGACGTAAGAATGATTTCATGCAGGTTAACCGCTTCGTAATCATATTTAGATACCAGAGGTTGTCAAAGAGAAAAGTTTGTGTACAAAAATTTCTAAGGTATTTATGTAGTGATTTATTTAGTACTTTAAGCATAATTTTAAGACCTTCATTATTTCATCAGTACATTTGATATTCAATAAACATAGTCTGTATATTGTTATTTTTTTTACATTTTTATAAACTCGGTTTAATTGTTCCGACATTTACAACCAAAAACAATTTGGCGCCCGAGAACTTTTTTATTATTAATACATTGCATATTATATTATTCAGGATAAGTGAAAATAATCAAGCAGCAATTCAGGTAATTGAGCAAATTAAAATTTAATGAACCTACCCTATTAATCACCCGACTGAATCAAAGGCACAACTATAAGTGGTGTAAGGTTTGTATCTACATTATTTATACGATTTGTAGTTTTAAGGAGAACTTTACCTAATTTCATTATAACTTACTTTTTATTATTTAAAATTTTGTATACGATACACCTACATCACACCCTGTTATTACAACGTTTTGTCCAGATATGGGGTTTCCAGGTTAGTTTCTTATCTAGATGGATGCCCAGATACTTTGCGCAGTCTGCTTGAGGGATTTGTTGGTTGTTAAATGTCACCGGCGGGCAAGTACCTCTTCTTAGGGTGTATGTTACGTGGACCGATTTGTTTTCATTTATTTGTATGTGCCACTTTTTGCACCAGTTCTCGTCCAGCTGTATTTGCAGCTGTTGGGATGCGAGGGTTGGATCAGTGTGAGATGTAAGTATCGCCGTGTCGTCAGCGAAGGTGGCTACCATGTTACCCGGTACTGTCGGAAGATACGCAACCCCTGAGCTTACCGGGTACGCTGTCATATCGAATAGTGAACTGCCTATTATTAAGGTACGATTGTAGGATTTCAAAGTAATCTGTAGGTAAGTTTTGGTTGATTTTACAAAGTAGTCCCGCATGCCAGACCTTATCAAATGCTTGTTTAACGTCAAGAAATGTTGCAGTACAGTATTTCCGCTCGTCAAGTCTTTAGTAATTCTAGCTACTACCCTGTGGATTTGCTCTATTGTTGCGTGTTGTTTACGAAAGCCAAATTGATGGTCTGGTATTATGTAATTATCCAACAGGATTGGGGAGAGCTTCTCAAGTAGCACTTTTTCAAACACTTTCGACAAGACTGGTAGTAGACAGATTGGTCGATATGATGCGGGTTGATCTGCGGGTTTTCCTGGCTTTGGAATGGGAATTGTTACCGCAGTCTTCCACTGCTCGGGAAAGTGCCTGAGACGTAGTATACCATTAAAGAGAAAGGTTATAAACTGGTTACCTTTTTGTGGAAGTTCTTTGAGTATGTTACCTGTAATTAGATCTTGTCCTGGGGCTCTGTGTGGGTTCACGTTTTTATGACTAGTGGCTTCTATTTGGGTCATTTTGAACGGTTTTATTGGTAGACTCATTTGATAAGGCATTTCTAGTTGTTGGTTTATTATTTCTGTACTGTCGTCATCTGCCGGAAATGACGTGAACACAATAGCTAGGTGTTCTCCAAGGGTCTGGGCCTTTTCGCTGTCGCTTCTTGCCCAAGTGTTGTTGGGAGTACGGATTGGTGCATTGTGATGTTGTGGTTGTTTTAAATATCTTGTGGCTTTCCAGAGCGAGTGGTCATTTGTTTCGAGTGGTGACAAATGTCTCAGATGGTTTTGCACATTTTGATTTCTGATGTCACTTAGCAGCTCTTTGATTTCAGTAGTAGCCCGGTTTAAGTTCCTTTTGTCATTTGGGTGCCTTGTTATTTGCCACCTCTTGCGTAGCCTGCGTTTTTCTGCAATTTTTTGTTTGACTATGATTGGGCAGTTTACTGATTTGATGTATTTGGTAGGTTCTGGTGTGGCTTGTCGAGCAGCGCTTTGGATGGTCTGATTGAAGTGAATTACTGCATCTTCTAAATCCTTTGTTGGTTTTAGAGGGATATCTATATCCAATTTTTCTTTACTATTTCTCGAAAGAGGTTCCAATTCGTGCGTTTATTTGTGAGTGTAGGTGCCTTCTCCTTGAATATTATATTGGTACCTAGTGTTACCAATAAGGGCGAGTGATCTGTTGAGAGATCAAGGCAGGAGCTGATATTAATGAGATTTGAGTTTATGTTTTTTATGTAACAAAGGTCGAGCAGGTCTGGCAGTTTTCGGAGGTCTGTGGGCCAATACGTGGGGTCGCCTGCTGATAGAGGCTGTATTCCTAAATTATTTATAGCTTTAAGCATTTCTCTCCCTTTTGTAGTAGTTACTCTAGATCCCCAGTAGACATGTTTCGCGTTATAATCTCCCCCAGAAATGAATCTGTTGTCTAGTGTACGAAAATACTGTTCATAATGTTGTTGTTTGTTGTTGTGTCGTGGTGGGTAGTATGCTGCTGATAAGGCAAGTGGACCTAGCCAGTCTTCAACAACTATAGATGTGGCTTGCAGATGTGGTTCGTTATATTTGGGAAGTTCGTGTTGTCTGGTCGTATTCTTGATGATTATGGCTGAACCAGCGTGCGCAGTTCCGTCTGGGTGTTGTGTTGCATAGAGTACAAAGCCTGGTAGTTTGAGATAACTGCGTTCGGTGAAGTGCGCTTCAGAAATCAGTACTATGTCGAGATAGTGGACATTAATGAAGGCAATAAGTTCTTCTTTGTGGTGTATTAGCCCGTTGGCGTTCCATACAGCAATCTTAATGTGTTGGTCCATTATTAGTTCTAGTTACAATTGTGGTTAGCAGATTCAGCATTGTGCTCATTTGTTCCATCAATTGTTTCATCATCTGCTTAAGATCGGCTATATCAGTTAGGTGCTGTGGTGCTCCCAGGTTTGTTAGTTGGTTGACGTTATCGGTATTATGTTGGGTATTATTTGTGGCTATCTGGTCATAAGAAAGGCCTGGTTGATATATTTTTGTGGTAGGTATGATTTTTGGTCTTTGTGGAGGATATAATTTTTGATGAAGTTCTTTGTAGACAACACATCCGTTATAACTTGCGGGATGGTTTCCATTACAGTTTACACAAGTAACTTCTTTGTATTTAGTTGTATATTGTGAAGTGTCGTGGACGCCAGTGCATTTAACGCATCTAGGTGTACGGTTGCAGAAGTTCTTCGTATGTCCATGTTTCTGGCATCTCGAACATTGGGGTATGTTTTTCTTTGGTCGCGGTGGTTCAATTTTAACGATAGAGTGCATAAGTTTTTCGATCTTATATACATCTTTGTTATTGTCTGATGGTTTTAAATCTACGACAAAAAGAGTTAGTTCTATTTTAGTGGAAGCTTGCTTTACGTTCCATATATTGGTTGCGGTGTGACCAAGTGACTGTAATTCCGCTTTTAATTCGTTTGTGTTGGTGGATGGATGTAAATTTCTGAGAAAGACACAGAATCCGCGTTCCTGTTTTACCTTATAGTTGTAAAATTCCGTATCTTTTTCTTTTAAACCTTTAGTTATACGCGTGTATGCTTCTGACGTTTTAGGGAGTATTTTGATTTCGTCATTAGGAAGAGCCTTGATTGTATATGTGTCTATGTCTATGGATTCCAAGAATACAATTAATGGTTGAATAGTTTTAACTCCCGAAACAAAAATTGGTGGTGGTTTCAGTTCAACTTTTTTTGAATTGTTAGTCTCTTGTTCATCAGTATTTATCTTCGCAATTGGGGTAAAGCGGTTGGTGGGGTTTAGCCAGTAGTTCGTAGTTTTGGGTTACTTTGTTTGGTCTATTTGTTTATCAGGATTATCTGTATGACCGCGTTTTTTATTCGTGGCTAGTTGCCAGTCTGAATCTTGGGATGTTGATGCGTTGCGTTGTTGAAATATAGGTTGAGGATGAAATGAACTTGTCGTATGTCTTGAATGAGAATTTGTGAAAATGTGTTATTAGAACATTTAACACATGATATATGAGACTTTCCCTTACATTCTGGATATTTGCACATTTGCCTTTCTTCATTTACTGTTGATAGATGGTTCAAATTGTCTGTTCTTATTTCCTGAGCGGCTATTTGCGAAAAAGGGTATTTTTTCTTCTTCAGTTCCAGTTGAGGTTGTAAAGAGTTACTTGGTCTATTCCGAAAGTGGAAGATACAAATTATCATTTTTCAGATGTCGTCTCCATAAAATCCAACTATTTACGCAAATCATACCAAGAAAATGGAAAAATTCCCTCATGTACCATTTTTTTGATCGAATTTTAATTCTATAGTAACCCAACATAGAGTCCAGAAGATCTACTCCCCCCATGTATGCATTATATACAGCCACACTTTGGGGGCGGGAAATAGTTACATCACTTCTTGATTGTTTGGAAAATCTTCTTACTTCCGATGTCGGCTGACTCCCAACATATGTTGACATAGTGTTTACAATCTTATTGTCATACCAAGATACAACGGATATGTGTACACCTTCTACATTGGTCACTGCTTGAAAAACTGCACCTCTGCCTTCTTTCCTTATATCTGATTCCTTGGGAAATTGAAATTCTGGCACACGATTCGCTCTTACTGTCCCGAGAGGTAAAATTCCATTCTTGGTAAGGTATATTTGAAGGGGAACACTAGTAAACCAATTGTCAAAAAATAGTTTGTAGTTTAGATTTTTAGAAATGGTTTCTGAAAGCTTTACGGCAACGTTGCTGCTTGCGCCTAGGTCTGGCTGTCCGTCTTTCAAAATAGTAGTTCCACAATAATAATCAAAGTCATAAGTGAAACCGGATACACCACTTAAGACAAAAACTTTATAACCCCACTTATGTGGCTTTTTGGGATTGTATTGTTTTAGGCTTGACCGCGCTTTTGTCGGAATTATTTGCTCATCTACGGCCATATGTTCTTCTTTAGGAACAAGCAGAAGTCGTTCACGAATTTGGTCTAAAGATGGTAGTATCTTGAAAAGCTTGTCATACCCTGTTTGCCCGTGAGGGACTTGTAAACCGTTGTCATTGAAATGCAAAAAGCGCTTTACTTGTTCAAATCGATTGCAGGTCATAGCCTGTGAGATATTTGGAATCTCGATTGAATTATTCCAGTAGTTGATGGCAGCTGAATGACTGACATGTATATACAAATGCCACAAAAAGTTCGTTGCTCTTCTTTAGTAATGTTGGGTGCTTTTTCAGGCCTAGTTTGTACTCTAAAAAGGTTTGACTGTTCTGCAATATAATCTAAAATTTCATCTGTAAAGAATAAATTATAGAACTGAATAGGATCTTCAAGTTGTTCTATAAAATTTGGAAGGGTTTCATCTCCTTTGAATGCTATAAACTCTTCTGAAACGTTCAGAAACTTTTTTTGTCAGTCAATTTTTTCTCTCTGCACTTTTGTAGATTTCGGTTTGACTTTTGATGTTGACGGTAGATGTATATTACTAGCGGAATAATTCTCGTTGTTTTGTGGTATTTGTAGAGACTGCTTCAATATAATCAAAGGTACATTACTATCGCTATCGCTGTCAGTTTGGTCTATTATAATGTCTTCCCCGACCGACTCACTGTTTTCACAAAATTATTTTTTTCTGACACGTGAATTGATGTTTTCGATGTTCGTCATCAGATGATAAGCTTTCATCGTCACTACTAGTCGTTGTAGGAATTAATACTTTCTTGGTTCCATAAAATCTTGTGGTATCCATCTGAAAACAAACAAGACGTAAGAAATATTTTATGTCTACACTTCAAACTGTTCCACATATGGGACATGTAAACAAAAACAGTTTTTGCGCTGTTTATAAAAGAAAAAATAAGTTTTTATGCTAGATTGTGTACAATAACAACTTACCTTTATATAGATATTTATTTTGCACCAAAATACGCACAAATAACAAAAAAAACTGACACGAGAAACATCCACACAACAGGTTTATGCGGCCAGCTGATTACTGAACACGAACTACATACACACAAATTGCTTCTAGAGGGGTATGCGATATTAGGCGACTGAGAAGCGAGCGTGCCAAATATAGGACAAATTAAATTAAGGTCTTAGAATTCAAGGGGACTTGGAAAAAAGTATATATTTTTCGAGTGCCAAATATGGCATAGTATGCGGTAAGGGGTTACTATAATAGTTTGAGAAACGTATAAAGACAACTATAGAATTAAATTTTAGGAAAGAATAACTAGGTCATTAAAAATTAAATATTGTTAAACTGTCTTAAAGATGACAAATCAGAACACCCTCTAAACGGTCGAAGGCTAACAATGAAAAATGTCAGCCAAAAAACACATTTGACAACATTTAATCAAGTTATGATGTAAGTGGAAAGTTGTGAAAAACTGAAATTTGAAATTGATAGAAGCACTCACAAAGATATACATGACATCAATTAAATAGCGCCTAAATAGCCGCACATGACGTACGAATACGCAGTGATCATGTCGCTATACAGGGTGATTCAAGAAATTATATATCTAATCATTTTAACACAAAACTTTCATATAAACGTAAGTCTAATAGTGCTTCGTTTTCGAGATACAGGGTGTCAAAGTTACAAACAAAAGTTGATTTTTGAAATACCTCCAAAACGAAAAACGATATTTTCTTATTCTTATAATCTTATAATAAATAGGGAATTAAAGTACTTTGGTTTTAGCTTATTAATACGTTTTATTATGCACAGTGGCGTAGAACGCAAGAGGCAGTGGAACCTTTTATTCCCTATTTGTGTATGGAGTAAATTGGATTTCTTTATTACATTCCGAAACCTTGATGTTTGTAGATAAAAAGGCACACTTTGTCTAAATCGATAACTTTTATCAGTTTCTAAGATATTTGCATTTTTTAGGTATTTGTTTCCAAGTGCTTAGGCAGGTTATTAACTTTAACACCATGCATCTCGAAAGCGAAGCATTATTGGACTTGCGTTTATATAAAAGTTTTGTGTTAAAGTGATTAGATCTATGATTACCTGAAGTTACGTGTATTCTTCCCGAAACACTGATTTTCACGTTTTCATATTGTTTGCTAAATACTATAGAATAATTATAACCTGTCTAAGCAGTTGGTAATAAATACCTAAAAATGCAAATAACTTAGAAACTATTAAAGTTATCGAATTAGACAAAGTATACCTTTTTTATCTGAAAAACATCAAGGTTTTTGTATTTTAATAAAAAAATGTGTTTTACTCCATTGGCGTAGAAATTAAGGATTAAAAGGTTCTACTGCCCTTTGCGTTCTACGCCATTCTACTTAGTAAAAACGTATTAATAAGCTAACACCATTGTACTTTGTGTCCCTATTTATTATACCAAGAATAACAAAAAATGCCTTTTTTCGTATTGAAGATATTTCAACAATCAACTTTTTTTGTAACTTTAACACCCTGTATCTCGGAAACGAAGCACGATTGGAATTACGTTTATATGAAGTTTTGTGTTAAAATGATTAGATCCATCATTTTCTGAAGTTACGTGTATTCTTCCCGTCTGAAGTTACGTGTATTCTTCCCGAAACACTGATTTTCACGTTTTCATATTGTTTGCTAAATACTATACAATAATAATAACCTGCTTAAGCAGTTGGTAAGAAATACCTAAAAATGCAAATATCTTGAAACTGTGAAAGGTATCTAATTAGACAAAGTATACCATTTTTATCTAAAAAACATCAAAGTTTCGTATTTTAAAAAAAGAATTCAATTCAATTCTGTTGGCGTAGAAATTAGGGATTAAAAGTTTGTACTGCTCCTTGCGTTCTACGCCACTGTACATAGTAAAAACGCATTGATTAACTAAAACCAGTGTACTTTATATATCGCTATTTATTATACTAAGAATAACAGAAAATGCATTTTTTCGTTTTGGAGATATTTCAAAAATCAACTTTTTTTTGTAACTTTGACACCCTGTATCTCGGAAACGAAGCAGTATTGAACTTACGTGTATATGAAAGTTTTGTATTAAAATGATTAGATCTATAATTTCCTGAAATACGGGGGGTTCCTCACGAATCACCCTGTATCTTTATGGGGAAAACCCCCTCAAACAACCTCATACATGGTAGACGGTAACGTGAATCGAACCCATTACCTCACGAATTCTAAGCAAATCGTGTTACCACTGACCCGTCAGCTCAGTTGTTTGTCGTTTCCTACATACATACACTATGATCAAAAAGTTCCGGTAATTAGTATGTTTATTTTCGGGTACATTTATCTTACCGTCTTCAAAATAGCATCCATCTAAAGCAATGCACTTTCTTTATTTCATCTATACTCGAAAATCTCTTTCCACGAAGCGCTAATTTAAGATTTGAGAACAGGGAAAAGTCTCAGGGTTTGAATATGGTGCTTGTTGGATGGTGTTTACTGCGTGTTTGGTCGTATTTTGATCAACTTTGACGCGCTTCCTTCGGTTTTGGTTCATCCTCATAGCGCCAATCGAATGATTGTTGTATCAAAATCATATTCGTAAACCCATATTTTGTCACCAGTAACTATGCGTTTCATCATAGTAAGATCGTTTGTTATCTCTGAAATCATCTGTTAGCCCACTGCCTTTCGGAACTGTTTTGAACGAAATTCAGGTATTTTGAAACAAGTCGTGCTGCAACGCGTTTCATGCCCAAAATATCCACTACAATGCGCTGGGGCGATCCATACGTGATCATAGTAATACATACATTATGTATGTATGCATGGTGGGATCAAGGATACGTGCGGTCAGGATAGGTGCGGTGAGAAGATTAGGCAGGGGATTGTTTATAGGTTGTTACATCAGTAGAAGGTTAGTACTTGGTGTGTTTAGGTTAGGTCTTAGACATGGAAAAGTAACAAATATGGGGCTAGAACTGATGGAAGAATGTCTAGAATAATCAATCTAATTCCGTTGCATACTGCCAACCGATATTAATTGCTACGGTATAAGTTATTGTTGAAATTTATTAATTATTAATTTATTAATAGCTATTATTTTCGCTTAAAAATCCCAAGAAGCTTGGTTTTTTAAGTTTTTCATGTATAATTGTTCACTGTGGGTGAAGCACAGGCGAAAAACCAAGGATGTGGCTTAGATACGTGGGCGATACCTTCGTATTTTGGCAATACGGCAAGCAAAAGCTGGACGAATGTATAGTTCATCTAAATAGCCGTGTGATCTCCATAAGATTCACATACTTTGGAGTCCAAACAAAAACTGCCATTCCTGGATGTACTTGTACACAGGAATGACAACTTTCACAAGTGCATACGGGAAACCTACGCAGACGCGAGATGTACCTGCACTAAATCTCCAATCACAACAAAAATGTATAGTTAGGCGTGCCAAGATGCTTGGACGATAGAGCTAAAGCAATATGCTCAAAACAAAAGGACCATGAGAAAGGAAAAAGGAAATATAGCAAAGACACTTAAAGAAAATGGCTACCCCGATCTAACACGTACAGGGTAACCTAAAAAGAAGAAACAAAATACACAGCGAGAATACCATATATAACAAGCAGCTCGGACAAAATACGAAAGATAGGCAGCAAATACAAGATACGCACTCTCTTCAAAACCACAAGAACTCTCAGGGAATACTCAGTAAAACCAAACCACACAATGAAGTACATTGGGTATACAACCTATGATGCGAATGCGGCAGATCATGCGTAGAAGAGAGCAGTAGACCGCTATAGGTTAGAACACAGGAATATAACAATAACATCCGCAAAAGCGAAACAAAAAGATCCAGAATCGCCGAACATATCTGGAAGGAACTCAATTAATACTATGTACTCAAAACTATATAGAAAAATAAAAATTTTTTATGAAAAAATTTTCGTACTTTTATTTAAATTTTAGCAATTTTGGTGTTAAAAACACTTATATGATGCTTGATTCGAATGTTAATGTAGCGTCACGAAACGATGAAATGCTAGGAGATGGGGGTGGGAGGAGCGCGGGCGTGCTTTATATGCACTAGTGACCGAATTGATGGTGTCTTTACCAACGATACATTTGTGTGTTATTTGTGTTTCATTTTCGTGCACTCTTATTTTAGAACGTGGAACCTTGTTCATTATATTAGTATATAGAATTCCCACCCAATCTATATTGCAAAGTATTCAATATCAATATATTTTGGAATTAAATATAAAAGTATTTAAACTACTTAGAAAATTATACGGGTAATAGATTTTGGATTAAAGTTTTCTCCATATAGCAAATTAAATTTATAATTGAAAATTTAAAAAAAATGCAAAATTATCGATCGTCTTATTATTGATGAGATGGCGCGAGAAAGCACAATAGGAGTGAATTATGCGTCGTTTGTTTGTTAATATTATTGGATGAATTCAAGTTTGGGGACGAAAAATTTCCTGTCTTATCACGTGATGGAGAATGATGCAAGCGAGCAGAGTTTGGGGTGTTTTAAAGGAATAGTGGCTTAAGCAATTTTAATGTATAAACAAGGTCAACTTGTAACGAAAGAAGCAAGGTTAGACATTAACCTTGTTGTCGAAATTGAATGTAACGGTAAACACGTGTTAACGTTAAGAACTAATTATGAAGTCTGGACTGTTAGTGAAAAGTGTTCACGGGACAAATTGTGTGCGGTATCAAAATCAAAGTACCGAAAGTATAGATGAATGAGTGAAATAGTGACGATCTTACTGAACATTCTGATTGTAGAATAACTTCGTTTGTAAGTTATTTGTGCGTATGGACTACTGAAACATTAAATAGTGTGACAGTTTCTCCTAATTTGTACTGTGAGTGATGGAGTTATTGACCTATAAAGGATAGTATCATTTATCATCATCGTCATTTGTTACCCAATTAATATGTATGTAATTTAGTACAGGGTTTCAACTTTCATTCATATTAACGATATTTGTTTTGCATTTATTAAATATAATTAGCCAAGGAATTCAATAATCAATTACCTTTATGTTTTTTTTTGTACTATTGGTAAGAAGGTAACGTTTCGAATTAAGTATGTAAAAATTACGACTCAATTAAGATCAAAAACTACATGCAAAGCGACGCATATTTCAGTAAAACAGATTAATCATTTGAAAGATAAGGTATTAACATTACTCTTAGCAGCTACCGAATTTGAATACTTAAATAGATGGATTTACGTTTAATCAGTTACGGATTATTTCTTGATACATTTGTTGAAACGAATATAGCGGGTATATTCAATGTTTTGTTTATAACGTATATGTTACAAAATCTCGTTAAGGTTTGGGTATTTATTATTTTGGGCCAAAATTAATATATTGAGCTTGTGCAAATGAATCTTAACTTTCCCTTTCAAAGATAAAGTGTGTTTAGCGCATTTTATATTTGGATTTAAGTTAATTGTTTACCGAGTTGACATCGCTCTTGGTTTCTATGATCAAACTGGATAATTAACAGCTAGTCTAAGGCCTTTTTTTTTTAAATGAGATCAAAGTGATGCTAGTGGAATTGTTTCCCGCGTTTGATCTTTATTCTATGGTAAGTGTGAGGTAATTGAAGCATTATTTCGGCTTCTTTACGATTTATAACGAACCCCCCTTTTCCAGTGAGTTATGTTGGCAACTCGCTTATTTTTATAAGCAGTACGCAACGCCCAGGGTGAATTGACCGCGATTCTGTAATTGGAGAAGCAAATCTAATGCAATCAAAACCATTATACCTTGTAATGAGTGTGAATAGTAGGCATCTAGCACCAGTAAGAGAAGGAGAATTGATAAGGAAAAAGCCAAAGGCCACGTATTAAATTCCCTCCTCAAGGAACAGGGCGGGCTGCTTGAGCTTTCCAAGCTCCTTCTACCACAACATGGATTCCCAACATACATACATTTACGTATATATGCATGGTGGGATTCCGGATGGGTGTGGCCAGGATAGGATCGGAAGGAACGGAAAATAGTACCCCAGCATTCGCCAAGGAGCCGCACATGGTGTGCATATACGCAATGACCATGCTGCTACATGTGTATGAGGTGAACGATAAACAAATTCATTCTCCAGAGTCATTTACTAATAACAACAATGGGTCAAACGGTAGTAACGGCGGACAATCTGGATGAATTCATACAAAACCAAGATATCTACAGGATTCGTTTTAACGAGGAAAGATATGATAAACATAAATATTTAAGTTATTCTTTTGTTATATAATTGATGACGCTTGTCATAATCGTTGATATATTACTTGTGCTTTTAGTCGACTGCGAAATTATTCCAGATTAATTTAAACAATCTGTAACAGTCGAAACGTATGTTCAATGTTCACACTATAAAAAAGTTGGGGGTTATATAATATTTATTATACTTTTGTACATTGTGTGGATCTGTATTTCTCTAGGTTATAAAGCCAATTTTCTAGACTTTGATAGTTAAGGAATATAACTTGAACATTACCATAGTAAAATCTAGTACATAATCCTTCTAAACCTTTAAGTAATCATCTAAATCCTATAGAATGTTAAAAAGGGTTTATATCGCGCGTTATAAAATTCACTCAGTATGTTATAAAATATTATTTCGATTATATAAATAAATCCTGTTTTTATTCACTTCTATAGAAAGGCTCAATTTGTGGTATTTTTGTAAAAAAAAATGAGTTATAATTTATATTTCATCAATAATTTAAGCTCATAGAACATTAAGCATTATATATCTATATGAAATGAAACATTCTCGGGTTTGTGTTAATCTTTACATTTTAGAAATATCGGCTAAAGAGCTTATCATGTACGGCATTTGTATTCTAAGTGTAGCTCAAGTGACGCTTCTACCGATTTTAGCTAGAGCTACTATACCCGATACATTACGTGACGTGTAATTTCAAGGTTTCTGATTTTTACCAGTAGAAGAATAGGATTAAGCGAAAACAGATTTTATGTCCTAAAAAATTTGTTTTCGAAAACAAAATAAAGATGAAGTCAAAAGCAAATCAAATTTATTAATACTTATAGAGCAATCCTCGATTTTATTTTTAGGGTGTTTCGTGGGCTCAACTATGCTTATCACCGAGTTAATGACTAAAGTTAAAATAGTAACGTTGTTTTTTAAGAAAATGTGGCGTATTAGAACACGATTTATCACAGAGTTGTCTCTAGGATGAAAATCGATAAAACTCTTAAAAAGAAAATTACCACTGAGAATATGTACAAGCAGCAGAATAAGATTTTCTTTTCTAAAGGCTAATTTGCATTAAAAGATAAAAGCACAATTTAAAACAACAAAAAATAAAGGTAAAGTTCTGAAAAATATGCAATATTTTCATTATTATTTGATACATTTTTTTTGTATTAATTCAAAATTAACAAATACATCATTTCCATTTTGCTTCAACGAACTGTATTTTATTTCTCTGTTACCGTATGTAATTTTTTATTTTTTGTTTATGTTTTAACAAAGCCTTACAGCAGAATTATATAAACCTTTCCATTATTAGAATGTAATTGTTATAATGAAAAATCATTAAAAAGGCGCGTTTTCCTACACCTTCACCAGTCGCCGACAACTGCAACTGAGTAACCGCGACTGGTAGTAGCCGCCACCTAATTCGTCAAACCCGTTTTACTAGCCTGCGTCGTTTAACGCTAGTAGTACGGATGCGGTCGAAATGACCGATCTCAATTTTAATTCGCTTCAAACTTTTTTTATATCGTTTCAATTTTAACAAAATTTTATTACTTTTCCTAAAAGTGACTAATGATATAATATCTTAGGAACTTTTGTTTGCATTGTGCCCCTTTAAGGGGTGTCTCGATAGATAGTTAGGCAACACAGCAAACCCCCATAAGAGCAATGTTAAAACGTTCTACCTTTTTATATTATTATGAAGTTATCTGAAACTGTAAAGAAACGCGTTAGACGTCAAAATAGTCCCGAAACCTTAGAAAGGTTTCGGGACTATTTTGAATATAGGGTTTTTTTTTCAAAATTTAATTTCTATAATTTTTTATTGAATTTTTTTCCTAGTAGTGATTAAATTGGAATATTTTTATAACTGATGATATTTTACGAAACCTTAGAAAGGTTTCGGGACTATTTTGAATATAGGGTTTTTTTTCAAATTTTAATTTCTATAATTTTTTATTGAATTTTTTTCCCAGTAGTGATTAAATTGGAATATTTTTATAACTGATGATATTTTTAACAAAAGCCATATATTCAGACATAGGTTTTTCGAAATACGAACTGTTTCAATTTTGCTATCGATAAGTAGCGGTACGCTAACGCTTTCCCAACTGAATTACGGAAACGGCTTAAAGTTGAAGGATTGCATATATAATTTCTTCGCCTTTTTGGATATCGACAGTCTTTACTAAGATCGGTGAGTTTATTGATGTAATTACGAAGCAAATGATTCCGACATTCTATTTTTCTCATATAAAATGACGGGCCGTACGGGTCTCCGTCACCAATCCATTGGCCATAAATTAGGTTATGCCGTGAAATTGATTCTGCAAATCCTTCGCAAATAATACCAGATTCCATTGCAGTGGAAACCTTCATGATCATTCACATCATGGCCTCTGGCACACAAACACCAATATTTGTTTTTTACACCCATATACCGTTTTGAAAATTATTATTAATTTTATTAAATACATAAATAAAAAGTTTACCTGGAGTAGGATTTGAACCTACGACCTGTACTTTGCTAGAGTACCGCGCTTATTGGTTCATAACAAAACTTATAATAAAAAAAAATCTTTTTTGATTTAGCTCCGATTATTATCGATGCCTGAAAAAATCCTTTATAATAAAAAAAAAGATTTTGTTATAACTTACAACTTCAGAAAGTGCAGAATGGTTTCTACGGTAAGATCTTTTCTCCCAAGCTCCGTCTGATATCACTGATATAATTGGAATGTTACTCTCATTTTTTTCTTCTGCGGATTCGGCTTCTTTTTTTGCAGTTTTGCTCATTAATTATTGGTTTAAATTATGGACCGAGGGTAAAATGCTGTTGTAGTATTTTAAATATGTGGCGTTAGACATCTGTGGTATATCCATTTCTGAAGAAGCTCAGTTAATTGGGTATATCCACTCCCAATTGATACAGCACCAACAACAGCAACACGGTTGGTTGAACTAAAAGAAGCATCAGTGGCACCAGTCCTTACCACATCTGTCTTACCGCACATATTACATATAAATGTAAACGTACTTTCTAATCCTTCTATCTTTTCTGATATGATATCTATATCAAAAAAAGAACAACCAAAACCAATGCGTTTTAGTGATTTAAACACATTTAAGAAATATTTTATATCTATGATCCTGCGGCCTGATAAATTGTGTTTCTGAGTGGCATCGTTTTCCAACAATAATGAAGCATCTGTGCTGTCTTCATCAAACGAAACATCAAATTGGTCTTTGGGTTCAGTATCTGCGTCTGTCACCATTTCTTGACAATTATCGTTATCGGGCACCAAATTTTTAGACGCAATCACAAATTCACAACGGGTGTTTGATCAATAAGTATCGTTTGCAAAATGCTAGTACACTGATAGCAATCCCGTAATTGTCTACATTTTATTAGAATACGCGATATACTTAGGGTTAATTAAAGGGAAAGTTATTTAGCCATTTTCTACACTTAATTATATTGCATATATCTCTTTAAATTTAACATTGGGTAATTAGAAAATAATAGGAATTTGTTGTTATACAATTTATTTAAATAATATTTTATGTTGATTACGTGTAATTAAAGAAAAGCATGGAGTTGAGGTACCTATATAATAAAATAAAAGTGACATTAGTTTTAAAAATTTTTATAAAAAATAAAAAAAATTCAATTTTATTGCAAGTTACTTTAGTCTTTTGTAAATTACTGAAAAAATGATAAAGGGATTTGCATAAATTATTCTGAATATTGATTTAATCCCTCATCTTGCCTGTGGCAGATAAGTTATTCAGGTAAAACTTTGAAAAACTTTCACTCCGCTACATTAGGGAGCGCTGCGATCAATTCATATTTCGTCAAGTTATCTAGAGGGGCATTAAGTACGGTTGTGGTATTTATGACCACACAATTATTTCCTAATCTGCATGCGTTAGACAAATTTCGAAACATTCTTATTAACCGATAATTAAAATTCCAAGAAGTGAAATAATTTCCAATAATGATATTTTTAATAACTATCCACTTACTAGAAGTTTTAAAACTTAGTAAATATAAATACTCGTACAAATTGAATCAACAACTTTAGTTAGGTACTTTAGGTTCAAGATGTCGAATACGTTCAAGATGTAGAAATATCTTACTGAATCCGAACTGCAATATGAAACTGATAATTTTAATTTGTACGATTCCGACGGTGATAATCGTAGTGATAATAGTGTAGTGTCATCAGAGGAGGGTACATCCTACGTTTTGGAAGATGAATTGTCAAGCACCAGTAGTGATGATGACGAAGATGAGCATTTATCCAGTTTTCCAGGAACATCAAACATTAGTGTGGAATATGATGCAGCTGGCGGTAATGGAGAATTCTAAGTGATTTGAATAACGGTTGTGGACGTATATCTCGTCATAACATACTAAGAGAAGAATCTGGGCCAACCGGATGTGCTTTTTATTGACAATTCCATGATGCGTAATATTAGGAGGTCTACTGAAGCTGAAGCAAGTAGACAATTGGGTGGTAGTCCATGGACAACTTCTTTGGAAGAATTAGACGTTTATATCTTGTTTGTACGCTCGTGGGATCTATTGTGCTAAAAACTTTCCAGTAGATCAATTGTGGAACAAAACATGGGGGCCTAATTTCTTTTGTGAAACAATGTCCCGAGATAAATTCAACCAAATAACTCGTCGAGATCGTCAAAGGTCTGATAAGTTTGCTGCAGTATCTGAAGTATGGAATAAATTTGTGAGTGACTGTAATATGTGCTATAAACCAGGAGCAAACATTACAATTGATGAATAACTATTTCCTACAAAAGCCAGATGTCCATTCACCCAATATATGAGAAATAAACCCGATAAATTTGGTATAAAGTTTCGGATTGCAACTAACGTTGAAACAAAATATATGTTGAATGGATTTCCTTACTTGGGCAAGGACGATTCAAGATCAACTAATATTGTATTATCTGAACATATTGTGATGAAATTAATTAAATCCGTTCTAAAAAAGGGGAGGAATGTAACTGTAGATAACATTTTACATCTCTCAATTTGGCTCACTGTAACCGTTAACTGTTTGTTGTATGCAGAATTCGATAACGTGATCGAGATCGATAAACATCGTAACGTCGTTGTGGATTTTAGCTGTTAAAAGTGGTAGCTCTAACCTGCAAGCTTCAGTGTACAGCAGCAGCCGAAAGAAGATGGACACATACTTGGACGTGCAAGGGTTTAGTGGTGTTAACAACTAATTCATACCGAAAGAAATTGCCGTGGTTACAGATAATGGTCGTTTATCGTTGATGCTAATAAAACCGCCTCGAGGTTACTTTATATCAGGATCCATGTCACGACAGATAAAATTTGTGGAGGATACTTATCATGGGCTGAAATGGTGGTCGGGTCATGTACATTACAACAATTTCCGTGAGGAGTTGATGAGAGTGTTGCGCCCATTTAACAAAATTCACGTTAAGAGCAGTGAAAAACAACAGTTTTTAAGGTTTCTTAACAAACCAATAGTAAACCTGGAGGAGACTGGTTGGAAAAAGGAATCAAAAGCATATAGCTGTTTAAACCATAACATCACTGAGCCTATGTGTTCACTGGAAAACGCCTTACTACTGCAAGACTGGACGCATACCAATTCCAAAGATGTATGCGGTACAAGTGTTGAGATGCTTGAAATCGATCCCCAGCCACAAGAAGAATGTGTTTCGGCTTGTATGTGCTTCCAATCAACTACCGAGACACGCACCTAGGCCGTGTGCAATTATCGTAAACACGGATCCTGCAAACAAACCAGGTCAGCATTGGACCGCTATCTACATTGACGAGAATGGTAACGGAGAGTATTTTGATTCCTTTAGACATATACAATAAAACAATACTGCAAGATTACCATTCGGATGTGTGTGGGCTTTATACCTTAATGTTTCTATATTTTAGATTACATAATTTTTCTATATTTTAGATTACATAATTTACCTATGTTTGATTTTGTAAAAAACTATTTTAGTACATGTTTAATTCGAAATGACGAGATAATCAAATTATTGTTTAACGTCTGTTACCCAACCATTCTATTCTGACAAATAAAGAGATTTTTTAGCACCTTACTTTTTTAATTAAGAATTGCGTGATACCTACTGTTTTTTTTCTTTCTTTTTAATTCAGCATGTGTGTTTTTAAAAATCGTGTTATAAAATTTATGATTTAGTGTTTTTTAAAAGAAATTATGTTAACCATTTATATTGGTAATCAATTTTTTAGACTGTTAAATTTAACAGGATTATATAATTACACTGTAATTAGCTAAAAGTATACATTAACAGTGGTTTCGTTACTACATATTGTTGTGGAATTTCAAACACGTAATTATTACATTCCAACTTTTAATGTGGTTTTTTTTATAAAAACAATTTTGCGTGCGTATGTGTAGCATTCTGCGCAAACCGATTTGTTATTAATTATTTTAAGAGAAAGGTCTCACATTTGGGCACCATTTTGTAATAGTTCTCTTCGTTCGTCCTGTTGGGGACTATTTTGTGATGGTTCGCACGTTGGGGATTGTTTTGTGACGGGCGTATTACTTGCGATTATTACCTTGCTTGCATACCTGGCTACCAAAAATAATGTTTGGGTTCTATTTCAATCTTTTACAATTTCCAAAATCATTGAGTAAAAATTTTATATTGTTTTTAAGAAAATGTGAAACGGTTCAACGTCAACTAAGTGATTTTAATTTATAAAGATAACATTCATTAACTAAACTTTATTTTTATTATTATCACGTTTCTGTTCGTCTATATGAACTTTAATAATTACTCAACAGATTCCTTTTTCCTTCTATCGCGACGTCCCCGCTAGCTTAACAATGGGTTAAATGGTTATCGTTATCATTCATCAAAATTATCTTCAATCTGAGGTTATTAATTACCTGTACTTTGCAATGAATTGAACTTTATTTACACACGCAGTGTTTGTATAAGCTTTTAAGATTTGTAACAGTCAATAATAAAAATGAATCAAAAGTGATAATATTTAATTACGTCAAATCCTATATGCCGACTGTTTTGTTTACAGCATTATATAACAATGATTCTAATTCTATGTTAGTATTTTTCTTAATATTAACATCCAAAAACAATCCTTTACAAATGATCAACGAAATATATTTTCGTTCAGCATTTGTATCTAAACACAAATTTAAAAATAAATAAAACACACCAATTTTCGTTTATTTATACTATCGAAAGGTTGTTGTGACTTTGTTCGAACTGGTGACGTAATGCTTGCGTTCCTTAGACCGGTGTTGGGGATGATTACGATTGTAATTTTTTTTCATCAGTTAATGATTTTAGTAAATAATTGCTCGATATATTTACACTACAGTTTTTACTTAATTGTTCAGTTTTAATTACAAACGATGTGCGCAACAAACTGCAAGCGAGCTACGAAAGACCATTCTTTAATTATCAATGTTTTTAAGTTATTATACTTTATATATCGATCTATTAACTGGGTCGATTGTCTTATTGTACATTTATCCCTCGCTATCAAAACATCAACTTGGAATACTTTCAATACGCACTTAAATCAGTATTGTAAACTATTACGCAATCTTTTTATTATCGCCAACTTGACATCCTTTGCACTTTTAATTCTTTTAATTCTTCTTGATTACTGATAAGGAAAATATCACTTATATTCTCTTAACACAATACTGTAAAGGCTACTTTTACTCGCTCATTACTATTACACCCCATTTGCGTATACGATCGCAAATGTCTGCGCGTCTGGTTTCTGGGTGACCGGTAATATTTTCTGTCGGTGGTGACGGTATTTGGACGGCTGGTGTAACAATTGTGGATGTGTGTGCGGTGACTTGACCTTCTCCGGTGCGTATGTATTTCACTAAACGACCTCTTAATGCCTCGACGTTTCCTCCAGTTTCAGTTTATATTTACGGGCTTCTTCCGTTAACTCTTCTTTCTTCAGGTGGTAGATCCATCCTACCTTCGTGTCCGTTTCTTCTGTATTCCTCGGTATACTCATTCTGAAACAATTTGTTATTATTCCTGAAAATGTATATATAAAATTAATTTAGTGTTGCCCGGCTTCTAGTGTTCCTCGGTTGTTTCTGTAACAGAATTTATCTATTGTTCAATGTGTTTTCAGCCGCACGTTCGGGTGCCAATATAAAGTTCGGCTCAGTTACTTACTCGCTCATTACTATTATTAATTAATAGTTCTTACTTTTCCTTATCTAGCTCAGTCGGAATTTTGTACTTGCAAAATTGGGATCGGGTTCGTTAATCAGGCTCTTAACACGTTGAACAAATAGATTACACAGATTCATATATATATACTTTATTCCTATTTAATTATATTTCTATATTATGTAACTTAAGATATAAATACAGGCAAATTTGTAACTCTTCCTTCTCCAGGTGGTCTTTAGGCGCCAGCTGTATAATATCTCACGTTCGGGTGTCAAATGTAAACGTTTTCTCCAGGTGGTCTTTACCGGCGTGAGCTGTATAATATCTCACGTTCGGGTGTCAAATGTAATGACTTCCTCGGTTGATCTGCAGTCAGGTGGTCCTCTGTAGTTTCTGTAACGTGACGTTAATAGAAGGGTTGGGGTTTTGATTGTTAGTTTTTGTCTTTTAACTGTTTTAATTTATACTGGTTAATTTTTAATATAAATAAATTAATAAATAATTTTACCTAAATACGTCCCTGTATAAAATACAGAAGCAGGTAGTCAGATAACGCGATATAAACACGTGCGCGATAAGATGGGTTCAATACTCGGCCTTTAAAATATAATCGATATTTTAAAGAGGTCGTTTAAAAGTGTAAAGTTTTATACCTGCTTTTCTTATGAGAATAAACTCAGTCCCATTTACATTCAATTTTGCCCTTTTAAATAAATGAAAGCTTTTCTTATAACATAGCGTTTATACGGTAGCTGCGGAATTTATATTTCTTTTACGATATTAATTATCTTATACCGGTTTTTATTTAAACAAAATAAAATTACAAGCTTTTGTTATGTTGGCCGTGTTTTAAAATATAAAACCTTCGTTTTCTATTTTAAAATAAAATCCTTTCTTTCGCGTTTAACAATCACGATATTGTTTATTTAAGACAGGAAACTATCAGGTAGTCTCTGGTTTACGGGTAACAATCTTAATGCTTGTGAAAGGTGCAACTTACGTTCTTACGATAGCGGTGGTGGTGGTTTCGTTTACTTTACGGGTGGTGGTTTTAACTACTAACGGACACGTCTCGTGTTTACGGTTACGCTTCTATATTACTGGATTTACGGCGTTAACGAGGTGTTCTACTCAATCTTCCGACGAGGTTTCAATTACAGGTATCTGGCGGTCGATGGTACGTTTGTCGAGGTGTATTGCGTGGTGGTGTTTGTGTAAATTTGTGTAGGTTGATCTCCTTTTGTAGCAATCTGGGCAAACCACCCGTTATACTAACAGTAGGATTTCGTTCGGTCTAATGGAATGTCGGGCAACTACCCTTCAAACTCCACTGTGTAGGTATGTATATGTAGATCTCCTTTGTAGCAATCTGGGCAAACCACCCGTTATACTAACAGTAGGATTTCGTTCGGTCTAATGGAATGTCGGGCAACTACCCTTCAAACTCCACTGTGTAGGTGTATATGTCTGATACTAGAAGAAATACGTTTGGCAATAGAAGAGTATGTCGGGCTTACAACCCTGCATATCCCTATAACCAGGTATCTCAACTTACGTACTTTCAACGTTAGATTTCTGCAACTTCTAACCTTTTAACTTCGGTGATGCTATCAAGTCGCGGAATCGCGGTTTCTACTCGGACGACGGTTTCAGGCGGCTGGTTTACAACAGGTAGTAGTCGGCGCGAATGCGATTTATAGCACACGGTAAAGAAAAAGGAAAAACTCTCTTTAGCAGCGCGTGCCGCGTTTTTATATATAATTCGCAAGGGTGGTTACTAAACTTTTGGTGAGCTTCCGTAAGCCTGGATTGGTGGAAGATGCTCTGACGTATCAAAACTTGTAAACGTTTTGGGATTTTACGTCTGGAGGGAGGATGCATGATTAATTATTGTGCAATTATATGCAACGTTATGAAATCTGTTTAATTTTACTAGAATTTCTACGAATCTTTATAATGTCTTGCACCTGTGCATTTAGCGCGTCACGTTATTTTACTAAATTCTGTGAATCGGTATTGGTATTTTACTTAGCAAATAATTAATCATGATAGGAAAATTTTATAAAGGACGGCGTCTTGTTAATAAACTTTGGGAACTAATTAAAATAATAATAAATCAGGATGTCTGACGGCGTCCTTTACATACCCTCCTTTCGTCGGGGTTTTCGACGTCCGTCCTCTTCACCTTGATTCTGGTGCCTGTAGGTGTGAAGAGTCCGATGCGACGCGGTTTCGGCGTTTTCTGGCGGATTGTCCTCTCGGCGGCTGTTGTGCGGGCGGCGGCATTTGGTGGCTGTCATTGACTTCCTGCAGTTTGATGTCTGCAAGTTTTCGGTGATCTCGTTTGTTTGTCGGAGGTGTTCCGGTGTACCTGGCGTGCGTGGTCTGCCGTTGGTGTGGAGGCGGGGCGGCGAGTTCCCAACTGACGTCCAGGGGCGTCGGTTTACGAGACGGACGGTGATGGCGTTCTCGGCGTCGGCGTGGGCGGTCGGTTTCGGATGGGTGATCTGTCCCTCTCCGGCGAGTTATCTAGTGGCACTGGGCGGTGTGCTATAAAGGCGGCTGGTAACCCTTCTGTCCCGGGTTGTCGGTAGCTCTTCGGTTGCCAGGGTTTATTTTTGGGCGGCGTCTCCTCTCTAGCTTTCGTATCGGTGCCATTTTGTACCTGTATCCGTCCTATTATCATTTTCCATATTTATATGTTCATTTAAGCGCGGGTAATCGATGACCGTTAATTTTGCTTTGTCTTCATTGGTTACGCGCGTCGCCTGGTTCGTGACGTCAATTGCTGTCTTCAAATCCTTAACGTGTGTTTCTCCGCGGATTTTTGCGTGCTGGGTTCTCGGAGTTCTACTATCACGGGCGATTTTATTTTGTGGATCAGGTATGGTCCGTCGTACTTTTCCGCTAATTCTTCTTCTATAAATTCGTTGAGCAAGGACAGCTGGTCCTTTTCTAGTCCTTGATTCCGTTCAATCCTCCTTGGACGTATCTTTGCAACGGGATACGTATTCTGAAATTTCTAATTGTTTCTGGTGAACATGGATAGCGGCCTGGAGATGTTCAAGTACGTCTAGTCCGATCACGATGTCGGTAGACAACTGTGGTATGTAGTAACCGGGTAGCTGGAGCGTTTGTTTCTCTATGTCGGCGGGGAAAATGTACAAGCCGCGGGTTTCTGCTAGTGAACTGTCAGCTAGGCGTACGGTTGCTGTTTGTAGCGTGCTCGGATATACTTGGTTATTGATCAATAAGTTCTTTACTTTCTCTCTATATACGTTCTCGACGCTCCGGTGTCGATTAATGCATTAACGGGTGTATTAAAGATTACAATCTTAAGAAATAATCTGTCGTCAGAGGGACGGTGGGACCATTCATCTGGTTTTCTCTGGTTAAATTGTGCTACGGTTTGCAGCCAAGCGTGCCATTCGGTCGAAGACATTCTCTTTCCAGGTCTGGAAGCCGGGGTGATTAAAGTTTCCTGGTTGTTCTTTACCGGCGTGAACAGTTTTCCGACTTCGGGCAGGGGCAGTCACGAGATAACACATCTGTCTTTCCACATCTAGAACAAAATGCTTTGAAGGGACCTCTACAATGCACCTTCAGGTGTCCAGGTTTTCCACATCGCCAACAGACGTCTTGTCTATTGTACGGGTCGTCTCTGGTGCTGGTCTTCTTACGGTGACAACAGTAGTTTCAGGGGACCGGGCTGGTGGTTTATCGGTTGCAGGAGTTACGCTATTGAAATGTACTTTCGGTCGGTTATAACTGGGAGACGGAGAATGCGTTGGTGGTGGTAGCATTTCAAATTGTGTAGCTAGTTCCAGGAGTCCGGTCAGGTCGGTAAAATCGTGCTGTCGTATGTAATATTTGTACTCTACCTTCAGATTATCGTAGATTCGTTGTAGTTGAGCTTCCGGGGACAGGTTTCCGTGACGTCGCGTTAGTGTCAAGATGGCTGTAACATATTCAGCAGCTTTTTCTCGTGGTCTTTGCAATCTGTTTCTTATCTCTTCTTCCAATTTAAATTGATGGCGTGGCGGTAAGAATTGTAATCTAAAACTTTTAAGAAAGTCTTGCCAGGTCGTCCAGGATCTTTGATTGTTTCGGTACCACAATAAGGTTGGTTCTTTTAATAGCTCCGGGAGTGCGAGTAAAAGATCGTTGTCGGTGACGTTGTAACATGCTTGCAATTCTTCGATTCTTTCAAGGAACGAAATCGGGTCACTTATCCCATCGTATTTTACACCCCATTTGCGTATACGATCGCAAATGTCTGCGCGTCTGGTTTCTGGGTGACCGGTAATATTTTCTGTCGGTGGTGACGGTATTTGGACGGCTGGTGTAACAATTGTGGATGTGTGTGCGGTGACTTGACCTTCTCCGGTGCGTATGTATTTCACTAAACGAGCTCTTAATGCCTCGACGTTTCCTCCAGTTTCCAGTTTATATTTACGGGCTTCTTCCGTTAACTCTTCTTTCTTCAGGTGGTAGATCCATCCTACCTTCGTGTCCGTTTCTTCTGTAATCCTCGGTATACTCATTCTGAAACAATTTGTTATTATTCCTGAAAAATGTATATATAAAATTAATTTAGTGTTGCCCGGCTTCTAGTGTTCCTCGGTTGTTTCTGTAACAGAATTTATCTATTGTTCAATGTGTTTTTCGGAGCCGCACGTTCGGGTGCCAATATAAAGTTCGGCTCAGTTACTTACTCGCTCATTACTATTATTAATTAATAGTTCTTACTTTTCCCTTATCTAGCTCAGTCGGAATTTTGTACTTGCAAAATTGGGATCGGGGTTCGTTAATCAGGCCCTTAACACGTTGAACAAATAGATTACACAGATTCATATATATATTTTATTCCCTATTTAATTATATTTCTATATTATGTAACTTAAGATATAAATACAGGCAAATTTGTAATTCTTCCTTCTCCAGGTGGTCTTTAGGCGCCAGCTGTATAATATCTCACGTTCGGGTGTCAAATGTAAACGTTTTCTCCAGGTGGTCTTTACCGGCGTGAGCTGTATAATATCTCACGTTCGGGTGTCAAATGTAATGACTTCCTCGGTTGATCTGCAGTCAGGTGGTCCTCTGTAGTTTCTGTAACGTGACGTTAATAGAAGGGTTGGGGTTTTGATTGTTAGTTTTTGTCTTTTAACTGTTTTAATTTATACTGGTTAATTTTTAATATAAATAAATTAATAAATAATTTTACCTAAATACGTCCCTGTATAAAATACAGAAGCAGGTAGTCAGATAACGCGATATAAACACGTGCGCGATAAGATGGGTTCAATACTCGGCCTTTAAAATATAATCGATATTTTAAAGAGGTCGTTTAAAAGTGTAAAGTTTTATACCTGCTTTTCTTATGAGAATAAACTCAGTCCCATTTACATTCAATTTTGCCCTTTTAAATAAATGAAAGCTTTTCTTATAACATAGCGTTTATACGGTAGCTGCGGAATTTATATTTCTTTTACGATATTAATTATCTTATACCGGTTTTTATTTAAACAAAATAAAAATTACAAGCTTTTGTTATGTTGCGTGTTTTAAAATATAAAACCTTCGTTTTCTATTTTAAAATAAAATCCTTTCTTTCGCGTTTAACAATCACGATATTGTTTATTTAAGACAGAAACTATCAGGTAGTCTCTGGTTTACGGGTAACAATCTTAATGCTTGTGAAAGGTGCAACTTACGTTCTTACGATAGCGGTGGTGGTGGTTTCGTTTACTTTACGGGTGGTGGTTTTAACTACTAACGGACACGTCTCGTGTTTACGGTTACGCTTCTATATTACTGGATTTACGGCGTTAACGAGGTGTTCTACTCAATCTTCCGACGAGGTTTCAATTACAGGTATCTGGCGGTCGATGGTACGTTTGTCGAGGTGTATTGCGTGGTGGTGTTTGTGTAAATTTGTGTAGGTTGATCTCCTTTGTAGCAATCTGGGCAAACCACCCGTTATACTAACAGTAGGATTTCGTTCGGTCTAATGGAATGTCGGGCAACTACCCTTCAAACTCCACTGTGTAGGTGTGTATATGTCTGATACTAGAAGAAATACGTTTGGCAATAGAAGAGTATGTCGGGCTTACAACCCTGCATATCCCTATAACCAGGTATCTCAACTTACGTACTTTCAACGTTAGATTTCTGCAACTTCTAACCTTTTAACTTCGGTGATGCTATCAAGTCGCGGAATCGCGGTTTCTACTCGGACGACGGTTTCAGGCGGCTGGTTTACAACAGGTAGTAGTCGGCGCGAATGCGATTTATAGCACACGGTAAAGAAAAAGGAAAAACTCTCTTTAGCAGCGCGTGCCGCGTTTTTATATATAATTCGCAAGGGTGGTTACTAAACTTTTGGTGAGCTTCCGTAAGCCTGGATTGGTGGAAGATGCTCTGACGTATCAAAACTTGTAAACGTTTTGGGATTTTACGTCTGGAGGAGGATGCATGATTAATTATTGTGCAATTATATGCAACGTTATGAAATCTGTTTAATTTTTACTAGAATTTCTACGAATCTTTATAATGTCTTGCACCTGTGCATTTAGCGCGTCACGTTATTTTACTAAATTCTGTGAATCGGTATTGGTATTTTACTTAGCAAATAATTAATCATGATAGGAAAATTTTATAAAGGACGGCGTCTTGTTAATAAACTTTGGGAACTAATTAAAAATAATAATAAATCGGGATGTCTGACGGCGTCCCTTTACAATACTAGCTGAATTTTCGTTATAATTTTACAATTTTAATTGCAGCATAAATCAAGCTGCATCAATCGCTTTTGAACCAACTCTGATCGCTTATTAGAAGCGACTCTTCTTGATCGCTTACTTAGCGCGACTGACTAACAAATACATGTCATTATGACAGCGTCTCTATTTGCTCCCCTTTACAAAACAGTCATACCAGCAAATTACCGCGTATATTTAAAAGCTTTCCAATTTACTATGCAAATACTCATCGAAACAAGCTCAAGTTTTTTATCTTAATATTAATTACATTTATACACAAATAACCAATAACTATCTAATTTCATATAACAGCGCGAAATTCGAATTTCTAATGCCTCCATTACAGCTTACTAGTGCAATCCATAGAACGATAGGACTGGTTGAGGAACACGTTGTGGTATGACTATCCAATCGCAACTAGCTCTGTTGTTGTTCATTTCCAAATGTGTTTTTACGAAAAAAAAAACTACAACTACAAGCAACAATACCTGCTTTCGTATGCTTAAGTGTCGATATTTGTTGAACAATACCCGTCTTTCCACCATGTGCAAGTGAAAACTGTGCGCAGCATTTTAAGCACTTTACATCACTATCTAAGGTTGTCTTTTTAATAAATGGATATTCACTTTCCAAATCTCTATTAAATGTTCACTTTCTTTTTGGCATTTTCTGATTTTGTACCGTGCTAGATACACACTACACTATAATGATTATTTATTTAAAAAAAGTTATTAACGTTAACCTTAACAAACGAACTATTTACACTGTATTTATAAGCCAACTCTTTTCGCGCTAGACTTGATACTTAATACCTCATAAGCGGGATCGCTCGCTATTTACAAAAGTACTAGAAAAGTCTCGTAAATTGTAGAACTTGTGATATCATCCTAATGTGTCTTTCTAAACAACGAAACGTCAAAAACGGGACGAAAGGGACTTCTTTATAAATGCCAAACATTTACGTAATTTAAAAAAGCTTATACACACAATTCTCTAAGAAAAGTTGCTAGACAGTAGCAAATGCTATAAAAACTGCTCAAAATCTAAACTTTCAGAAGACAGGATATAATATTTTATTTGTCATCATTTAAGTACAGTTATGCCAGTTTGAATAGTGTAAAACGTGGTTTGAAAAAAATAATTCAACTCTATCAAACTAAAAACACACACATGATCATTTTTATTATTATAACTATAACGTAAGGTTACAGTTAATTATTATAACCCACCTTATGATAAGATATCACGCAGAGATGTTATGTTTTGTTTGGACACAGTTTTTTAGTGGGTTGGGATCATTTACTCATTGGCAGTGATCTCAAGATGTCGTTATCAAATCGGGAATATGTGGAAATGCATAACATCTGTGCGTGATACCTTATCTTATCATAAGGTGGGCTATAAGAATTAACTGTAACCTTATGTTATATCTATAATAATAAAAATGTTCATGTGTGTCTTTTTAGTTTGATAGAGTTTAATTATTATGTTTCTCAAACCACGGTTTACACTATTCAAACTGGCATAACTGTACTTAAATGGTGAGGAATAAAATGTATCCTGTCTTCTGAACGCTTAGATGTTGAAGCAGTTTTTATAGCATTTGCTACTGCCTAGCAATTTTTTTAGAGAAATGTGGGTGTACAAGCTTTTTCTTTTCTTTAACAAAATGATAACGTCGCCGTTCTAATCAATTTAATTAGTGGTTGGGTAGATTTAGGCTCATCATAAGCTATCCATCCTTACTTAAAATGTAATGTAGAATACAGTAGTAGTGTTAAAGTTCGAAGAATGTATCAAAATATCCCGGAATTTCTGAATTTTTGGGCAAATGTACAGTTTTTTTGGAAAAGATCAAAATAATTTTTCTTTAAGTGGGTGTGTGAAATGGATTTTTTTTAATTGTGTATTTTAGCCATTGGAGTTTTTTGTTCTCAAACTAGCTAGGTTTCGAATCAACGTTTTTTAAAGTCGGAAAACTTTTTAACGCGCCATTGGGCCGTTTGAGGCCATGATACTTTTCTTTAGAACTCTAAAAATTACGAGCTAAAACTCATGCTAGAACGACTGGAACTTTTAAAAAACAATTTTAGTTGAAATAAAGAATTTTCGAAAGGAAGTGCTCTAAAGCTGAATAACTTTTTAATACGCTATCAGTTTGCTTTCGTTCGTATATTTTTCTTTACAACTCTGAGCGCACTAGTGGAAGCTGGTACCAATACTACTGGAACTCACAAGAATTATATTTCCCAATTTTTTGAAGTTACTTTTCTGAACTGAGTCTGAGGTACGCATTTGATTGATTTAATTTTGTTCTACAAAATTAATTGCCGTTATATGTCTATCGATGTTCTCGTTTTGAAGCAATCAATCGTAACACCTACCTTTAGGTTTTGGGCAGTATTGATGGTGTAGTTATTTATGAAAGAAGGTCCTCTATTATAAAAAGTTAGTTCGTTTCAATCATAATGATCTTAACGTCACGTTCCCACTAAATTTATCAGTGCATGGAATGGAAATTTATGTAACATCTGCCCATCATATACGTTATTACTCGGCGCTTCATTTCTTGTTACCTTGCATTGATGTGTTTTTGTCAAAAACCTGCGTCAATTATAAATAGTTTTACTTTTATGTACCTGCAATTTGAGTGCTGTATGCAAAAATTAAAATTGCTTATGACCGGAAGGAGACAAATATACCGCTATAGTTGCATTAACAGAGAGCCTCGCAGTACTTGGTTGCTTTTGATGTGTGACGATTTGGTCTGTACTGAACCAATTTAGAGCTCTTACGTGATATTATTGTATTATAGTGAATAATTTTGGTGGTAAGGCTATTCGTCCTGATTCGATTATGCGTGCTATGAATTCTCTTTATGGATTGGCGGACTTCCTATTTCCAGTTAACAAAATATTTATTTTATTCATTTTTTGTATTCTCTTTAATTTCACCAAAACGTGAGATTTATTTTATTTGACGTTATATATGTATTATATATATATATATATATATATATATATATATATATATATATATATATATATATATATATATATATATATATATATATATATATATATATATATATATATATATATATATATATATATATATATATATTTAAATAAACAGTTTCTGTTATCAGCTGTCCTTATTCTCTTTTAGAATGTTATATTTGTGATCTTTTGTAAAATTAGTTTTAACATTTTCTGTGTATCTAGACACGTGATCTTATCACAGTTATGCAACTAAGTGCTGTCCATCCAATTTTCTTGATGCTGCTGTCCCTTTTTTACGTACCAGCATGGGTTTTGGACTACAATCGCCGTATCTATATAGCATGTGAACTAAAGTATCCATAGTTTACATATCACAAAAATTGTTAAATGTGTATCAGTTTTCTATTAAAAAAATGTGTGTGGCTATTTCAGTCAATGTCAAGAAAGGCAACATTTTTATTATAAAAACTTACCTTTGGTGATTTCAAATCATATATTTTAATATAAATATAAATTATACAAATGATAGCAATGCCAGTTATCGAAGTCCTGCATTGAGCTTACCTGAATTGCTAAAATTGATACATTTTTTTTGTAGAACCATAAAATAAAATACAAGTTCATCATAAAAATTGAGCGAACGGTATAAATTTTTTTCTGGATTATCACATAAAGCTGTGAATTTTATTGAAACACTCCAGACACAGCAACACATTACAAACTGAGCACATTTTTTTTTGAGTTTACCTTGCAAAACTACGTTTTCCGTCCACCACTTTCCCTTTGCGATCATAAATTTTGTAGCATAGTACTTAATGAACTTTTGCTTTTTCTGCCCGGATCTTTCACTACCAGTTTATGTTTACTACTACATTTTGCCGAATGTATTTCCACAGGTGCTACAGATCGCTAGAGCAGCTTAACCGTTTGGACGAGCATATTTGTGGAGCATTCCTCGTATAAGCTGTTCGTGAAATTCAGTAATTTGTATTTCCTTTTTAGAGGGTATTGCTTCTATAGGAAATGCGCGTGTGTAGCATAAACAGCTTCCTATACCATTTGATGCAGCGTCTCAGCACAGTCCCGCATGATGCCATCTGTTCGCTTAGATTAATGCGGGATTTATTCGTATTGTAATCTACTGTGCTCGCGGGTTCGATGCTTCTCTGTCTTCGAGACTTCACTGGTTTATTGGGCAGCAAACTCCCCTTTTCACAACTTTGCACCTACTACATCTTTCGGTTAGTGCTTTGTATTGAGTTTTTCTACCGTTCAGGTACACTGAAGTGCCAGTTGTCTGTATATAATACCTTTCTTTCATCCTGTAATTCATCGGCTAACGTCATCACGATACTCTCGGCAACCCCTCCTTCCGCTTCTGTTATTTTCTCACAGATAACCATCAGATTCCAGGTGTGTTCTCCGTCCGAATACAATTTCAACACTTTCATGTCATGCTTATGCCGTTTACTTGTAATAAATTGCCTAAATATTAGGCGGCCACATCACACTATCAGACTTTAGTCTATGCAGATTCGTAGACCAGGAGTGTAGGCCGCTTGATAGTTAAATTTGTTTATTACAGTGCATAATTTGAACAAACGATCATATGGAGGGGCTCTTCCATTACCAGCAAGGTGTACTAATTTAAGAATTAGTTCAAACCGGGTTCTCGGCATAACATATGTTTCTTAAGGGATTCCACAGAATTCATATGTTCTACAATAATCCATAATGGATCCACCCTATGAGAGCTAAGAACTCATCATTGCGGGTTCATCGACTGCTATACAAGCGTATACTTTGACACCTTTTGTAGCGTCGGTACTCAATATGTATATATATATATATATATATATATATATATATATATATATATATATATATATATATATATAATTACAAATATGCCTTGGTAGATATCCATCATGCCAGTAATATATTCGGACGTAAATTCATATTTATTCCTATGTTCGTGTTTGGACGGCTACCGAACCACGTTTGCAACGTACTGGTTCACATGAGCAGTTTCAGTTGTTGACATACTAGTTCCAGAAGTATTGGGTTGGGGTCCATTATCCACATCCAGTGTCGGATTCTCAACCAGTCTTACATTTGTTAATTCTACATCTTCAGTATGGTCAGATATATTAGAAGACTCTGGCAGCTACATATCCTGAAGTAGGTATTGGTCGATTGTGTGATAATCATTATATATCAAATTTTGTTTGTTGCCATTTAATCTGAATCTAATACAAAACCATAGTAAAAAAATGAACACGACCACGTCACTGGGTTAAATTTATTATAAATGAATAGCGTGAGTGAATTAATGATGTGCTGATATTATATTAAAGTATAAAAGGAGCATGTATGTATTGTTACTTGTATAAATCAGTTATAACTTCACAATGGAAAATTTATGTATGTTCACAGACAAAAGTGTTGAAATTTGCTAAACTTGCGGAAGGAGACTGCGCATATGTGAGACTTTCATAAAAAGTTGAATTTGGTTCTGAATGTTGTATTGAGTGAGTATGAATGTCGAATTTGGACATTTCAGAGAGTTATTACGACTGTTGTAAACATTTTGATGTATCGGTTTCGTTGATTTCCTTGTAGCCCTTTATTCTAACTTGTACGCCGGCAAAGACATTTGGCGTTGAAGCCTCTTATGAGTGGCTGGTTTATTTTGACGGAATAGGTGTTGAATACGTTTGGCAAGATGGACGTTTGCACTTATAAAGGAGAAAGGGTAGAGGAGAGACTTAGTTAGCGAGTCCTTAGTATTTATTTTCTCCAGACCAAATGATCTGTGCCAATTTATTATGTAAACAGTCGGTGCTGCTAAAACCCATTGTTGGGGATAAAATGTTTAAAACGTTCACAAGTAAAATAATGTGAGTTGCGAATAGTTTTGAACTTATCCAAAAATTAAGTAAAGTGGTTAAACAAATTTGTGATAAACAGCAGTGGTTATATTAAGAAAAGTATTGTGTATAAAATCCGCGCGATAGAAAATAAACTTTTAAAGTAATCCTTTATATAGCTAAACAAAGGTGTTAAGCATTATAATTTCTAGTTGACAGTATTGAACATTAATAATGTTGATGTAAATATATGTGCGTTTATTACCGACATTAAATCGATCAGGTTTATAGACAATTAAGAATATGGTCATCAAGTGACACTAAAATATTCTGTGACAAATATTTAAGTGAGCATATAGTAAAGCATCTGTACATTTGTTTGAACGGTTGACAAACCGAACCTTTGATCGTGTAACGCCCCTGCAACGATCTTTACCTCGTTCTGAATTGGTCAAGTCTTTCACAAATTCATAATTAATCAATTGTTTACTTCTTCACAATTAACCCATTAGAAAAGAAAAAAGAAAAGTATAGTAGCGCGTGTTCTACATTCTGTATTCATGTATAATACACCTATTCCAACATTTATATTTGATGTTTTGTTTACTTTGTCCTACATACATAAACACAATTTCTACAAGAAATGTTATGAAGTCCGGTATAGTATTTTTAATGTAGTAGTTATTTACGTATTAACGTGATTTTTGTGTATCCATGTAGAATAATGTGGTACTTTTATATATTTTTCATCCAATTTATTACTAACGGTAGTTAATGTTGTAACATTTTTGATTCGCTGTCTGGAATTTTATTTCCACATATGAAGTAATATGAAATAACGTAGATGTTTTTAATAATCGTTACCTTTTTTTACAGAATTATTATCATAAAATGACAAAAATGTTTGTTATTCGAGAAATAAATTTATTTTATTCCCGTTTAGTGGTGTAATTTGATAAGAATCAAGACAAACTTTTTAGATTCCGTGCACACTACGCTGAAAATACATTGTTAAAGCGGAAAATTGCTATTTGTTTATTGTCGAGGGTAGTAAATACCGATATTTTGTTCTCTACAGCCGTTTACCACTTCATAAAATGCTTTTATATAAGTTAGATAAACTTGTGCGGCATATACGGAAGGAAACTGGAGGATATTATAAAGATATATAGCCACACCATTCCTTTTGTGTTCAATTAAAATAGTCATAATAATAAAAAATACCCCTCTATCGCTCTGTTTGACATAACCAACTTTTTGCTTAAATACTTAATTCAATAAGCTTTATTCAACACAATGCCATTATTCTCCTTAAATGTCATGTACATTTCCTGAATAAATGCTGCATTTTCTTCTTTTGAACTTTTACTGCGGTTTTACCATTATTCGGTATTGATTTTCTACACCTACTTGTTAAAAGTGTAGGAATTACGCTATCAATACTTAAGATATTTATGTCGGTTGATTCTCTAGATTACTGATGTGAAGTTAGTAATCGATCACTTTCATACATTTTAATATTCTGTATTTAACCTTTATATGCTATTAAAAAAACTGGATGAATTTCACAATCACTACTACACATACTAATTAGAATCAAAGTTTTCATTAAGTGTGATTTACAACACCCTAATATAAAAGGTACCAGTTTTCGATACTGTACTAGTGATTGACTTCTAAGCAGTAATTTCCTAAAGTTAGTTTTGTCTGGGTAAAGTTTCCAACAAGTCTGCTACAAAACCAGCAAGTTGTGTCTGGCAACACTGTACAGGTAGACGCGCCATTTATTGTAGTAATGCAGCGATGGTGGGTAAATTATTGCGCTCGTCAACGTGCTCTGCCTTATATAAATCAGTAAGGTAAGGCTTTTAATACTTTGGAGCTATAACCATTTGTAATTAAATGGAAAGATTTACCTGGTCACAATTATTGTTTATCTAATTGTTGTTTCAGCCTGGAACAAATAGTGTTAATAACTGGTACATGGGAAACTTTTGAAATTACACATTTTAAATCTTAAGTAGCTAGTAAATAGTGTAGTTTCAAATATTATGGGAGTAGGAGCTGAGGTTCCTGTCACAGGGGTGTCAATCACTGTAGCATTAGATGTCAAACACTTGATCTTTTTTACTGAACGTAGTACCTAAAAATAATGATTCCAAACAGTTAAATGCTGACCCGGGAACTATAAAAGGGCATGCTGATAGCTCAAAACAGTTTGATATTCCAAAAACTACACTAATTTGTAAATCAAGTTGTAAAAGTCCTGTGGATTGTAGAGTGGGGCCATACTGTTCAATATATAATTAAAGAAACCAAACGCTAAAATCAGTAGATCAGCTATGCCGGTTCTGGTACATTTTGTCTCAAAACCCATGTATTTCTTATGGGAGTTTTCCAAGGTTCGTTCTGGTCATTTTTGGTCGTCAGAGCAGTGCGTGTACGCATTCTCATTTGACAGTATTGGTGGTGGGGGTAAGCTACATTAATCATTAGCTCATAAGTGATGTGTGTGTGTGTGTGTTTGTATGGTTGCATACTTGCAGGGGGATGACTGCGGGAGATGGTTGCTGAGGGTAGGGCCATGCGCGCATTGTTTATTGGGAAGGTAGAGGTATCTGGTACCGGAGGGATGTATGTGAATGGTTGCATGCCGATGTCTACATAAGAGGTAAGCAGGAATGGTCGCTTACGGATGGGTGTACAGAGGTAAGCGGTAGCATGTAGGTGGTTGCTAAAAATACATTAAAAAACCCCTGGACGAATACCCCCAGTCGGCTTATTTACGTATCTACCACATATATCAAATTGAAGGAGCTACCCCTAATATAAAAACTGCCATAATTGTAAAAAAACCCTGAAAAATTATTAGATAAATGCAATCATCTCTTAGCAACCCCTGAGTTTGGAAGATATTGTCACAGAACCTAGAACAATCCGCTTAAAAATATTTTATGTACCCATAAGGGCAGCTTTTATATTAGGGTAACTCCCCCATTTTGATATATGTGGTAGATACATACATAATCCGACAGGGGGTATTCGTCCGGTGTTTCTTTAAATTTATTTTTGGCAACCACCTACATGCTACCGCTTACCCCTATACACCCATCCGTAAGCGACCATACCTGTTTACCCCTTTTGTAGACATCGACATGCAACCATTCACACACATCCCTCCGGTATCAGATACCTCAAGAAGCCAACTTCCCAATAAACAATTCCCGCATGGCCCTACTCCTCAACAACCATCCCCCGTAGTCATCCCCCTGCTTACCCCTTATGTAGTAGGCAACCATACACACACATCCCTTATGAGGTAATGCTTAATGTGGCTTATCCCCACCACCAATACTTCCAGTCAAATGGGGACGCACATGCGCGCTGCTCCGACGACCAAAATGAGCAAAACGAACCTTGCAAAACTCCCATAATAAATACATGGGGTTTTGAGACAAAATGTGCCAGAACCGGCATAGCTTATCTACTAAAATCCACTTACTGAAATCCGTCCTGGGATAACATGGTTTACAAGGAATATTTGGAGTCAAAAGGGTTATGATATATTACAACAGACTCTCGATATATGTTTAATTAAGATGAAAGTGCGTTTTACTTCAACCAAAAGTAAATAAAATTGTAACCAAAATGCAGGAACAAATGAAGATAAAGAGGATCTCACAGTTTTGGTCACAGTTAATGCTGAAAGAGGGTTTGCACCCCCAACAGTGATTTTGAAATATGCTAAGTTACATCGCCCTTATTGAACAAACCTGGAGCGTAGGGCGTTCAATGGCTGGATGAGCGGACCAACATTTTATGAATACATTACAAATGTTTTCATACCATGATTAAACAAATCTGGAATAATAATGTTTATAGATGAACATGTGTCTCATATGACTCTACATCTATCCCAGCACTATTCAGTAAATGGAATTTAATTTTTGGTTCTGTACCCAAAGGGAATCAATATTATAGAAATAATAAACCTCGAAGTTCTCTGGAATGATCTCCCCAGATCCTGTTTTCCTCTCTGACATGAAAAAATTTAAGGTGGTCGCTCATAGGTATCTCGTGGCAATTTAACGTCCCCCTATCCATCCTTCTAAGTGTTCCTGAGTGCTTTGGTCCGGTAGGCAAATCTTAGCCTGTTCAGGACCATACCTATTAAAGCAAAAAAATATGTTTTACAGTTGCTATTTTGTCAAATGGCTTGGGAGTTTTCTGCCGGGTCTTGAGGATAATAAATATTCAGGGGTGAGATGGCAGTGACCCATTAGACAAGTAAGTACTACTTGTTCACGTCGGGTATTCCACCTTTTTTCATTGTTCTTTTTATTTTCAATTTCAATTTGTTGTTTGATTTGTTCCATTCATTTTTCCCATTGTTGAGTCTTAATTATTTATATTACCTTTTATTTAGTCACAGACCCTTATAGGAGATTAAGCTAGTTCTACAGAGTGTGTCAACAGTCGTGCTGCCTAATCCTTGCGTTTTCCATGAGACCAATGTGTCTTGATAGTTGGCACCCACATATTTAAGATCATACTGCGCATCCAGTAATTCCACCACTAAGGATATGATAATATTTACCCAGCCTTTGTTACCTTTCCTCAAACTGCTACACAGTACTTCTGAAATCTATGCATATCATGTGACTTAATCTGTGTAGTAGGTTCACAAAAAATAGTGCTTGTTTAGTTGCCAGTTATTTAGGCTTCCACGCGTATTACTATTAGATTAAAGACATGTCTGGGTATGAAATCGTGTAGTAAATGAAACAAATATGGTATTATCTACGTTTCGGTAGTCTTTTTATCTTTTTCAAGATTTAGTTTATTTTTCTATAAGGATGTGTACCATTCAAAATAATAACTTATTGCAGCAGATCGGGTAATTGTTGGTCAATTCACAAATATAATGTAAATGGTGGTTTGGTTGTGTATAAATTCGGGTACCGTACAGTAATAACAACCTCATTCTTAGTTAATGTGGTTCATGTCTGCCTCACATTCAAGAAATGTGTGTGGCCTGGTGTAAAGAGCCGAAAATTATTCCCTAATTAACCAATTATTCCAAATTTCTGAAAAATCAAATAATCAATTCAACGTCAGTCCCCTCCAGTCGCGCTACTTAAACAATAACCAATTTTTGACCTAACGCCATTAAAAGAAGCCGTCCCCGCATTTCACCACACGACGCACTACCGAAGAGGACTATTTATTCGAATCCGCTCTGGAATTCTCCCATACACCCTGATCGGTTGTCGCTCAATTTTGCTTTCACCTGTATATAATTTGTTTACACCTGCACAAACACCCGTAGAGAACGTAACTGCCACAGCTTAATTAATAATTAAAAAATCTACTCACACCGACGAGCAGAAAAGATGTTTACCTAAATTGTGCCGGTCCCACAGTATCCACAAGGCAGCGCAACGAAGTTGGTTGCTCAGGCTTACTAGCGACAAATTTACACACAAACCACACTTAGAGGTCGGCCCAGGTACCTTACTAAGTGGAGAGCGTTGTCAGAAGGCAAGCGATCAATTAGACCAGGGTGTACATAATAATTACTTGTCATCGAGTTTCAGCCCGTAGAAATTACGTAAATAAAAGTGAGTGTTAGAATTATCTCACTTATCGTAATTGCTAAATTAAAGAAATCTTCCTGTGCCAAGCACCTGTATAAAAAAGTAATATATTCTCGTAAACTAATGTTCCCAAACCTTGGTCCCGAGATAAGAAATTCACTCTGTAACAGGCAGTGTTGGAAAGAGCACTGACAATAAAAAATGGACTTAGAGTGGACTTTGTTCGTTTGATATAGATAAAATGAAAGTGACTAAAGTGTCATCAGTCTACCAAAAAAACTTTCCAAAATGAATAGGCAATAAGAAAGTTAGAAGTTTTACGAGGGAAACATTGCAGGGTTTTAAAGAAAATGAATGCGATGATATATGGCCAGGAAACGTAGAAGATACTTTATTATTCAAAATATGGAAAACGCAAGACGCCGGAAAAATAAATGAAATTGAGGAAATCATTATTATAGAAATCGTAAACCTCGAAGTTAACACTACAGTTGTTGCAGCTAAGCCAAGGGCACTATCTCCAAAAAACTCCTGTTCTAATATAGAATCTAGTAGAAATGAAACCATATACACTACAACCAGATTATTCCTTCCATCAACGCATGTCTTCAGCTTCGACTAATAATAATAATCAAATAAAATCCGAGAATACATTCAAAAAAAAAATACTCACACCTTTTAAAAAATCGATATGTTTGTGTAATGCATGTAATCCGCTCAGAAGGTGATATTGAAGTTATGTCCCTCAACTTTGTCAGTAATAATAATTCCATGTTTAAAGCACTTGACACGGATTCGTCAGCAAGGAAACTAGGTGACATCTTGCAGAAACTTCCTTCTCCAGAATTTCAGCGTGCTGATGATCGTATAAAATATGTATTTTGTTTGATGTATTTGAAACTTAGTTTTGAATGCTATTACATTTTTTTTACTCCTGATAATACATGCGGGCGTTAATTAATGAAACACAATATAATGTTGCTGTCAATAACAGTACACTTTTTGATAACGTTAAAGGTAATGTGATTAGAAAACATCAGAAAGCAAGAAAAAAGTGAGAACTATGGTAATTGATGGACTTTTGATTGACGATACTTATGGCTTCTTAATAGTGTCGATAACTGGTACGGTTATCTTATCTCACATTCAACTATTATTACTAGTTTATCAAGAACAAAAAATTTTTAAATTCTTTGTTAGTGCTTACTTCGTGAAACGTGCCACCAATATACATTTCAAAATAAACAACCTGTTCTGATTAGTGTCATTCGACTTGCAACTTGCGAACACCTCTAACACAAACCTTCAGTTTCAATTTTACAAGACAAATTGTTTTTTTGTGTAAATAATTTAGTTACCATTAACTCTCCTTAATTCCATGACTACACATATTCTTAATCCCACAGTGCATACACACTTAATGTATGTATGTATGCTGAGAATCCATCGCTGTCATTGAATGAGCTAGGAGAGCTCAAGCAGGCCACCTTCCTCATTGGGGAGGGAATCAAACACGCGGCTTTTCCTGTCGTTCTTCCTTCAAGAGCCGTTGAAGGTGATTAAGAAAACATAGGTTTTGAATTGGTGCCATCCGGCCAAGAATTTATAGAACCTATGATCAAAGTAATATAACTTTATTAAACAAAAATAAAAGTGTATTTAAAATACAACCATAACTAAAGTACTAACTGGGTGATTTGAATTTTTTATTTATCACACCAACACTAATTCTAGGTTTCTTACAATTGTCGGTAGATGGAGGTCTGACCAAGATAAGTGATTAGTAGAAAAGCTTTAAAAGCTCGTCACATGTATGTTTTGAATCGGAAGGAAAGAAAAGCAACGTTTTTCATTACCTCCCGAAAGTGAAGGGTGGGCTGCTCGAGCTTTCCACGCTCCTTCAGCAACAGCGATACGTATATATATTACGTATATAAATGCTTGGTGGGATTAGGGATGGGTGCGGTTAAGATAGGATCGGAAGGCTCTGAAAGGGAAGATACTATCCCAGTATTTGCCTAAATATCCGCACACGATGTCATGCCGCTATATGTGTATGAGGAAAACCCCCTAAAAAAACTTCATACAGGGTAGATCGTAACGGGAATCGAGCCCATTACTTCCCGAATGCTAGATTCTGTTGCCACAGGTCCAACTAGCTCGGTATTTTGAATCGTACACAGGTTGAGCCGAACTATGAACAACTTTGTATGTAATTTTGTAATATATTAACCTGTTATTAATTATAATGGTGGTAACACAGAGGGTATGTATGCGGACGCAGGGGTTATAAGGGATTGAATGATTTTACAGCTTCTGGTTTCCAATCAGCGTTTTTTGCATATACCATGTATGATCTCAAGTGATCTATATGATTAAAAGCCCCTGAAAAAATCTCATACAGGAACGGTAACGGGAATCAAATCCATTACTTCCCGAATGCTAAGTATATTGTGTTACCACAGGTAATGCAATCTAGAAAGCAGGGCGCATTTTCTGGTTTCCAAAAAAGGTTTTTTTGCATGTACGATGTATGATCCAGGAAAACACTAGAGTACTCGAAGGAAATACACCTGTGAAGGTAGCATCTCATTTAAAAAAAAGTCAAAATTTTAGTGAAGTTCTTACCGCGCCCCTAATAGTTCTAGAGTTCTATCATAGTAGTGGACGTAGTTCTGCTAGATTAATCCAAATAATCAGCATGCCAAGTCAGGGGTGCCAAATTCACAAAGTACAATCCCAAAATTGGCGATAGCTACTTTACTATCACAATTGAATCGTTTTACCCTTATCATTATCGATAGAACTCTTGTGGTGCTACTCAGAACTCCCAAGAAAAGTTGCATTGTCAACATTTTTTCTCAACCCTTTATTGTCTTGGAAAAATTTTGACAGAGAAAAACGAAATTTCGATAGAACTCTGATAATAATGGTTTGAGAGCCATGTTTATTAAGCGTTATTATTAGAACTCGTAAGAAAAGTTGCATTTTCAACAATTTTTCTACCCACATATTGAACTACATTGATGTTTCAAAATTCTTGTTCGTTAAGTTATCCTGCCGAATTATATAAAGTTTACACGAGCTTAGTGCTTGTCGTTAGTACTTACCGTTTAGTACTAAGCTGCTTAGTGACAAGTGATAAGTAACTGTTTACACGTTGGTGTTAGAAAAAGGTATTAGTCACAAGACATCCGTTCGGAATGGACCACCGCCGCCTTTTAAGAGAGCTAGCAACCGAAGATCAAAATGAATACAAAGTGTTTATGAGAATGTCAACCGAGGAGTTTAATGTTTTGTTACAAAAAGTTACACCGGCGATTCAACGACAAGATACTAATATGAGGGGTGTTATACTAGCAAAAATAAAATTAGAGCTTACCTTGTCATTTTTGACAACGGGAAACAGCTACCGCAGTTTATCACATTTCTTCAGAGTTTCAAAGCCAGCGATTCGAAATTCATCCCTGAGGTTTTGGATGAATTTACGATCAACTTCTGGACTATATGAAGGTAAATAAAAAAGCACATTGTACAGTTTTAATCAACTTATTTATTAATAGTAGCTACTAATACGAGAATAATAATATACAAATTACATTATTATTATTTTCCATTTGAAAGCACTGCGGCATCATGTTCAAGTGACATAGCGATAGCCGTTGCTAGAATATTGTCACCTGAATATTCAGGTAACGTTAACGTCTCAGTAGAAACCGCAGTAGCTGTAGATTGATTATCTGTTTCTTCTGCTCCAGAAAAAAATGCGTTGAAACTTGGTGTCGATCTTTCAGATGATGTTAACGTTTCAGGCGAATAATACCTGTAGTTCTCGATCGAAAATTCAGTTAAAATATTCTGTATTTTTGCCTGTCCGATCATACCTCTTTCAAATGACAAAGCCCTTAACTGCATTGCCACGCTCTTGCCAAATACATCGAATCGGTCTTCTTTATCAGTCGGTACTGGTACATCCCTGTTGATAGCTTGTTGTAATTTTTTTAATTCTCCAATAGCACCAAATATTCTTTTCCGCTTTGACACATTTTTAACTGTAGGGCGTAAACTTTCTGTATGAATTTGTTCTGGAACACTAGTTCTTCTTCTTGGGTGAGATTTAAATCTTCATTTATGGTCTATCGCAAGCCACGAAACTGGAATGATGTATTTCACTGTTGGTAGAATTGTTAACCTACAACAAAAAATATTATTTCAGGTTTCTGCTTCACGCGAAGAGTGGAAAAAAATAGAAAGAGGGCTCAACACACGTTGGAATCTTCCAGGGGTTTATGGTGCTATAAATCGCAAACACGTGTTTATTCGAGCACCATCTAACTGTGGCAGTGATTACTATAATTATAAAGAAAGCAACAGTATCATCCCAATGCTTTCAATACATCAATATTGGAGCAAACGGCCGATGCTCGGATGGTGGTGTTTTTCAGAACTCTTCAATTTTTCGCCATCTTGAACATAATATGTTGCCAACCGGTGGCTTTTTTTTGGAGATGATGCATTTCCACTGAAGCAATATTTGTTAAAACCTTACAAACATAGCCCTTTGACGTACCCACAGAACATTTTTAATTACAAACTATCAAGAGTCCGAAGAATCGTCGAGAACGCTTTTGATATCTTAGTGAGTCGCTTCAGAATATTTGAAAGAGCCATACCTACAGATGTGACGGTTACTGACAAATTGTTTGTACATCATGTGCTTTACTTAACTGGCTCACAGAAACTTCAACCACATACTTCACAAGGTGTGTTGACTATGAAAATCTGGATACTGGAGAAATTATAGATGGATCATGGAGATCAGAGAATTTAAATTTATTGCAAAGTATCGACCAAATAGATAGTAATCACTCATTAAGAATGGCCCGAGAGCTAAGAGAAAGGTATACGACGTATTTTGTAAAAGAAGCTGCAGTCTCGTGGCAGTCTCGAATGATATATTAATTTTAAACGGTTCAAATCTTGTAATTGAATTTTCAACAATTTCCTGAGCTCCGATTGAGCTGAAATTTGGCATACATGTGTATTCTTGATGGCAATACACGAATATGTGTTTTTTGCTTTGACTTTTACGGCCAAATTTGGTCAAATATGGTCAAAATTTTTGTTTATAAATGAAATTTGAATGAAATTTTTGACTTAAGCTTTTCGCATACCATGCATAAAAATATGCGACAAGTTGAATTTCAAGGTGAGGGGGCTGCGTTGCGTCCAAATTTGGCCAAATATGTTCGAAATTTTTGTTTATAAGGGCCTTAAAATTCAAGACTTAAGCTTTTAGCATAAGATCATGCACAAAAATATACAAGTTGAGTTCAAGATCAGATAGTTTCGGCCGCCGGGGCTCAAGTATTGTATTCGGTCAAAAAATCAACTGTCTCCGGTTGAGCTGAATTTCGCCATACATGTGTATATTGGCCAAGTAAGTTCGAAATTTTTGTTTATAAAACTAGGGCCTTGAAAAATTGAGTTTCTTTCTTTGTTGGAACTTACACCCAAGCGACTAAAAAGTAGAAAATAAAAATAAGCAAAAAAGATTTTAAAAAAACACTTTTATTTCCAAATGTACTAAAAAGAATAAAATATTTTTTTTGTCTACCCAGTAACATCAAACATTTTTGTGACTAAAAATAAAAGTGATATCTTATACTTATAACAAAGCTTATCAACACCTACATTCAAACAATGAAGTGCAAGGCACTACAAAGAGCGCCCCACACTTTTATTTTTAGTCACAAAAATTTTTGATGTTACTGGGGAAATAAAAAAAATTATTTTATTCTTTTTAGTACATTTGGAAATAAAAGCGTTTTTTAAACACGTTTTTTTTTACTTATTTTTATTTATTACTTACATTGTCTATAGTTGTGCGCCTGTCGTCTACATGTCTCAATAAACCACCCATTTCCTTGTACCATGGTATGTTTCGTACATACAAAGAATCGCTTCAAGTTCCTCAATGTATTGCATTTTGAATTTTTTTCTTTTCCTGACAATAGGTCGATCGAAGTATTCTCATTTTTTTTTTCGCCTCAGGAACCCCAAAACCAATAATATGCATCTCTTCAACGACTTTCTGCTATGCTGTCTCTCTCACGTGTTTATGATTATATTCAGACAATTTTTGGTTCCATAAACATTCATAGGATTTAAATTCTTGGATGAATTTTATAGTAGTTTCGGAATTCCACCTTTCTGCCGCCATAATAACAAAATAAATCCATTAAATGTTACGTAAACAATACAAAAACGAACGAGTACACGTAGTCACTTGCCGTTTCAATTTGTCACTAAACTCTTGCCGTGGGTGTTCACATGATTCGGCAAGCGGCAAGTGCTTAGTTAAATTGTGGTAGGGTAGCTACTTGTCGCATAGTAAATAGGATTCGTTTCTATTCACTCGCACTTGCAGCTTCACTAATACCACAGAATAGGGGTTACTCTGTACTAATACTAAGCATTAAATAACAGCTAATAGGAAACCACAGTTACAAAACACTTATAATACAGAATTAGTAACTCGGTACGGCCCCGAAGTCAAACAACTTTTCCGAAAGCTTGAAACATCAATGAACAAGCTAGCACTAGAGGAGAACCACCTAACCTTCCTCTGCAAAGCCCGTGATAACAACGTAATACCTACCGGGCTCAACATCAAAACTCCGATACACTGCCGGAAAATATCACTAATCGCAAAGAGAGCTAGCGAAGCGTTAGTCAAAGAACGGATCAGACATCACCGTTTCAGAAAGTACCAGCTCGAACACCAATCCAACGAGATTAGAGAAACCATTCGAAATCGAGTGAACGAACAAGACTTTGATAGGATAAATACGGCTACCAGAAGTAAATATTCGGAAACCAGGGCAATGCACAAGGAAATTCAGCAGAGGAAACTAGAAAAGCTAATGAAAGAGAAGAAAGAAACAACCAACATCAATCGAAAAAACACTGTCATAAACATCTCTAAACGACAGTTGAACGAAAACGAAATGCAGGTTCTGGACAAAGGCTTGAACTATGCGATAACACCGAGGTATATTCCGAAAGTAGATTTAATAACCGCAGTTGAAGAAACAGCTATGAAATTAGATCCTGAAGAAGCCGAAGAATACAGAAGTAAGGTTAGATCAGTCCTAGATTCATCTAGGTGAACTAAACCTTTCTCTCGGCAGACAAAGGAAACGCGACAGTGGTAATGGATATGGACACTTACAACAGTAAGATCCAAGAACTACTAGACGGGGGCGAGTACAAACAAATACCTAAAGACCCCACACCATCAATCGCTGGCAAAACATAAGGGGGAGTTCTCCGATTACCAGAGAACTAGACTTACCTCACACTACAGCAAACCTCCGCATCTGTACGGCCTACCAAAGATTCACAAGGAAGGAATTCCTCTGAGACTAATTGTGAGCTCGAGAAATTCACCTTGTCACCCATTAGCACACTATCTGCTAGGTATCATCACACCTTTGAAGACCAGGCGATATCCGAATTCACAGAAAAACCAAGGATGTGGCTTAGATACGTGGACGATATCTTCGTAGTTTGGCAACACGGCAAGCATAGGCTAGATGAATTCCTAGATCATCTAAACAGCCGCGCACCCTCCATCAAATTCACAATGGAATTGGGGTCAGAACAAAAACTGCCATTCCTGGATGTACTTGTACACAGGAATGACAACACTTTCACGACAACCTACAACACTACAACTCCAATCACCACAAAAACGTGAAGTTAGGCTTGGCAAAATGCTTGTACGATAGAGCAAAAACAATATGCTCAAAATAAGAGGACCTGAACAAAGAAAAAGAACACTCAAAGAAAATGGCTACCCCGATCTAACACCTAACCTAAACAGGGAAAGGGTAACCGAAAAAGAAGAACCTAAATATACAGCGATAATACCATATATACAAGGTACCTCAGACAAAATACGAAGGATAGGCAGAAAATACAAGATACGCACTGCCTTCAAATCGACCAGAACGCTCAGGGGAATACTAACCAAAACCAAACCATACAATGAAGATCAGAATTCCAAGAATTGTGTTTACAACGTACCATGCGAATGCGGCAGAGCATACATAGGAGAGAGCAGTAGACCACTTAAAGTGAGAACTCAGGAACATAAGAACAACGTCCGTACAACCACGTACATCGCACTAGCAGAAAATCCAATAAGCCAAGCTAGTGTAGAAATGAAACCCATATGGATTCCAATAATGCGCGAAGAGCTTAAGCGCAATACACCTGCGCAAGAAGTTACGGCGCAACATGCGCAATAAACTTCTGCGCAACCTCGAAAAAGTTTAATATATATACAGGCTGTAACAAATTCGCTTCTCAGTATAGGGATCTCGGGAATGGTAAGAGATAGAGAGACGGTTAAATTGGGGCAAAGTTGCTAAATCCTGTGGCAAGTAATATGCCGTCAAGAAAGTAAAATTATTTTGTACGGTTCCGGATATATCCGATAAAAACCGAAATTCTGCGATTTCGTTTTAATTTTTTTCTGGCCTTATTGGTAAAGATACTTTAAAACTATTAAAACATTCTTAAAGCCATTTTTAATGGTCTACAACATGGTATTTTTTATTTGCTTCTACAACGTTTCGTCCTCACGCAACCATCATCAACTTTATTTTCTTAAATACGACGAAAATGAAAATTTTCTCTAGTTAGTTACCTTATTAAATTCTGAATGCAATGGTATATCACATTTCATGTTTTTCAACGTTTTGAACCTTAAAAACCACCCTCATTTAAATTCTTTTTGACACGATCCTAGCTTGTAATTACTTACATAAACTGAACTGGAAGAGTATTAAATAATAGAATATGAACTACTAAAATATTGCTAAGGAAAAATAATTAATATCCACATAATAATAATAACCCCTAACAGAAATAGCTAAATATTAAATTACGAAAAAATACATAATTTTAGTTTAGAATGTACAATTTACAAATGTTCGAACAGATTTCCATTTACACCCCTACACAACATATATTTTGTACTGCCCTTTGAATATCACGCCTTCGTAAAGAATTAAACCCATTTATAATATTTTCTCGTAATTCCGCAATATCATTTGGAACGGTTTTGTATATTTTGTTTTTAAGTGACCCCACAGGTAATAGTCCGATGGTGAAAGATCCGGTGACCTCGCTGGCCACTCCACGATTACCAATCCATTTTACAGGGAATTGCCTATGCAGAAACTCTCTTACATCTCGAGTATTATGAGGCGGCGCCCCATCTTGCTGAAACCATAAGTTTCCGATTCTGTTCAGTGGTAATTCATCTAAGTAATCTAAAAATATTGTCCTAAGAAATTCAAGATAACCTACTCCATTTAAGGTTTCTTCATAAATAAAAGGTCCAAAAATGCTATCACCATTGATGCCAGCCCATACGTTGAGACCAAATCGTACTTGAGTTCGAATTGGCTGATTAATTCGTGGATTTTCCACTGCCCAAATATGTTCGGTATTTCCATTAAAAATTCCACAAATGGTAAATTTAGTTTCATCACTCCAAATTATTTCATTTAAAAAATTGTTATTCGTATCAATTTACTGCCTCAGCCAGTTACAGAACTGCAAACGTCTTTCTTGATCACCTTGTCGTAAACAATGAGAGATATGTATTTTATAGGGTTTCATGTTATTATTTTTTAATATTCGCCAAACTTTGATATGTGATACATTTGGTAAATTAATGTTATTAGCCAATTCCCTGGTCGATTTGAACGGGTCATTATTTATCTAAAATGAGAAGCATACATGTAATATAAAAAAAATGTGTGATATTACTAACATATCACATTTTACTTTATAAAATCTATATGAGCTGGGTCCTTTGAGCAAACCTGTATTACCTAGCTCTACATAAATGTAAAATCTATAAGTACCTGATACATAATAGCATCATTTTCATCTTGCGTAATTTTATTGTCCTATGATTTCTTAGCTTTCTCAACTGAACCAAATTCCGCAATATTTTTATCTAATTTTTGAAATAGGGATCGGTGGGGCTGTATTCTTTCAGGATATTCTTCTTCATACATATCACTAGCTCTCTGTGAATTTCTATTACATTTATAATAACATTTCAGCATATCTCGTCTTTCAATAAACGAAAAAGGCATTTTTAAATAAAAAATTATACCAAAATCTTTTGAAAATAATTCACACTCAAACCAAATGTCTCAATTAATAGTAATTGTTTTTTGAAATTTAGAATATCCATAGCCGCCTTGAACAACTTATGTTACTAACAGTGCAAAATATGTATTCGTAGAAGAATAATCATATTTATGTATCAATGTAAACGAAAATTTGTTCACTTCTAAATTGCACACTTTAAATTATATTAATTTATTTTTTCATTAATTAATATTTAGTTCTTTCTGTTCGGGAATATTATTTTATTGTTTGTTATTTATCATTATTGTCTAGCCGTATTATTATCCATAATATTATTATAATAAATAAGTATAGTATTTTGGTATTTCATATTCTACTCATTAATACTCATTTAGTTTAATTTGTACGAATAATTATGAGTTAAAGATATCACAGGACCGTGTCAAAAAAAATTGTAACTGAACGTGGTTTTTAAGGTTCAAAACGTTGAAAAATATAAAGTGTGATATATCACCGCATTCAGAATTTAATAAGGGAACTAACTAGAGGAAAATTTCATTTTCGTCGTATTTAAGAAAATAAAGTTGATGATGGTTGCGTGAGGACGAAACGTTGTAGAAGCAAATAAAAAATACTATGTTGTAGACCATTAAAAATGGCTTTAAGAATGTTTTATTAATTTTAAAGTATCTTTACTAATAAGGCCAGAAAAAAAATAAAAACGAAATCGCAGAATTTCGGTTTTTATCGGATATATCCGGAACCGTACAAAATAATTTTACTTTCTTGACGGCGTATTACTTGCCACAGGGTTTAGCCACTTTGCCCCAATTTAACCGTATCTCTATCTCTTACCGTTCCCGAGATCCCTATACTGAGAAGCGAATTTGTTACAGCCTGTATATATAAGTTCTAAAAAATATATATTGGATTACTCAGTTGCTCAGCGGTAAAGGTGTCAGACTAGTAAGTGAAAGGTACCAAGTTCGAATCTGAGAGTAGTCAAATGCTTGGGAAAAAATTATATATAACATATGAATTCAACTCAAGTGCGAAAACAGTCCTTCTCAGGACTAAGCCTGATGACGGAAGCAGAGTCCGCTTCCGAAACGTCGCGCTCAAAAAACATAAACTGTGGAAATAGGCCGATGAACTCCACTAACTAAATAACATGTTTACACGCAAGGTATTAGTGTTAAGTGACAAGTACTAAGCATTAGTTACTAAGCTCATGTAAACTATTCATTACGCTCGAGGTTTGTATTTATACTGAGTAAATTTGTGTTATTTAAATTCTAATCTGTTTCTCTTCGGTGTCGAATTTTTATTAGTTGACAGTTTTTCTCGTCTAATTGCTAGACAACAGATTTTTATTAAACAACGCAAATTTACTCGGTAAAATACAAACCTTTCGTGCAATTATATGTGATAATTAGACATTATTAGAATACGTCATAAACCAGCTGGCAATCTTATATAAAAATTTCTCTCTATAATTAGGTATAGGTAATCCAGCGAAAAAACCGATCACGTCATAAATTTATTTACCTAGTTCCAACTAATTATTAATATTACTATTTCGTATGTTAACATAACTTAAAAAAAGATAAAAATAATCTAGAACGTTGGAACTACTTACTTAAATTAATGACGTGCATCGGTTTTTTCATTGGGTTACCTATATCTATTTCGTAATTGGTATAACTTCAAAGCTCCGAAATTATTTGGTAAACCTGCAAGTAAAGAACGTTATTAAATATAAGTATGTACCAACTCATGATGTTTAAAAACTAGGTCATAAAATTCATGAAAATTTGTTACATATACGTGATTATGTAAGATTGGTATATTTTAGAACTGAGATGAAATATTCTAAACGGAAATGCAGTATCAATTTCAGAAATATTTGGATTAACAGTTACTTGTATTAATTGTTTTAGAAGGGGAATGATGTTTGTAAATATATTTTATTATTATAATAAACAGGTTCAAATCGCAATTTTTACCGCGATAGAAGAGTTAACGGTGTTTGATATGTGTAAATAAACACGACAGATACAATAAGCTACCACTCTAGAGATTAACTATGTCGTAAGCCGACGGCTTACTTGTTAAGATTTTCGAGAATTGTGTATTTTAAGTAAGCACAGATGTTTGTTTACAACTCAAGTATATTCAAAACCAAGAGTCAGCAGCGTAAACAAGTGTACAGCGCGTGATCGCCTCGTGCTTTGTAGGTTTGAATTTTCATATACATTCGGTAGTGACTACTTGCCGTTACTTTGTAACAGCAAATGAAATTAATTCTAATTAAATTCAACTGATTACTAGATAATTAAACTATAACTTTCGGTTATTAAAAAAACAAAAATGGGAAAGGATAAACTTCCAAAAAGTGTGCTAATTAAACAGTGGTTAAAAGACTACGACTGCTTTTCATCTGATGGTGACGCCATATTTTGTAATGTTTGCAACAAAGAAGTAAGTATCTAACGTAATTTTAATTTTAATTACATAATTTCGGTCATAAGTTTTGTTCGAATAATAAACAAATAAATTTAATATTAAATAATAATGCATTTTTGTGTTTTCAAGGTATCAAGCGACAAAAAAACATCAAATTCAACAACACGTTAAAACATCTTTGCATCAGGCCAGTGTTGCTCGAAAACAATCGTTAAAACAAACATTTTTAACCAATTCAACTGAGAAAAGAAATGGTTTTTCTGAAGATTTGTGTCGTGCTTTAATCGCTGCAAATATCCCGTGGAAAGCTGTTGAAAATCCAATTTTTAAAACATTTTTGGAAAAATATTGTGATCGCAGTATTCCTACGGAATCAACATTAAGAAAAAAACTATCTGGACGTTTGCTATAATTCTGCCAACAGCAAATACGAGAAGACGTATCAGGACATCCAATTTGGTTTTCAGTTGACGAAACTACTGATGCCGTAGGAAATTACGTTGCCAATTTTATAGTAGGCAAATTAAGCAAATTCGATTCAACAAGGTCATATTTGGTATGTTCTGAAGTCTTAGAAAAAACGAATAGCAATACGGTAGCTTATTTTGTGAATTCCTGCTTAAGATTTCTATTCCCCACGGAGTTTAACGACAAAAATGTTTTACTCATGTACACAGATGCCGCAGCTTACATGGTAGCTGCAGGAAAATTACTGAAAACATTTTACCCTAACTTAGTACATGTTACGTGTCTAGCACATGGTCTTCACGAATATCAGAAACTATTAGGGATTCATATCCAAGCGTTAATACTTTCATTGCTGTAATTAAAAAAATATTTCTTAAAGCACCCACGCGCGTAGCTCACTATAAATCTAAATTGCCCAATTTATCATTACCCCCAGAACCTATTATTACAAGAGTACAGCGCGTGATCGCCTCGTGCTTTGTAGGTGCCGAATGGTCAAGCAGCCCTAAAACATGTGGTTTTCTATCCCTTCCACTTCAAACACTTGGTTAAAAGCAGTAGGCTTTTATGCAAGAATTTGCATAAGGATATTGTATATATCTCCAGCAACTTTTTATGCATTGCAGAAGCAATTAAAAAACTAGAAAATTCCCATCTTTCCCTTAATGAGAGTTTAAATATAGTAAGAACTCTCAAAACCGAAATAGAAAGTTCAAACGGAAAAACTGCGGAAATTGTTAAAAGCAAATTTGCTTTCGTTATTAATAAAAATCTTGGATACCATACTTTGGATGTCATTGATAAAATACTATCAGGGGAAGGGAATTTTGATTCGCCTAGTAATATTCCCTTGGAACTAGCGCAGTTTTTTAAATTTGCACCGTTAACATCGGTAGAGGTTGAAAGATCATTTACTGCCTATAAATTAATTTTCAATGAAAAGCGAAGAAGTTTTACTTCAGAAAATTTAGAAAAAGTATTAATTACGTATTGCTTTTCAAATTACCATTAATTTTTTTATGAGTTTAGTTGTTAAAAAAAACCTCGTAGTTGTTAATCGTTTTATGTTTCTTTTAGATTATTAGGGCACATTGTATTTTATTTAAATATATATATTGTTCCATAAATAAATACATGAACTACTTTACTGTTGTTTTTATTTTTTAAAAACCCATTATTGCCTTTCACTCTGGAAATAAATAACGCAATTTTTTATTGGTGCATAAGGAATGCTTATTGTTGCATATAAACGTTTATTTGTGCTTATAAATGCTTTTTTAATGCTTATTTTAACAATTTTAAAATGCATAATGCATTTAAAATACATTTTTCATAATTACTTTTTTTATGTATTTGTGTTACACCAGTTCCTTGATCAATCACTTTTCTACCCTTTTCTTATCTACCATTGACAGAAAGGCTTCAGAATGAATATTGAAACTAGAGACACTCATTCTAGTTGGATTGATCTTTAAAGTAGGTCTCTCAGAAATAAGAAAAATTTAGTTAGTGTTTGTTTAAAAAATTTCTTCTACCTAGATGTTCAGTTCTGTGCACAATTACCTAATTGAGGATTATTTATTATTCATTTGATCAACTATACAATGTGGTACACTACTTGAATCATCGGAATAATTTATACTAAAATCAGGTTTGCAATGTGCTTTAAAGCAGAAATTGTCAATCTTTAAAATGTACGTAAGCGAGCTAATGCACAACCATTTACCCAAGCTTTTTAAACTGCAATATAGGTATTGAAACTACGCTGGGTTAAGTGGTTTAGGCATTGAAAATCCGCATTGAAATTTACTTTTTTACTATTTGATAGGTAACATGGCGATTACTACCGAATTAGTGCAAATAAAACATTCGAATTTGTGCGAGATTTAGAACAGAACTAAGTTGCATGTACTTTAAAAGACATGGTGCAAGTAGTAATAACTGTTGAAAGGTAAATCGCTAAAAGCATTTTCATGTTTTCGATCACACTTAATACAAGTTAAAAATGCAGTCCTGAAGTTGACTTATAAAACGGACGGTTTAATTGGATTTTTTCAAACAGTATTTCAATGTAGATTTTAGCAAACCGATTGATTTAATTATCGCTCTTTACAGCATTTCTATGATTGGAAGAATTTTCGCTTTAACAAGAAGACTTCTGTCACAATTTTAAAAGGAGATTTTACAATTTAACATTTTGGCATAGCCACATTTCATTATATCTTTCAGATTCAGGCTGATTTAAATTTAAAGGCTTAGGTTTGCATTTCAAATCCGTTTATACACCCTACACCCGCAATTCTTTGCTCTTTAATCTGATGCCATTAATTGTAATAAAAAAATGAGCAACGGGGTTAAAATCCGTATTCCATTAAAGTTTCTTATAAACCATCTTTTTAAACTTTATTTTACGTTTAATCTTGATGCATAAAAGTTTTATACTCATTAATTTTGTGGTGAAAGTTCTACTGCAACGCGTTTTTAATTAGAAGTGCAGAGTCAAGTATACCTAATTTTTTATAATAAAATGTGAACAAACAGCATTTTGTTCATAAAGCAAATTCAAATCATTTGGTAAGACAAATATGAAATTAAAGTAGAATAGTGAAATGTACAAAATGTATTTTTAACGTAAGTGATCACTTTAAAAGCTTTACTTTTTAAATTAAATAATTTTTTTAATTTTATTCTTACAAAGCAACAGGAAAATAAATTAAAATTCTGCCTGCGTGATTTTCTAAAGTTCTCATAGGGAGGGTGAGTTTATTCAAAAAGTCAGTTTGTTAATTTTCTGATGCTATCACAAAAAATAATTTTAATCTTAACTAAAAAAAAGTTTTTTTGTGGTAAATATACAGCTACTTTTAATATTTTTATGAAATAAGTGAAAATATTACACATTGTTTAAGTAAAACTTCAATACCCAGGTTTTAAATATCTGTAGTCGCCACCTGCCGAAAGTTTCCATTAAAGACGACGGTTGATTTAAATTGTTTTCTGCACCTTTTAATAAAATTGCCTGTACTAACATAACATAATATAACGTAACGTAACGTAACGTGTCGTAACGTAACGTAACGTAACGTAACGTAACGCAACGCAACGCAACGCAACGCAAGGCATCGCAACGCAACGCAACGCAACGCAACGTAACGTAACGTAACGTAATGTAACGTAACAACATAACGTAACATAACATAACATAACGTAACGTAACAACATAACATAACATAACATAATATAACATAACATAACATAACATAACATAACATAACATAACATAACATAACATAACATAACATAACATAACAATAACATAACATAAAACATAACATAACATAACATAACATAACATAACATAACATAACATAACATAACATAACATAACATAACATAACATAACATAACATAACATAACATAACATAACATAACATAACATAACATAACATAACATAACATAACATAACATAACATAACATAACATAACATAACATAAACATAACATAACATAACATAACATAACATAACATAACATAACATAACATAACATAACATAACATAACATAACATAACATAACATAACATAACATAACATAACATAACATAACATAACATAACATAACATAACATAACATAACATAACATAACATAACATAACATAACATAACATAACATAACATAGCATAACATAACAACATAACATAACATAACAACATAACATAACAACATAACATAACATAACATAACGTAACATAACATAACATAACATAACATAACATAACAACATGACGGGATTTCCTCATTTCACAATCGTCGCATACTATTTCGTTGCTCGTATTCATCACTCCTGCAGTGTTCTGTTTTGGGCCACGTTTTTTATTTTTTACTGCGTGATCCAAATTCGAGCGTAAGCATGGTGTGATGTGTCGTCTTAGAAATTCAGACTTAATGCTTAATTAATTCTTTGCCATCACATTGGAGGACAAATTTGTATTGAAACAAGCTCCATAATGGAGAACCAAATTCATGACGGTACATTGGGTTAATGTACACCCTCATATTAATTCTAAATTGTAATGATTCAATAATAATAAAATTGTGCTCTCACGATGGGTGCCAAATTTGTAAGGTTACCTCCTCTTTATTAAATTGAAATAAGTAATCTATACTGCAATATATTGAAGTAATAAACTGTAATAATTATTTTCCCAGGCTAGCTCTTTACTATACGAATATCATCTAGTTATTATTTACGTTCATTATAAATCGTTAAACTTTGATCAATAACAATAATTCAGTGGTTCTGAATTTATACTCAGCAGGCTCGAAACGTATGTCCTATTTCCAGTATTGATACTGATTTATTAGTAATATCTTTTTTTAAATCAATGCATTAATAAAACTTAACTTTGAAATTAGTACTAATTTTACTTATATATCATTTAATGTATAGTAGAGGTTTGCTCAATCTACCTGATAATATAAATAAATAAAATAAATTTGTCACAGTTTAATTAAATTAAACCCTGACCATTAATCATATATATTAATTTAGATTCAAATTATTTATGGACTGAACTAGTAATACAGGCTGGTGTTATACGCCCCCTTTACTTAGGAACAGTGACCAATAAATTATGTATTTGATCTCTTTAAAACTAAAATAATTGAGATATTGGAAAATTTATATCGATCTCCTTTAAATTCTGTCAAATTTAGAGAACTGCTATGCCACAATCAATTTAAGTACAATTGAAATATCTATTCTCTGCCACAATTAAGTCAATCTAAATACTTTAATTACTTCAACTTAATATCGTGGTACTCTCTATTTAAATCTGCATTAAACTGGGACAATTAACTGCAATGTACGAATCGACTACACTAATTTAAGTTAAGTTAAGTTTAAGTGTAACAAATTTATTGTATAGCGTCACAGACATAAACTTGAAATCTCTTATATAAACCCATCATCCCTAAACTCAGCTATACTTAATGTAAATACAATAATATGTAGATCCAATGGTCGAGTTCTGGTACAATCTATTTACTCTCTCAATAAGTTTAATGACTATTATAAAAAAAAATGTTATACAGTTTCAGCACGCGACCATTGATTTATTCCAACATAACATAAAAACATAAAGTACCTTTATGATTGGAGCAATAAACCGCTGTTCGATTTCCTTTTGGTTCACCATATGTTCCAACACTAGTATATATCCCAAGGTAGCTGTGGTATAACAATGTTTCGATCACCTTGAACTACAAATTGGTGTCTTGACAAACCAATTCATTTTCCATTCAGTACTTCGACACACAAATGCTTCTTACTCGAGACATTGATTAGCTGTTCACTTACATACACAATTAGGTTATAGTATATATGAACGATACTAATTAGAGTACTCTCCCTATTTAAGATGCAATTAATTAAAACTTGTACATCCACCGACTTGTTTGTGGACCAGATCAATTCGCTGTCTTTATTTTATATTATAAATATAAATGTAAATTATGTTATTTATTAGTTCCCTTAAAGGAAAGCGAGTATAGGACACTCCTTTGTCAAAATAGACTTGTTCACTTATGTACTATACACATTTATAATTTTAACCAAATCTCACAGTGTAACACTTTGGATTTTTTAATCCTGAATATGACCATAAATAGATTTCAACAACCTTGTTTAAATTATTGCTGATACGTGCTTTCAATTTTAATATTTGAAACTTATTATAATTCCAAATTATAATAAAAATGACCGAAACGTTTACAGTTTCAACATTTCTGCATTGACTCACTAATGACCACTCAAAAATGACACGCGATCAGATTTGTGACCGATACGCGTCCACTTAAGATATATACTGCCTAACCCCTAATTTTTTAGACCTATTTATAACCTTTCACCAGGAGGGATATTTAAATTGGCCAATCAAATTTCGTAAAAACATAGTTTTAGCTGGTCTTTCTACTGTTTTATTTACTACGTAATATACACGAAAATTTCGAATGAATTGTTAGGGATAACGTGAAATTAGATTCTTATAATTTTCCCATGTTCTTAACATCCTAATACAACTGAATTACATTTTTTTCTCGATCAAAATTAATTTAATCAATTTTTAATTGATTTTATATGAAATTTTCTAGGATCAACCCTAAAAAGTGACGTCAACTAAGTTATTTTTGCTAAATTCAAATTGGCGCAAAAGTTATGTGTAAAATTAATATGCAATTCTGATTGACCAAAACATGATCTTTCAAACGCTGTTTAATTTGTTTCATTTTTTAACAAATTTTGTTGAATTTAGTATAAACTTTATCGATAAGTGGTGCCTCTATATTTTGCCCTTCAAACTAAAATAAATCACAGTTTGATCAGTGACGGTTCGTTATCTTTTATAACTCTGAATTGAACGTTAATTTATTTTTAAATTTATTTTTAATACAAACATTAATTTATACTTTGCTTCAAAATTCATTTTATAGTTTTGACTGTTAACTTGAAACTTATTTTGAACTTGAATATACGATTTATGTTATATTTATACAAAATGCATTAATGTATTTGCAATGTATTTTCCACCCCTACTAGGGGGGTATCTTGATTCTTAAATATCTGAATTTTTGTTACGTGATATATATTTATACATGAATATTGTTTACTAATTATAAAATAATATTAAATTCATGTATACTAACAAAAAAATGTGACCAATCAAAACGTTCCACCTCAATGAGGATTTCGCTTAATATATCAGATAGAGCATAGGTTTAAATTTGGCAGTTTTGCTAAATTTTATGCTGATTAATAATCAGGAAAGAAACTTGAGGTAACTTCTTTTGTTTTTGACTTATGCCCAAAAAATGGGAAAATCACGATATACGTTTTTGGCGTCTACCGACTTTATTATTCAAAATTTTAAAAATGTAATAAAACATCCCACGTTTAGGTTTCGCCGACCCATCGTCAAGTTCATTTTTCTGATGGATGCCATATTTGATATTTGCATCATTTGATGGGATATTTTAAGCTATTTTTATAATACACACACACACACACACACACACATATATATATATATATATAACATGTTCCATAAGCAACTTGATTTACAAGAAAAGCATTAATAAAAAATATGTTGTTACAGGCGAAAACGGTATTAATACGGAAGGTAACAGATATCTAGTGGATTTCCGGCTACCTCGGTGGAAAAATTAGGGCCGTGTGCCTGTTTCGGAATTCTTAAAACAAATTCGGGAATATACATCTGAGCACACGTACAGAAAGTGACCCAAACAGACAAATTCTTACTTACCTGGACGCGGTCTAAACCTCAGATGCACGTAAGCGGAGGTCCGGGAACTCTAACTATAAAAACAAATCTTCAAAATATTTGCACGCTTTCAAATAATACTGAAGCGTGTGAATAAATCAGCTGTTGGGGGTCAGCGGCCTCCAAGCATTTAAATAAAATACGCAAAACAATTACTAAATATTTTCAGTTAATTATAGAAAAATAAGATATCCAAGAGACTAATTATTTACCAAAGTGTTATTGTCAATTTTACTCAAAAGATAAATAATCACAAAATTAAGTAACTCTGTTACAAATACCCAAAATTCGTTATCCAAATGAATGTTCTATCAAAACTATGAATAAATGATTAATTCACTTCCGGTCGTGAATTTGCCTTCTGATCACATTCAAAACAACCAAATGACATTTATTTTTACTCGAATTTAAAAAATCATCACTAACTTCCGTTAAAGTGTTATCGCCGTTCGGGAAAAGTTCACAAATTCAGTTAACCAACTATCTATTCAATAAACCAAAGTAGATAATCTTGTACAGTTTACACCACATTAATACATACCGTATAACTATTGTCATGAAAATATCGATGTTCTTTGAAACCTTAATCGCCTAACTGAGATAAAAATAACCCTGGAGGGTTGCCTTCTATTATAATTTTAAACCTACAATATATAATTACTTATTAAATCTTAAACAATTACGAAATCAATGCTGGTCATTCAAAAGTTACAATTTTACAATTTGAAATGTTATATAAATCAATCTAAAGTACTTCCAAATCAACAACCTTAAACGTAAAATACGCAGAGGAGTTCGTAAAATTAAATAAAATAACGTCAATGGACGAACACATTCATAAAGAAACAACTGCGTTCGCGTGCTTATCTTTATATAATTCGGTAAAACAATATTAATTATAAAACAAAAACAAGCACATTAAATGTACAACGGTAGGTTACCTTTTGGAAATGTTCTCTGAATTTTCTTCTCTGGTGTACAGCGAAAATTGACCTGGATATGATGGCCTCCTAGATGGAAACTCTCTTAATCGCCAACAATAACGGCAATTCCAAATGGTAAATTTACATTTATTACTCGCGGTTAATATGTCTGTTATGATTACTTAACCTTTTCAAAGAAAAACAAAAATTGGATAATGTTTCTTTAATCATTTTCTTCGATACAATTACAAATAATTTGTACATACAACATTCGTAGTTAAGAAAATACTGTCACTCTATGTTGTGATAAATTTTTCTCCAATTGATAGTGTATCAATTAGAAATTTTGACCTAGATCGGATGACCCCTGCTGGGGTCAGCGTATCAAGTCTATGGTAATATTCATGTCATCCGAAACCATTTTTCCAAATTCCAAATGTGTACACTATATAAATATGTGTCTCAGAGGCCTCAACTCGTGTTCTATTATTCATAAATTGCAACCAAAGATTTTTTATAATGAATTTATGACCGACGCCTATTTCACTCATAATTTCTGTAAATATAGGCGACAAAATTGTTATCTGAAAGTATATTTATAAATCATTCAAACATGATGCCTAGACATCCACTCAAGCGTGTATAAGGGGTTAAACAGCTGGAATAGGCCCTGGTTAGGACCCAATTTGCATCTGAGGTTAATTTATAAAGTAATTTGTTTTTTCATATTTTATAAACCTGCTGGTCACTTAATTCATCAAGCTTCCGTATTTACTGGCAGCCTTATGTGAAATTTCCGTCGAAACATACAAAGTTTGTAAAATTTATATTTAAGTACAGTTTTAGCCGATAAGACGAAAATTTAAGCTAGTTATATTTAATAATCATACTTAAGTATGTACAGAAATTTTTCTCTTTTACTTATATAATAACGGCATGCACTAACTATGAAGTCTCAGATCCACGTCTCAAATTGACTAGCTTCTAACCGTCTACTCCTCCTTATGACGATCTTTCAACATGTTTACATCACGTAATTCCCGATTTTTTTTATGAGTTTCGTTTGTGTTTTCTCTATTTCCCATTGAACTTCATGGTAACTAAGTTGCGTTTCTTGTTTTGAGTTAGCTTTAATCATAAATGATTTTAAAGAAAACCGTAATCGAATAAGACGACTGTTACAGAAGGAAAAAGGAAAGGTCACGTGTTTCATTCCTTCCCCAAGAGGGAGGGCGAGCTGTTTGAGCTTTCCGAAATCCCTCAGCCACAATCATGGATTCCCAGCATACATGCATGCATTACATATATATGCATGGCGGGATTAAGGATGCGTGTGGTCAGAATAGGATCGGAAGGAACGGAGTTAGGGTTCTGAGGGGAAAAACACTACCCCAACATTCGCCTAACGACCATGCCGCTACATGTGTATGAGGAAACCCCCCTAAAAAAACCTCATACAAGGTAGACGGTATCGGAAATCGAACCCATTACATCCCGAATGCTAAGCAAGTCGTGTCACCACTACTCTACCAGCTCGGTACTGTTACAGATAGGAATATAGAAGATAAATAGAATTGTAAACGACAGTTGAGTAATAGAAGGCATTTTCCCTGTCATTTTAAATTGTGCTCCACATTAGTGTCAAAAACAATTTAACCATTCAAATGCGTTGAATTAAGTAACGATGTATGATAAAAATATTGAATAGGGCGGGTCGCACATAATCCCACATAGCTTCAATATTTGAATACTAACTACGCCTAAAAATAATTAGTATAACTAGGGAATTTACAGGGAAGTGAGAGAGGTAACGAGAGAAAATTCGGAGAATGAGACATAATTCGAGGTCAATTTTTCCAATGGCCATTGAAATTTTGGGCGAATAAACTTTATCTAGGTCAACGAGTTTTGTCTAGGTCCAAGCTAGTGAACGGTAAGGGTCAATGAACATTATCTAGATCAATAACCTGTTTCTATTTCTGAAAAACATCAACCTGTTTAGGGTAAATATCTACTTGTTTCTGCTACAGGTTTAAGCTAAACAGATTTGTTTTACCCTACGCATATCTCTAAACTAATTCATGCTTATTGTATCCCTTTCTAAAGACAAGGAGTTGTTTACCATAAACAGCTAGCTGTGTTCTTCCATAAAGAGGTTGTGTTCCCATAAACAGGTAGATGTTTACCCCAAACGGATAGTTGTGTACACAAAACAGGTTTATTATGTTTCTCATTGTTTTTTTGTTAGTTCTCCTTCGATGTTGCTACAATACTTTCCTTTTATTGATTTCCTTTTGTCACATCGTTAAGTTTTTCTTAATTTGCAACATCGCTCGTTTAGGTTAGCTCTTTTGCTTACTGTTTGATTCTGTCTTGATATGTTCATTTGTTCTTTACACTTAACAGTGTGTTTTTTTTTTGCTTTACGATAAACTAAATAATTATGCTATTATAAAACTAGGCAAATACCAGAATGTTGGTAGTGTCTTTAAAAAAATTGTATGAACCCGGTTGCTTGTGCGATTAATGCTACCGTACCAATTTCATACGTTTGTTTCCCTAGATTTATAATATGTTTTTTGTTACAGATTTTCGACGACCACTACCATTTTGTACATCCCGGTGTTTCAAAAAGATCTGCACCAAACATAGGAAAAAAGATTCAATTAGCAGCTGACATAAGGGTAAAATGGTCACAGCAACAAGTCGTAAAAAAAAGAGTTAAGAGAGATTTAAGACTTCAAGATTCCGATCCACGATGGCCTAGTATGTGGTATTTGGTAAGCTTTAATTTTTTATCGCAGCATTATAAAATTTTCAACTTTTAGAATCGTGGTAATGGTTTAGATATGAATGTGATTCCAGCTTGGTTAGAAGGAGTTACTGGTAAAGGAGCAGTTGTTACAATCTTAGATGATGGATTGGAAAAGGATCATCCAGATTTAGTAAAAAATTATGTTAGTATTTTAAAAGCTTTAACTTTCTTTACTTTATAATCGTTTATGCAAAATTATTATGGTTTGGTTTCATTCGACAAATAACCATGTTAAAAGTCTCCGCCATAGAAGTTGATACAAACTTCTTTGTTCTTACACGTAATAATATTTGTAATACTAGACAGACACTTTTTGCTGATAGCATGTTAGTTTTAATATGATTAAGTTAGAAGGTTGTATTATACGCAAAGCATGGTAACGTTATAAGTAATATACATACCTTATTTCTAAAATAATGGATATTTGATTTTATGGGTTAGTCATTATGATTGTGTCCAATAGGTAAGCCACTTCCAATTTTTAATATGTTGTTAGGATTAAGGCCAGTAGTACAAAATGATTTTTACACTAACGCAGTATTGGTGCATGCTATACGTAAAAAAGACCGATATCTTGGTACTATTTTCTGTGTTTGCTAAATATTTGATTTCCGACACACCTTTTGGATGGATAATATTACTCCAACCTTCTGGACCAATTGGCCAAAATTCGCGATAAAAGGCCTGGCTTGAAGAAGAAAAAAACCATCTTTCACCAGGACACCTGCACACAAGGGTGCATTGGCGATGAGTAAACTGCGGGATTTGAGGTACGATTTGGTCGGTCATCTCCCTATTCTCCTGATTTGGCGCCCTCAGACTTGCATCTGTTCCGAAACTTAAAGAAATTTGTTTCTGGGAAGCGGTTCGCATCCATTGAAGAAGTTAAGAGGGCCGTAGATGAATATTTTCACAACCTTCCAGGCTCTCACTTCCGAGAAGGACTACTGATGTTGGAGAAACGCTGGACCAAATGTGTTGAAGTCAAGGGAGATTAGGTAGAAAAATAAAATCATCTTTTAGCTGAAAGTCGCAGTCTTTCACTGTCAAGCCGAGAATTTTTCACCTTACCCTCGTATATCACTGCTTGATGGCTTTTAGAATATTGACTGTTCGGTTCGAATACCAAAATTTGTTTTATAATATTTTTGCCGATATTTCCTTCCTGAGTTTCTTCTGAAATTTTAAACCTCCCATATGTGTGCTCCAAATTTGTCTTACATGTATTGCTATCTCGGAAACCGTTTTAGCTGCCGGGCTGGTTAAACTAGAAAAGTTTTATAAAACTTTATTACCATTTTAAATCCCCCTTAAGATTTGATTTATTTTTTGTGGTTTGGGAAAAACCAAGATGGTGCATTTTTAACTTTTGCCGGAAGCTCGTAAATCAGTGATACTATATTATTATATTATAAACACAAAAATAATTTTCTAGCTTCATTTGTGTTCGAGATAATTGCATGAACTTTTTATTTTCTTACCAATGCCATATTGGATTTTTGCATTTAATCTTCAAAATTCGAAATTATTGTTTTTTCATAGCAGGGTTTGATTGCGCGTGGCCCCCGTTATGAAACAAAATAACGCATAGTGTCATTATTCCATACCGCTGAGTTGCCATTAAATTGCGTAATTTATTTGTTTTTAGAAAGTCGTTTTTTCACGTACTTAGTACGGCTGTTAATATTCGAATGAATATTAGGCCATAGTGGAATATGTCAGGGGCCACCCAAGTACTTTGGTAAGAAAATACTGCAATTCCGAAATCAACTGTGTTCTTAAACAACGTCGTTTTCATACTTACAAACCTCGTATTGTACAGGGTCTTCACGGAGATGATTTTAATAGAAGAATTAGATATAAAAGTTTCAATCCAAAGTTTTTTGGACAGGCGAAACACGGTTTACGAATTGTAGAGTATTTAATACGCATAATCATCATTGCTGGGACAACGGAAAATTTAAATAATTTACACGAAAGGAGTCCACAAACAAGATTGGCATTTATTACTCCTGACAAACAAAATGAAACCTATACTTTTATACTTTAGACAACAAATTGATTGGGCCGCTTGTTTTGGATGAAAATCTAACGGGAAATACATGTTTGCGACTATTCCAGGAACAAATTATTCCTGCTATTTGGAATGATGTTCCCCCAAATCAGTGTCCCACCATTTGGTTCCAACAAGATGGCTGTCCAACCCACAATACCAGAGAGGTAATGGAGGTTCTCAGTTGAAAACATCTCCAATTATATCCCCATTTTGGGGGATCTTGATTTATGGGGACACCAAAAGTGAGTTGTATGAATATTCTCCGCCTGAAAATTGCTAGGATTTGGAAGACAGGGTACAGGATTTTTCAACGAACATGAACAGAAATAGGTTAAGAAGAACTAGTTACCCATAAGATGAAGAATGTGCAAAATATCCAAAAATGCAAAAATCCATGGTAAGAAAAGAAAAAGTTCATGTAAATATCTGGAAAACAAATGAAAATTATTTTTGTTTTTATTAAATTCCTCTTATAAAAGTGCCCTAATAGTTTATTATTTAAAAACATAATATCACTCATTTACGAGCTGCCGGCAAAAGTTAGAAATGTACCATTTTGGTTTTTCCCATTATCTCAAAAACCACAAAAGTAAATCAAATCTTAAGGGGGATTTAAAATTTCTAAAACTTTCCTAACTCAACCAACCCTGTAGTTAAAATTGGTTTCCCAGACAGCAATACATTGTAAGCCAAATTTGGGACATAGTTAGGACATGTTCCGTTGTTTGCACACAAAGATATCGCTAAGTTGTTTTCTTTTCAGTTTAAAGTGTTACAGTGTGTACCAAAGTAAAGTTTCCCGTGAGTGCTATTTTGGTCCTGTGTTCTAACAAACTCTCTCTCGAAGGTATATTTCATATAATCCTTTCTCACTCAGCTGTTTTAATCATCATCCATCTTTTGTACACTTACTTATACTTACAACGGTGACAGCTTTCTTCAGTTATCTGGATCATGTTTATTCTAGGTAGGACGTTTTGTATGTGTTCTTTGGGTAACAACACTTTTTAAGAACTATTGTGTATTAAGATGACATACTGTTCTGATTACATTATTTATTTAATTTTTAACCAGAACAAGCGAATTTATACCGTCTCTCGAATAGCATATACTTTTTTGAGTGCATGAAACTTTGTTCTAAAGAGGCGGATTATTTATTAATTACAAAAGTAAATAAGATGCAATTACAACATTAACAGCATAATTAAATTTTGTTCTTAAAATTAGGATCCAATGGCATCTTATGATGTGAATAACCACGATTCGGATCCTAGCCCTCGGTATGACATGATAGATTCCAATCGCCATGGGACCAGATGCGCAGGAGAAGTAGCGGCGACAAGTAATAATTCAGTTTGTGCGCTTGGTGTTGCTCATGGTGCACAAGTGGGTGGAGTTCGTATGCTTGATGGAGACGTTACAGATGCTGTTGAGGCACGTTCGTTAAGTTTAAATCCACAACATATTGATATTTATAGTGCTTCGTGGGGACCCGATGACGACGGTAAAACAGTTGATGGACCTGGAGAATTAGCAACGCGAGCTTTTATCGAAGGAGTTACAAAGGTGCATTTTATCTTGAGATTAATGTTTAAATTTATCTCAAATTTAATTCTTAGGGTCGTAATGGTAAGGGCTCAATATTCGTATGGGCTTCTGGTAATGGTGGTAGAGATCATGATAATTGCAACTGTGATGGTTATACAAACTCTATCTACAGCTTATCAATTTCAAGTGCTACAGAACAGGGACACGTACCTTGGTATAGTGAAGCTTGTAGTTCAACATTAGCATCTACTTATAGTAGTGGTGCCGTTGGCGAACGTCAGGTTGTAACTACAGATCTTCATCATTCTTGCACAAGTAGTCATACAGGCACAAGCGCTTCTGCTCCTTTAGCTGCAGGCATATGTGCTCTTGCGCTTGAAGCCAATCCTAATCTTACATGGCGAGATATGCAACACATTGTTGTGAGAACTGCTCGGCCTCAACATTTAGTTACTCCTGATTGGCAAACTAATGGAGTAGGCAGAAATGTTTCTCACAGTTTTGGATATGGGCTTATGGATGCATATGCAATGGTACAACTAGCGAGAAAATGGGTTACAGTTCCAGAACAGCATAAATGTGAAATTACTGCACCACATGTACGAAAGTGAGTGTAAAACTTTTACAAATAAAAATGAATAAACGATGTGTTAAAATTTTAGGTCAATTCCTGCTAAAAGTGTTGTCGTTTTACAATTACAAGTACTTGAATGTGAAGGCGTCCAAGTTTTAGAACATGTGCAAGCTAAGCTCTCGATCTTTTCTCAAAAACGTGGAGATTTACACATACAGTTGACTTCTCCCATGGGTACTAGAGTTACGCTACTTGCTCATAGGTAAACCGCGTATACTATTAGGCTCTTACTAATATGCAATTATTCCAGAGGACATGATATTGCACGCTCAGGATTTAATCATTGGCCTTTCATGTCTGTACATTCGTGGGGTGAAACACCTTTTGGAATTTGGCAGTTAGAGATTCATAACGATGGACGTATGTTAGGTAAGTTATTATTGTATAATGAATTGCAACGTTTGTAAGATTAACATGATTTTAAAATTTTACCTTACTAACCCTCTTATTCGCTTTACAGGGCGAGCTACTCTACTAAATTGGTCGCTTATTATTTATGGAACTAAAACGTTTTTTTCTCCTTCTGATGTTACTGATTCTGATAAACCTTTAAAGAGCAAAAACCCTAATAAAAAGAAACCCATAAAGAAACAAAAAAATTCTAAAAACCTTCTAAAAGTGACTAGTCCTCCTAAATTATTTAAAAATATGAGTAAAGCTAAAAACGAGACTTTTACGACGAGCAAAGATTTTGAAACATTTAACACACAATATAATAAAAAGAAACAATTTTCAAATTTTTCTTTAACAACTGCTTCTCCTTATTTCTATTCTGTAAATAATACAAAATTTCAAAACGTTGGTGATGGTGGAAAACAATATTGGAAGTTTCTTAAAAAAAATATAAGCATAACGTATCCTGTTATGATCCCCGCGCGTGAAGGTGTAAAATCACGTGATCCTTTTAAAAAAGCTCAAAAGCAAAAGGAAAAAAGTCGCGATCTTAACTCAAATCGCAATACTAAAACATTCACGTCTAGACCTCCAGAAGCTACTACTTTAATCGATGTACTAACACCAAAGGATAAAACTATGGGTAACTTAGCCAGAAACTATCGTGTTTACTGCATGGTGTTGCTTAACTGCATGTGTTTTACAATTGCTTTTATAGAACTTACACTGTATTATCCATTGACTGTTTTTATTGTGGTAGTATTTGGAGGCTTACTATTTAATGTATCTTTTTTGCATTTACAGCTGAGATACAGGCATGGGATTTAACACTGTACGGAACTTCAACTCCTCCAAAAGTGGATGAAGATGACAAAATTGGTAACAAGCCTTTGAAACCTAATTTAGATACAGAAGAGATTGTTCACAACTCATTGGATACAAATGCTGCAACTGAATCTTGGAGAAATGATGCAGAGGTAAGAAGAACTTTCAATTTTATCAGATAATAGTGTTACTACTGCTTAGAAAAATTAACATTTTACGATCTTTTACTACATTCTGTAAAACTATTAGAATGCGTGACAAATTTGTTTCTTCGGGTATGTTTTTTTAGACATCAGAACACGTATTTGTTTGGAGACAGTTATTAGCAAAGTGAGAGAAATTATTTCACTACGTTTCATATGTCTTTGAAAAAATGTTTCATCTAGGCATTAATGACACCATTAGCTAGACCGTGATTGTCTAATTTTTTTGAACGTCAAAATTATGGTACTATTCCACGATAAAATGTTATCTAGCAATCAGCGGTATGGAGTGAGTTAAAAATTATATAACGGCACCCGTAGTTATTAGTCCAAAATCAATAATTAGGTTTGTAACGTGTAAAAATCTATAGCGTATCTTTTCGGATTGATTTTATAATTTTCTCAAAACTAAATAGGTACCTGTGACTTGATATTTATGATTGTTATTTACGGATTACTTGTTACTTATTTCTCTACCTTAATGATCTGAATTATCTGTATTTACTGCCGTTACCATGTACGTTTTAATTCATAATGAATTGAATTATTTCTTTGCCGTATACCTATACGTGGGTTCTGGTTAGCTTTAAATTCATACATTTTATAGGTATGTCACTTTGCTAAATCACCACTAGATGGTGATACCAATGAATAATCACATATTACTAAACATGCTGTATTGAAATACATCTGTTTAACAATTTTAAAATTTGATAAGAAAATTTTCTTGAATGCCTTGTTTCTAAGGTGTGGTTTCTTAACGGCCATTTTGTGAGGTGTAAAATATATATTAGAAAATTTCTCTGGTTGCTGTTCTTCGGGGTATAAATCACCATTGATAGAGGAAAATTTTCTCAAAAAATTATTTCTTCATTTAGTGAAGTAACAAAATCGCTAGTAATGCGGATGTAAACAAAATGTTACTTACACACACATGGCTTAAACTACGATATTTAAATTGAAAGAAGTGTATTTAAGCAGTTTGTGGTAAATTATCACATATAGCTCGTCTTCCATCTGTAGAGTTTTTTTCTTTTCTCCTTCTTCCGCTTCGTCTTGTCTTTATTAGTGTGTTGAGGTTATACGTTATGTACCTTTTCGTCTCACTTTTGGATTTGCTACGATGTGCTTGTAACTGAGACTGATCGTAAGTGATTACTGGTAACTCTGCTGCAATTACGAGGAAGGAATTTAAATGGTATTAACTACTGCAGTACTCGTCCATCAAAAGGTTAGATTATTCCATTACCTACTAATAAACATTGTATTGCTGAATTTAGTTTTGAACCTATCATCGGTTACACACTGCCTTCCGCAGGCATAACTACAGTATCTACACAAAAGTGCCTTAAAACTAATCATATTACAAAAATTTTTTTGATACATTGTTTACCTTTATTGCAACTTCGGTGTCATCTTGATAGCTGAAGTTTCGTAAAGATTTCACTAGTATAAAACTGTTATAAGTTGATCCAATCATTAACTAATATTGTACACTTAATTTATCCAAATTCAGAGTGATTATTACTGAACTTTGACATAAAACATCCAGTGTTGTTTTAGCATTTAGCTTCCATCTTGGATATTATTTCAATAACTACTGTTTACGCTATCGTTGTGCAGTAGCAAAAACTCAAAGCATAACTTGTGTATACCGGTTGTCGATGTCGTATTATTTATACCATATGTGTTAACTTTTAAGTAGAAAGTTTCTTTTATTAGGGATAATAGTGTTCTGAGCATTGATCTCTAATTGGAAATTGATTAGTCATTCGTATATGCATGTTAGTATATGAAGTGAACAAGCTTCTCCGATTATCTATCTATATTTGTCATTTTTAGGGGGGGGTTTATCCTTGGATATTGTCAAACGAAAGGCAAGTTGAAGTGTTACCTTTGTAACGTAAAGTATTGCGGTTATATGTGTATATCTAAATTTTCCTTTTCAGGGTTACTGTCATGAAAAATCTTTCAGCGTAACAGAGAGGGGCATTAAGTTCTTTTATTAAATTAGTAAATTGATTAAATGTGTGTTTATCACCCGTAAAATCTCGCTACTTGCCTCGTCACTATTCATTTTGAAAATATATGTTAACTTTAGTGTTTGACATTATGAAAGTCAGATAAGGCTACACTTATCTTAGGGGTTGGGGTAAAATTGCATGTTGGGATAGGCATGCACTGTTATTATTATATATAGATATTAAACTTTACAAAGGTTATTTATTGTTGGTAAATTTGTAAATAAATTTACGCTTGTTATCTGTTCTTCCTGTTTCTTCTCTGGTTCAAGCTTCACAGGGACTCTCTTCCAAGAACTAATAATTTATCTTTGCTTACCTTAAAGCTTGTGCCACCTATTTCTTATCTGCTCTCCTTATATTTCTGCCTACAATTTCGTTCTCGCTTTATAACTAACCTAATCATCTATTTACTCTGTACCAACACTTCAAAACGCCCACGCTATGCGGGTGCTTTGCGGTCTCAGGACCGTTTGGCTGTGTTACTAGTCGAGCTAACAAATTCCTCTCCATTTTATGTGACGTGGCTGGGTAGACACGTTGCAGGTTTAGATATGTGCGCCTCACATTCAAAGTATCTTTTAATATACGAGGATGAATCAAATATAAACCGGAATTCTTTTCGTACCGATAGTGAGATGAACTAAGAGGAGTGCGGCTTCTGAGCTTCTTTGGCAGAGATGCCTAGAGAAAATTTCACCGCTAGGGAATGGCACATTATCACCACTTCAGTAACTATCGCGATATCTGAGTGAGAAGTGTCCTCGTCCGCTGCGCAACGGGTTATAGTTAAATTTCTTACGAAAGAGGGTGTAAAACCATCAGAAATATTTAGCTGAAAATGAAGTTCACCAACGTCGACAGAGAACCAGCGTGTGAGAGAAGAGCATTCGTACTGTTACCCGACTTTTCGAGGACGACCGACAATGCACCATTACATCCCGTAATCGAAACAAACAGGATGGAATAGTGAAAGAAGGACGAATCTGCACTTCTTATGGTCAAAACCCGGCTCTCGGCTGGAAAGGATTTGGCACCCGTATTTTTCGACTTTAAAGGAATGTTCATAATGATTTTCTCCATGAACGTTTAATTGTAAATGCCACGTGCTACTGCCAACATTTAGACGAAATAAAAATGGCATGTCGTTAAAAGGCGAGGCTTTCCTATAAAAGACGCTACCCTGCTGCAAGACAATGCCCGACCCCATACAGCTGCCCTAACTCGGCAAAATTTAAGAATTATCGTGGACTACACTAGAAGACTTCCTACAGTTCGGACTTATCGCCCTGCGATTACCACCTGTTTGTACCGATGAAAGATGCTCTTGAAGACAACGTTTTGATGACGATGTTGCAGTTAAAGCTTTTGTGCGCGATTGGCTTATGGATAACGAGATAAAAAGAATTACTCATCAGTTGGAAAAAATGTTACGAAATCAGGCGATTATGTAGAAAGATAATTTTCAATCTCAATAATAAAGAAATAGTTCCGGTTTATGTTTGATTCATTCTCGAATGGAATAACTTGCCTGGGTTAAATTCACAATACAAATTTGTTGAATCCGTTATTTAAATTTAAATCTTAATTATCAAAATAAATTAACCTGAATTAATTAATAATAAAATAGTTGGCGGGTATTGATTTAAACCCATATAGGATTAGGTGGTGTAGATTCACTTCAAAACATTAAAATGTGACAATTTGACTTTGTCGGTTTATAATTTGCGTACAAAATAAGTTGAAAAATTATTCTTTGCTAAATAAGGTGAAACACAGGTTAATTTTGATCGTCGGATTATTCTTTCATACTACTGGATATATTTGACAAACGCATATTTTTTATTACAAAGGGGTGCATTTACTCCATGAACCCGGAGTTTAGTACAGCACATATTTCGCTTGCCACAGTTCTAGTGTTCCAGATTTCTCACGTATTTCGAAACATTACTATGGTAAATTTATGATTTACTTCAACTGTAGCAATACAAAGTGTATATAAAAAATAAACACAAGCAGTGAAAGTAAATGTGATAACTACAGACCAATTTTTAGTTGTAAATATTGAACTGCTACAAGGAAATCAATCCCTTATAAAAATGTCATTTTAATAGTGTACAATAAGAAGTTCTGAAACTAAGGCATATAGTTATTGCTAAAATTAAATCGGAATGTAAATATGCCTCTTTTCGTTGGGAGGTGATAGATTACGGTCGATATTATCGTCCTACATTAAACAGACTTCTTCCACATCAGATCACGTATCTGAATTGCTTCAATCTTTTATAGTAGTAGTAGGGAGATTAAATCATATTCATGGGTTCCTACTCTATTGAACATTTTACTGATGTAATTTTTAGCTTGTTTTTGGTAGCAAACTTGACCAACGTCAATTTTCGCAAATATCGTGAAATCCTTGGTTTCTTCTGCACTAAACTCCAATTGCTACTGATGCAGGCATGTATAGAGCTTTCTAATTCTTAATCAAAGAACTGGTCTCTGCTTCAGATTATGTTCTTATTTTAAGTTTTCTTGATAGTTTTACCATCCGAAATATCTGCGTCGATACGTCATCCAAAACATGTTTGTTGCTAATGCTTGGTTAGACCTTCTATCGCTTTCAAGCTACTTCTGCTTGTAGATATGGAGGCAGCTGAACTGATTTGGTTTCTAGTTTCATTCGGTGTTGCAAAGTTTTATTAGTTGACTTTTTATTGACCTTTTGTATAACAAATCCTCAAGTGCTACACTAATACTAGTATAGGATGATTTTTCTGTATTAGAATTGACTACTACATTTTGCTGTTTCTTTTGTTTTTCTGATACTGGATTGGTTACAAACACTTTCCAAAGTGTGCAGCAAATTTTTTATGATCAAGGGATGATTCCTTTATTGCGAACCTATGAATATTTTTATTGCCATTCATTGAAAAATCGTATATACATGCAACTGCAAAACCACTTTTGATGTGTTCTGTCAGAGCTGACCATCTTTTTCCAAGCAAGTTGGCAAGTTTGATTGTTGTTTCTCTACCATACGGTCAGTAGCGCATTCTACTTCGCTTTAAGTGCTCTAAAACAAGGCACATCTAGTGGTTCTAAAATATGTAAAATCTGCGAGGTGACAGCTTTATGATAGATATATTATTTTTTGTGGTATAGCTTATTGATTAGGCCGCAACATGAATATTAATACAACTGTATGATCGGGACTTATTTGAGTTAAAACTATCTTTAAAACCAGTTTTCAAGTATATCCATCGTCATCCAAATTTTTAGGGACGCTGCGTAGCTCGTGTTGGGATACTTATCGCTTTTAGAGATTTACTGGCCCTATAGATTTACTATTTTATGACCCATTGTTAATACATTACTATTTTCTCTCCCACTGCCAGTTGTTATACGATGGGATAGACTTCCAATACCTGCACCACTTTAGTTCTGCTCGGATGATGCAATGCGAAGAAAAATGAGTTATCCTTCTAGTAATTCATAAAATCCAGGTTACAAACAGATGGATACTCTGAAGCCTTCTCGCCTGCTCTATAGGTTCTAGTTTTTTGAATAGATAGCTTACGCCCTTTTATAAAGCTAATCCTCTTCCGGGGTGATTGTTTTTAAAGTGTGTTTTTATATTGTTTTGTGTTACGAAGTCCTGAACTGCATGGAAATGCTTATTGCGGCGAATGTCCAATTTTACACAAAACGTAAGCAGAAAGCTCGCGTGAAAAAAGCATACTTTTCCTCCGTTCTAACTACTGCTGCTACGTTGACCACAAGGCACTTTCAGGTACATTTATACTTTACCGCAATGATTTCTTCCCATACGCCCATGTTTAACTGCAGAAATTGCTGGTTTGAATTGCTCCAGGCTGTAGTTTTTTATGTTTGCTTTCCTTACGTAGTTTCTAGACTTTGCTCTAGAAATATGAAAACAAAATTAGTTATCGGGTAAATGCGCCACCAAGACAACATTTTTCCTAACTTGCACGCATTTATCTCAAGCAACACATATGATGGGAGAAATGCGCTCATTGGTCACACTTACAATAATAACATACGCATTGCTGCAGGTCACAGTTCAAGTCGTCTTGACTCCACAGCGTGTTACATAGTGCCAGAACCGCAGAAAATGTAGGGCAGTGCTGTATATTTTCTCCATATGATATTTACCTCAAACACACACATTCCTCACTTCACCCTATAGATAATGTTAGTTTTAAGTGTATACTCTCAGACTAAACCCACCACTTTCAAGGCTATGATTTCTATGTATACTATTATTTTACTGAAGTGAGATACAAAGCTGAATTATACTAAAGTTAAAAAAGGTTATCAATTCTTTTACCAATATTCATATAAGCGAATTCGAAAATCACAGCGTGCCATCTCAGATGCTTGGCAGCGAAAACTACGTGGGTCAGCTAATTAAGACACGTAGACAGTCGTAGTTACGTTTCATGGCAGAGATATGGACAGAAAGCAACCTAAGATCATTGCATATTAGTATAAGTGAAACCTATTGATATTCTTTTATTGCCTTTACTTTATAGTGAGATTTTAGTCAAAGGTTATTCTCCCACCTAAGCCACTATACATTTATGAAACATTCATGCCCGAAACGGTATTCCAAGGTGGGACCGAGATGTCGGCAGTCAATAGACTAATCCACCGGCCTCCCTCGACCGACATGTGCAATGTGATTTCAATTTTTTTTTATTGATTTATAGTAATGAACAACCCATGAAAAACTTATCAAGACTAAATTATTTCATTAGCAGTAACACTGAAACTGCTGCAATTTGTGAAATTTGTGTTAGCAGAGCTGTGCTCATACAATAAATTTGTTTGAACGATTTTTGAAAAATATGGGAGGAAATTGGACATATCTTTAATTTAACAATCAATTGACGGGCTAAAAACTGGGTTTGCAACTTCACAATAATTTGTAATTTACAATACACATTAACAAAATGTAACCTAAAATTGTTTTATGGCTTAAGGATTTTATATTCATTTGTATAATTGGATTACATTAATCTGTTGATCAATAAATTACTATCACAAAAATAATTTAAATTTTTGTCTTGTGGTGTCAGACCTATTGTATCTATTGCTAATCGCATCCATAGATCCATAGATTTATTTGTATCAAACTCGTGTCTTAATGATTCTGGAAAAGATGTGCTCCTAGTCGCTATGAAACCAATTCATTTGCGATACAAGCGCCTACAATCGATCATCAGTAGGCTTGATCCCAATAAGGCGATTAGTCCAGACGGTATCCCAGCAAGGCGATTGACCCAGACGGTATCCCAGCTCTTGTCTTACAGAAATGTTCCCCCGAACTAGTACCGGCCCCTCTCTAATTACCGACCAATTGCCATCACTTTCATTTTGTTTAGTTATAGAAAAAGTCATCAGCATCTTTCCTTGAATCTAACAATCTGCTTAGTGACCACCAATATGGTTTTAGGCAGTCGTTCAACAGGTGATCTTTCATATGTGACCCATTATCATTATTTTGTTTACAAGGCAGTTTCAAGGCGCGCCCTTTTCGCTACCTGAGTTTATAACCTTCCTGGAAAGAATTTATTACGGTTATTTGTTATTGTTTGTTTAGTATGGTTTCTATGAAGTGTTTATTTACCGGGAGTTTGCAGCGTTAGCATTTTGCTCATTGTGCGACAAACCGTGTTACATTAAATCTCGTTTTATGCTTTTTTATCTCGTTACGTTTGTGTGCTGTAATTTAAATTTTTGTGTATAATTATTGTATTTAGAATTGTGTGTTATCCATAAAATGAATCGTGGTAAGATGGTGGTCGAGCTCGCACTACAGTCATTCGAAGGAACATCCGAAGTTATTTATGGCTATGAGTATTATACATCTTGAATAGTATTTCTGCAATTATATATTGTGTTCTAGTAAGCGCTCCATGGCTTGGGAACCATTTTATATTTGATGTTGGTGATTCGAACGTCGAAAACCGACTAGATCAAGTTGAATCTGATGTTCCATCGGAACACAGCAGTCACAACACAGATTCTGAACAGTCTGCAGAATCTACTTCAGAATCTGAAGAAGTAGTGCTATATCATACTGGACTAAGTTACGTTGGTAAAGATAAAACAACTATCTGTCGTATGCACCCCCCCACGGCCTAACGTACGCAGGGGAAAAGAAAATGTGGTTACAATTAGCCCGGGTATAAAAGGAGCTGTAACAACCTTTTTTTGTGGTTGTATTAAAAAATACGTTAATCTAAGATCATTAATTTATTTGGCGTAAAATTAGAGGAGTTTTTAATTATTTACATGTAAAATTGAGAAAGGCAACTTAAATTCCATTTCATAGAACATATATTTTGGGTGTAATATTATATAAATAGTTATAGTTCCCTTTCTTTGAAAAATTGGACTCCGATCATTGTATTTCGCGCAATGCGTGACCACTTCTTGAGGGGGGGGGGCACTTACAGAAGCGTTTCTGAAAGCCTCTTTTTTTACTTCACTTGCTGCTGAATGTTAAAGCAGAAGACATTGTTATAATGGTTTTTACTTAATTTTTATATTTAGTGCCATCAGAATTTTGGTGGTAAGTTATTTTTCAATTCCTTATATTTTAAAGCTTAAGCATTTGCTCTTTCCAGGCACTTCCGGCATTTACGTACACTTAAGTACACTCATTATAGTACTTATATTATTCCCTTATACTCACTTAAGGCACTTATTTGCTTACTTACTTATACTTATATTTATATTTTAAATGGCTCTTAAGTTACTTATTTACACAAGTTTCTCTTCATTCAAATAATTTCATCTTAAAATGCAATTTTAATACAATAAAACATCAAGAATACAATAAGTTTAGTGGATCGAAAATTCCTTCAAATACCTAGTTGATCGCGTTGTTACAAGAATACGCAAGGAAGATGTAGAAACGCTTTCATACTGGTTGACCGTTCCGCATCCATAATTAAACACTGGAAGCTGTCTATAAGAAAATCATTATACTGAGGTATTTATGTGGTAAATTTTATATTTTTTAAGCTTAGTTTTAAAACCTTTTCTTTCCTCTCCTTAACCATCCATATATTGGGTAAATAAACTTAATTGCACATTGTTAATTTTTGATATTTATAGAAAATTATTATTGTTCATTATTTAGGGTTTTGTTATTCCTGGACAAAGATAACATGGCGCTCGAGAAGGAATTTAATTATATATTTTTTTAAATTTTTTACATTGTTTGTTTTATTAATTAGAGAAAGGAAAATAATTAAGCAGGTGAGAAACAAGCCGCATTTCAGGTGTATTAACAAGTCAATATAGTAGAACCTACCCTATTTCATCTACCGATTGTGGACGAGACGGCATATAATTAGTGGTGAAAGGTTAGTAATTCAATTTGTTAAAAATTTGTATTCAATTTGTTAAAAATTTGTATTTAGAGACTACATTTGGCGTTTATTCAATGTACAAATTACATCACCACTTTATTATTATTGTTATTATACTGGCTATTTAAATTTTCTTAAACCTACTTCACCACAGCAATATTATTTTGATTATACTGGCGCCCGAGCAGGGACCAGTATAATCAAAATAATATCAAAAATATCAAAAATATCAAAAATTAACAATGTGCAATTAAGTTTATTTACCCAATATATGGATGGTTAAGGAGAGGAAAGAAAAGGTTTTAAAGCTAAGCTTAAAAAATATAAAATTTACCACATAAATACCTCAGTATAATGATTTTCTTATAGACAGCTTCCAGTGTTTAATTATGGATGCGGAACGGTCAACCAGTATGAAAGCGTTTCTACATCTTCCTTGCGTATTCTTGTAACAACGCGATCAACTAGGTATTTGAAGGAATTTTCGATCCACTAAACTTATTGTATTCTTGATGTTTTATTGTATTAAAATTGCATTTTAAGATGAAATTATTTGAATGAAGAGAAACTTGTGTAAATAAGTAACTTAAGAGCCATTTAAAATATAAATATAAGTATGAGTAAGTAAGCAAATAAGTGCCTTAAGTGAGTATAAGGGAATAATATAAGTACTATAATGAGTGTACTTAAGTGTACGTAAATGCCGGGAGTGCCTGGAAAGAGCAAATGCTTAAGCTTTAAAATATAAGGAATTGAAAAATAACTTACCACCAAAATTCTGATGGCACTAAATATAAAAATTAAGTAAAAACCATTATAACAATGTCTTCTGCTTTAACATTCAGCAGCAAGTGAAGTAAAAATAGAGGCTTTCAGAAACGCTTCTGTAAGTGCCCCCCCTCAAGAAGTGGTCACGCATTGCGCGAAATACAATGATCGGAGTCCAATCTTTAAAAGAAAGGGAACTATAACTATTTATATAATATTACACCCAAAATATATGTTCTATGAAATGCAATTTAAGTTGCCTTTCTCAATTTTACATGTAAATAATTAAAAACTCCTCTAATTTTACGCCAAATAAATTAATGATCTTAGATTAACGTATTTTTTAATACAACCACAAAAAAGGTTGTTACACACCCCCTCCTAAAATTTGGACTCTGAGATCACCAAAGCGGAGATTCCAAACACTAAGCTAATAAATGAAATTATTAAAATTTAAAAAATACAAAATGTTAAGCTAATTAAAATATAAGCGATATTTAAAAAATAACAAGAAAATGTACGAAGAAGTACGGAAAATGTGGTGATGTCGGTCAGGAAAGACCCCTCGCAACACCAAAAAAGCTAATGACGCGCTACCACCCGCACACGCCACTAGTCGAGAATAAAGGACCCGAAACCTTAAATAAAGTAAAAACTTTAACTGGTGGGGTTAGTGAAGCAAACCACCATCAGAAGAGCAAAATGAGTATTCGGTAAAAAAATTTGAATCTAAGGTAAAAACCGAACGGAAACCGTAACCTACCATGACCTGAAGGGACAGTGGGCAGAGAACCCGGAAACGGTCATCGTGCAACTTCATAAAAAATCAAGGCTAAACGCCACTCTACTCGAGAGTACAAAAATAGAAACAAAAATCCTTTTGGACTAACAATAAATAATCGCGAGACTTGAGGTCGAGCGAGAGCGGTTCAATTACCCTACCCCGGTGGTCTCAAACCAAGCCTCCTAGGTACATAACACAACTACCACAGTCACGTTCGATAAGTGAGTCAAAATCGGTAAACCCAAGATACGACTATTATCATGGCAAATTAGCTCAGGATGCTTCGTCGTGGAGAACAAGAGAGGCCACTCTACCCTTCACGAGATTCAGGTTTCATGTTGTTCCACAGTCATCGTCCAAGACTCAACATACCCTAACTAACACGCACATTTTATAAATAAATCGAAATCTAGGTGAGATAGCAAAGAGAAAGTTGATGCACTCTTACGAACACAACAACCCCCTCCTAAAACTACCAAAACGTCATAATCAGGAAGTGTACTAATCGAGGTTGACACGAGGCGAACCGAAGTCCTCAAGCACCGTCCAAGAATAGTAACACTACACAAATCAGAAAAAAACAAAATAACTAAATCAATCAAAAAATAAAAATGTATAGAAGCATTACTAGTTTTCTTATCCCTGGTTATGAGTTTTACACGTCAAATTAACGATCAGAGGTAAACTCAAAATAGTTATTTTCAATTTTACTATTTCAACAATAGCAAATTGTAAATCCAATAAAGGAAGATAATCTGCCTGAGAACTAATGTCCCACAAAGTCGGCAATTCAATCACACAATGGGATCTAAATATCAACCATCGTGCTAAACAAATGTAGCAAAAATCATGCTAACAAATGTAAAAAAATAATAGGTGCGAAATAAGCACAAAATAAAATTATTTTGAAAAATTATCAAAATAATTAAAAAATATAAATAAGAAAACCAGAATGTAAAAATACTAAAATCGAAAAATAATTAAAAAGAATACTAAAAAATAAGAACTAATGAGGTTTTAAATCCTTAACATGAAAAACACCTAAGGGTTTATTATCAATAGGGGTGGCCAATCGGTACGTAGTTGGACCTACCACCTCAATAACTTTTGCTTCAACAAATTTTGGAGCTAACTTTTGACTATAATTTTTAGTCGCATCAGATAAAGTAAAATTCTTTTTCCAAACCAAATCGCCAACATTTAATTTCAACGGACGACGTCGCAAATTGTAAGATTTTGAATTTCTTTCGTAAGCTGCATGTAAATTTTGTTTAACATGTTTAAAAATGGGTGAAAGTTCATTTAAATCTTGAACTAATTGTTCACGGTTAGTAATAAATAAATCATCCTCTTTGAAATCCTTTAGTCGACCATAAAAATCTCCAGAAATAGGAACTGTCCGACCAAACGCCAAAAAGGAAGGTGAAAATTTCGTAGACTCATGAATAGCGTTACGAATAGCATGCGCAATTTTGTGAATTTCAACATCCCAATCCTTGTGATCATCTTGAATATAAGATCTAATTGCAGTACCTACTACTTTATTAACTCTCTCAACAAAATTAACTTGTGGATGATAACTTGCATTAAACCAAACGGATTGAACTTTGTAAGAACTCATTAAATTTTTAAATTGTGAACTTTTAAATTGGGGACCATTGTCCACCATACAAATTTGAGGAACACCGTATACTAGAAATACATAATTCTCAATATATTGACAAATACTTTTAGCTGTAGCACTGCGCATAGGGTGAATCAAAGTAAATTTAGTAAACCAATTACAAATAACTAATAAAACTGTGTTTCCACTCTTCGATCTAGGAAAAGGACCCACTAAATCAATAGAAATACATTGAAAAGGATAAGAAACATTTTTCTCTTTACCCATAAAACCATAATGATTAAATTGTGAAGACTTGCTTCGGTTACATGCATTGCAATTCCTAATATATTTCGAAATAGCTGACTTCATTTTTGGCCAGTAATAAAATTCTTTAATTTTTGAAAAAGTTTTAAAAACCCCAAAATGTGATGATGTAGGATCATCATGAAATTTTCGTAAAATATCTTTCCTTAAAGATTTCGGAACAACTAATTTCCATTCCACTAAATTCGATTCGATGGTTAAATCATTAGAAATAAATTTGTAGAGTTTATCATCTTCAACTCTCCAATCAGGAAATAATTCAGGATTTTTAGAAACGTTGGCTAACATTTTCTTATACCAATCGTCTAAATCGACAACAGAAAATTCTAAAGAACTAACTTCCAAAGGTGCTCTAGAAAGTGCATCAGGAACTACATTTAATTTACCTTTACGATGAATAACTTCAAAATCAAATTGTTGAAGTTTAACACTCCATCTGGCTAATCTACCAGAAGGATCTTTTAAATTATTGAGCCAAATCAATGAATGATGATCAGTAATAACTTTAAAATGGGTACCTTCAATATAAGGTCTAAACTTTTGAATACCAAAAATAACTGCAAGTAACTCACGTTCTGTAATAGAATAATTTTGCTCGGCTTTGTTTAAAGTACGAGAACCATAGGCAATAACAACTTCCTCCTCTCCTACTCCTTGTGTTAATAGACATCCAACTCCACAATTAGATGCATCACATTGTAAATAAAATGTTTTAGAAAAATCAGGGCTCGCTAAAATAGGAGCATCAACTAATAAAGATTTAATTTTTAAAAACGAATCATTCGCTTCGTCATTCCATAAAACTTTCTGAGATTTCTTCTTACCTTTCAATAAATTATTAATCGGAGCTAAAATTGTGGAAAAATCATGAATGAAACGTCTATACCAAGAACACATTCCAATAAAACGTTTAACTTCTGTGAAAGTATGTGGTTGAGGAAATTGAGTAATAGCTTCCACCTTTGAAGGATCGGTGTGAAGACCATTCTTATCAATAACAAAGCCTAAATATGATAAACGAGGTTTACAAAATTCACATTTATCTAAATTAATATTCAAATTGGCATCCTTAAGCCTTTTAAAAACTTCCGTTAAAAGATCAACATGTTCCTTGAAAGTACTTGAAAAAATAATAATATCGTCTAAATAAACAAAAACATATTGAGATAAATCATGTCCTAAAATGGAATCCATAAATCGTTGTAATGTACTGGGTGCGTTTGTAAGTCCCATGGGCATAACAGTATAAGCTTTCTTTAAATCAATTGAAGTTAAATAACGAGCATCTCTTAATTTATCCAAAATATCGTTTAAAAAAGGTAAAGGGCAAGCATCTTTTTTTGTAACAGAATTTAATTTCTTAGCATCAAAACAAACTCTAAAATCACCTGACTTCTTCTTAACTAAAACCATTGGAGAATTCCAAGGGGAAGAACTGGGTTTAATAATTCCTTGCTCTAACATATCATCAATTTCTCTGTTCGCATGCTCCAACATAGCAGGAGATAATGGAAAATAACGTTGTTTAATTGGTACTGCATCACCAGTATTAATTGAATGAAAAACTTTATTTGTCTTACCCAACTTTGTAGTTGATAAGGTTTTAAAAAGGTCAATAACTTGATTTAATTCAAAAACTTGATTATTATTAAGATCATCAATACTCTTAATCATAGAAAAAGTTGTTTCCGCAGAGTTTGCAACATAAGAATTTTCACCAAAATCAGCTTTAATTTCAAATAAACGACAAAATCTACCCCAAAGTAATTGCAGTAGTAATAAATTCAGAAACAATAACAGAAATAGTTTTAGTAATACCATTAATAGTCAAAGATAAATCAACACTCCCCAAAATGGATTGTGAAGAACCATCAGCAATAACCAATGATGAAAAAGGCGAATTCCTATTTAATTTTAAATCATATTTATCAATCAAATACAAAGCAGGCTTACCTAAAATTGTTACGGTAGCTCCACTATCTAATAAAGCAATAAAATTCTCATTAAAAATCCTAACATTAATAAAAGGTCTAACATCATCATTATTCTCAACTAATTTAGAAGAATTTTTCGAAGTTCCAAAAAATTGCTTAACAGTAATCAACCATTCGTTAAAAACATGCTTGTCAGCCTCTGAAAAATCATAAGAAATGTGTCGACTAACGGAACACTTTCCTTTTACAAGTTTTTTGAAAATTTACACCTCGGACAATTAGAAAAAGTAACATTGGAATAACCACATCTAAAACAAAAGATTCTATCATCACCCTTATCACAGGTGTGATAGGTATGACCCAACTGTCTACATTTAAAGCATGTTGTTGAAGACTTAGCTGTATTAATTCTTGTAGCAGTAAAAGTAGAATTCATATTTTTTGGTTTAATATCTGAAAAATGGACCTTAGGTTTAATATTTTGTTTCACTGCCGAAGAAGGCTTATAATCAGATTGTCTTTGTGAATCTGAATAAGAATTAAATTTGAATTTAGAATTCTGAGCTTTCACTCACAAATCTATTAAATGAAAAATATCATTTACACTAACAAGGGCTAATTGAGTAGCAAACCAAGGTTGTAAATTTTTCATTATAATCTTTAATTGTTCACCTTCCGAAGGAGGAATCTCTAATTGAGAAAATAAATTAACCATTTCAGAAATAAAAAGGGTTGGAATTTCATCAAAAGCCTGTTTACGATTTTTAATATCATCTAACAAAACTTCGTCATGTCCTTCCGGTAAAAAGTCACTCTTTAATTTAGTAATAAGATCATCCCAAGTATGTAAAAACAGTTTAATTGCCCTATACCAAACTAAACCTTTCCCTGCAAATAAATCAACACCGGATAAAAGCATCTCCTTCCTAGAAATATTTCGAGCAATCATTAGCTCCTCACATCTTTGAATAAAAGTAAAAACTTCTTTCTCACTACCATTAAATTTTAAATTTAATTTATATACAGGAACAGAACCTTTTGAAATTTGTAAGTTATTAATTAACGTGGAAAAATCTTCTGTAGGTATATTAACTGAAGTATTAACAGGGTCATTTTGTGACATCGAAATATTAGAAGTATCTAAATTTGAAACATCATTATTTAATTCAATATTTTCATTTATAGATTCAAATAATTCGTTACATAAGGTCAACAATGGATCATGTAAATATAAAAATTCATTATCAATTTTATATTTTTTAAGCTTAGCTTTAAAACCTTTTCTTTCCTCTCCTTAACCATCCATATATTGGGTAAATAAACTTAATTGCACATTGTTAATTTTTGATATTTATAGAAAATTATTATTGTTCATTATTTAGGGTTTTGTTATTCCTGGACAAAGATAACATGGCACTCGAGAAGGCATTTAATTATATATTTTTTTTAATTTTTTACATTGTTTGTTTTATTAATTAGAGAAAGGAAAATAATTAAGCAGGTGAGAAACAAGCCGCATTTCAGGTGTATTAACAAGTCAATATAGTAGAACCTACCCTATTTCATCTACCGATTGTGGACGAGACGGCATATAATTAGTGGTGAAAGGTTAGTAATTCAATTTGTTAAAAATTTGTATTTAGAGATTTACATTTGGCGTTTATTCAATGTCCAAATTACATCACCACTTTATTATTATTATTGTTATTATACTGGCCATTTAAATTTTCTTAAACCTACTTCACCACAACAATATTATTTTGATTATAGAGCTGCCAGAAATGTATCGACAATAATGGATTCTTGGCAGTTGTTTTTTTCTGAACATATGCTAGAGAGTATTACACAGTATACTAATTTGTACTTGAAGAAGGCGCGACAGAACTACTCTCGCGAAAGGGATTGCTTAGATACAATAGTTCAGGAATTGAAAGCTCTCATGGGTCTACTTTCTATGGCAGGCGTCAAGAAGCCATCCCATCTAAATGTAAAAGAATTATGGGCAGATGATGTTACGTCTCCGGTGTGTTTTCGTGCAACGATGTCAAGTCGGAGATTTTACGTGCTCTCCGTTTTGATAACACGGACACTAGGAAAGAACGACAACAACAAGACAATCTGGCTGCAATTAGAGATGTCTTTCAAGAATTTGTGTCAGCGTGTTTAGAGAACTACGAGGTTGGGGAAAACGCAACGGTAGACGAAATGTTACCTGCGTTTCGGGGCAGAAGTAGATTTAGACAGTATATAGCAAATAAACCTTCGAAGTACGGCATAAAGATTTATGCACTGGTGGATTCGTCTATATACTACACTTCAAACTTGGAAATTTATCCAGGGAAACAACCAGAGGGTATATACCCCTTTGACAACAAAGCTGCTAGTGTGGTAAAAAGACTAACTACACATATTATAAATAGTGGTAGAAATATTACAATGGATAACTACTTTACGTTTGTTCTATTAGCACTTGATTTAGTAAAATGCAAAACCACGGTTGTTGGTACCATTCGAAAAAAACAAAAGAGAGATTCCTCCAATATTCCTAAACACCAAAATACGACCAGTAAATAGCAGTATGTTTGCATTTTTGAAAACAGGGCTGTTAGTTTCGTATGTCCCTAAAAAAAATAAAAACGTAATGCTATTTTCCACGATGCATAACGACGACGAAATCGATAAGTCAAATCAAAATAAACCGGAAGTAATAACCTTTTATAATTCAACTCAAGGTGGGGTAGACACGGTGGATCAAGTTGTATCGCAGTATTCTGTAGCAAGGATCAGTTGTAGATGACCGCTGACCATATTCTTCTCTTTGTTGAATGTTGGAGGGATAAACTCTCAAATAATTTATACAACTAGAACGGGCCTAAAGCTAGAAAGACGGAGCTATCTAAGCAGTTTAGCTTTAGAGCTAATAAAACCGCACGCGCAATCAAGATTATCAATTACAAATTTACCTTCTCAACTGAAGCATTCTGTTAGAATGCTAGTAGGAGATAAAGAAGAGGACCAGCCAAGTACAAGTGCTAGGAGTTCTTGTATATGCTCCGTATGTCCCCGCCCTAAAAACAGGAAAACGAAAAAAGAATGTTGAAAATGTCCGAAGTACCTGTGCAACGAACATGCGATATCTATATACGAACAAGGCTTGACACGACTCGATAAAGAATAAATGTCGAAAATAAACTATACTTGATATTGATTTATCTATACATATAATCCATAATATATTATACTTAAACTTAATTTGTTAGAAAATAAACAATTTACCTTACAAACATTCGTTATTTACCCGTAGTTTACCTTTAAAAATGCTTCAGATGATAAGTGTGAGCATAACGGTCACGTGCGATAAACCACGTTACAGTAGTGGTAGCGACAAGCGGCGGGTTAAATATCTCAAAAGCCGTGAGTACTTGCCATCAACTTGGGTCTCCAGTTTCCTTAATAAAAGACGAATACGTGTTGTAGTTGATGGCTTCTTTTCAAAATAAGTTGGCATAGCGCGGGCGTGCCACAGGGATCAGTTATAGCTCTTACACTTTTTCTGCTATACACAAATTTTAATTTCTTCGACTAACCCCGGACCTTTGCTAGGAATACTTGGTTTGCTCATGCACATCATCAATATGCAGTACAAATCTCCACCTAGCGTACCAAACAGGCGCAATCCACACCTTCTAAACTCTGGAATTATCTTCCTTGTGATATGAAAAAATTTAAGGTAGCTGTTCAAAGGCATTTCTTGGCAATTCAATAACCCTGTATCTATCCTCCTTAGTGTGTTCCTGGATGCTTTAGCATGCTAGGTTAAACTTAGCCCGTTTAGGGTCACAATTATTTAAAAAAAAGAAACAGAACTTTTTATGTTTTTATTGATAAAATATTTCAACCTGTTTTATTCATTTGGTAACTAATATTTAAAGAAATAACAACTTAGACATTTCTCACTTACAACTTCATCTGTATCGACTCTTATTTAATTAACATTCTTTTTTGTTTCAGATTAGGAAGGATACATCAATATTAGAAGGCGAACTTTTACCTGTAAATGCTGCCCAAAACTGTGCTAAATCGAATGGCCAATTTTGTTTAGGTTTGTTTGTTACAGTTATGTTGTGCTACACATACTTTTATAATATTCTCAAATCCTTTTTAAATGTCATATTAAAAATTTATAGTAACATTGATTTGTTTAGAAATAATGAAAATTTGTGTGAACTAGTGACACAGCTGAAATGTATATTTTTGGACAATTGCACATTTCAAAATTACAAACAAGTACATTTTATATTTAATATCAATTCTGACAAAAATGAGCATAAAACCTTTTATGTTGATGTTACTTTAAATAAGGGTTTGAGAGATGTCCAACTTCATTCTTTCAAATGTGGCAAAAGCAACCGTGTAGACAAAATATTTTCATTCGAATTAAAAAAATATTGCTACAATATATTCCAATTTTTAGTAGTAACCATAACTTTAGATAATATAATTCGTTTACTGTATTTAAAACCAGTAGTATTGCAGATTTATCAAATAGACTATATTTGTGATATGGCCATACAATTAAAAAACTCTATAGGAAATCCTAACGATTTTAGTATTCGAAAACGCTGTAAATGTATTAAATTATTTCGTGATATTATGTTTGAAGGAATGTTCATCACTTATCATTAATCTTATTTACTAATTTTACTAGTAAAACCCCATGTAAATATTCTCATTATCAACATTTCGAGAATGATAGCTACTGCAGTTGCAACTGTATCTTAAAATGTTTATATAGCCAGTGGCGGCTTGCAATTTTATAAAACTTTCTCAGCAAGTTCTTCAACTATATATTAAATAGGAAAGTAGGTAAAGCCGTCACTCAGTTTAAAATTCAATATTACGGGTTAATTTCTAAATTTGTTATGTATTTTAATGGTGCTAATTGATTATATGATTTTAACTGGAATTCTTAGAGGCTGTGGCTGTTAAAAAAGTAAAGTAATTACTTTTAGCTAATAATTTTTTTCTTTTTTCATTTTTGTAAACATATATTGATTACAAGTTAAAAGATTTGATTACTTTAGTTTGTTGTTCTCAATCAAGACTCACTATAGTAGGTATTAATTACATTTTTATTGACATCACGTTTTTAATTGTTCATACTAGTCACCAGTTGATTGATAATATTTAATCGTAGTCTATATTGTGCTATTTGTTTTAATCTAGTCATAAACTGGAATCTATAATTATTTGAATGTTGTTTGGTAGATTGACAGACTTTTAAAGTTTCAAATCTTTGATTAGTGTCAAAGTCAGATCTTCCGTTTTAAACTATTACCTTCCTATTATAATAATTATACATGTGCCAAATTATAGCTACCTACATAAATATAGTAAATTAGTAATTATTGTATGACCGTTTTTGTGCGTTGATGACTGAACATTATTAAGGTTATATAAGTGCAATTACTTACTATTTAAACGTGCCAATGCATCTTGAAAAATGTGGTTAACTTCCGTTATTTTAAAAAGCAGAACTTTAGTAGTAAATTAATTTGTATAATAATCATTTGTAATTGTAAAATTCTGAGCAAATTTGGGTTAATACCGCCAATACGCATACATTCATCAGTCAACTAATAAACTAATCCAAAATTCATCATGCTTGAAAAACAGTATTAACCCAACTCTGTTAATCGCTTTTAATTTGACTATGTTAGCGATAGTATGTTGTGAGAATTTGTGGATTACTGGGGAAGTCTAACAGAATTTTATTTTTTCCAGTATTACACATTAACCACTTGCTTTAAAATGGATTTTATAGCTGGGTTTTTTCAGAAAGTGCGCTTTACATATTTCAAACTGTTTTATAGAGCCATTTCGTATACTATGAATTGCCAGTTTCTCATTTGACTACTAGTAAAATTAATTGAATATTAAGGCAAGTGGTTAACATAATTTCTATATTTATTAAAATTTCTGTTGAATGCTCCAGCTAAGCATAAATCATTTACTATATAAAACAATCTCTGGTAACAAATGTACTTTTTTTTTACAAATTTCATGTGTTAAATGCTTAGTTAGAATACCATACAAACCTGCTTATAATTCGACCCCAGTTGATCATTAATTGGTCTCTCAAATTATTGAGAAGTCAAAAACTTTTAATTGATTTTACATATCCGAATTAAAAATTTATGAATGGTATTTGTGCATGTTTATAAACAGTAATTAATTTAGGGAATTTGCTGTGATTTAATTTTTAAATGTTTTATGTAGAATAGATTAATTACAAACACAGCAGTTCCTGTTCCTTTACATTTCAGTAATTTTTACCTTATAATATAGAATAAACCAAAGATTGACTTATTTATAATTATATAAGTAGAATTTAATGTTGCTATTTTCGGAATAATGAGGACTGTTTGCAATAATTTTTCAAGAGTAGGTATTATCCAGATGTATTTAGTTATTTGCACTTTCCTCATTTGTATACTATGTGTTCAATCTAGTACTACTCAGTGTTTTAAAAAGGTAAATTAGCTCAATGGACAAATGTATAGTATGTGTGTCACAGCAATTTCTGTAGGATTAGGTAATTTTAACACTGATTGTTAGTCATGATAATGGCCTAGCATAATGCTTCTCTGTTGAGGTGCATATTTTAATTAAACTTGTACTTAATTTTTTCAAATTATAATTTTAATCACTCAACAGATAGGTTTACTCATTTAAGGAAATATTGTTGACCCATGTAAAAGCAAGTGTTTGTAATTATATTCAAAAAATAAATTGTGGCTGAAATTATAGTTAATTTTATCTAACTTTGGGTTTTAAGTGCTTACAGTGATTTACAATCCTTGCAGGTAAGTTTTTCAACTTATACCTCCATGTTGCATGCAATTTTTTTTTTTTGCATTTCAGTCACAATTTATTTTTTTTTTAATTTTGAACAATTATTACATTTTCTTTATTTTCAGAATGTGAAGTTAATTATTTTAAGCATAATGGTAGATGTTATTCAGAATGTCCCGAGAAATTTTACCCAAGCTTTCTAGATGATCAAGCAGTGCATACTAAACGAGAAGAGAAGAAACTGAATGTTTGTTTAGCCTGTCATTATACCTGTAAACAATGTTCTGGGTCCAATGATTATCAGTGTACATCATGTTTTCCTGATGCAATATTAACACATATTGCTAATTTAGAAAATTATTGTTATCCTAGCTATATAGTAAATAATATGAATTTAGAAAAATTGTATTTTAAAGTTTATATTTTTCTGTGGATTATTTTTGCATTATTTGTTTTAGCTGTAGTTTTTTATATAATTAGAGAACGACGATTACGTAATAGGTTAATGGATGAAATTATACAATATAATACATTAAAAAATATAAGACAAATAGAGCATAATGTTAAAACTGCTGTTTATAGTGATAGTGATTAATTTTTTACATAAATCAAAGATAACAACTCGATAACAATTCATAATGATATTATTGCCTGATGTAGTGATCTATATGTAAACATTTTATTTTTTGTTAAAATTTTAATTAAAAAAGGTTTAAACAGTTTTTTGTATGTATGTATTTGTGAAATTTATTTTTTGCATCTATTACAGGTAAAGTCAGGCAAGGTGAGTGTGGTATGAAATGTAAAGCCTTCTGTTAACTATTCTTAACCAATTATATTCCGTGGATAAATCTGTAGTAAATTTTTAAAATTTGTGGTTTATGTAAAATATAGTAGTATTTTAAATATATCCACATAGGCGTGTCACATGATAAAGTAATTAGATGTATATACAGGGTGGTCCAAAAGCCTGGTACAAAATTCATAATATCCAAAATAATTATTTTTGGAAAAATCTCTCACACAGGTCTATTTTTATTTTTTGTTGAGCACACAAAAAATTTTTACCAAAAACGCCATTTTTGTAAAAAAATTTAATACAAAGGGGGGGAGGTCATGTGGCACATCATTGGAAAGCTCTGGAACGCATAACAAACTTTATTTTTGTAACAAAGTAATCAGACGTATGATAAGTCAGCTATCGATCACCGGAAAAAGGAAAAAAGTGAGGCATTGAAAAGGTCGCCGTTTTGTTGTACCTTAATTGATTGTTTTAAAATTTGAGATTTGAATGCCCACTGTTAAGAGCTTTCCAACGATGTGCCACATGACCCCCTTTCCATTTAATTTTTTTTACAAAATGACGCGTGGCCGCCATCTTGACTTTTTGGTAACAAAATTGTATGCTAAAATGTGTCCAACAAAAATAAAAATCGACTTGTGCGAGATTTTCCAAAATAATAATTTTGGTAATTATGAATTTTGTTCGGACTTTGGACCACTATATATATATATATATATATATATATATATATATATATATATATATATTTAGTAGCATGTGTATATTAATTTTGAGGCTAACGTCATGTCAAATCTAGGAAATTTCTTTGCTTAGTGTTTGCGACAGAATTATATTGCAAAATCAATTGGTTTGTACCTTTTTTGCCATAGTCGCACGTGTCTGTTTTTCATTAGCTTTTATTCTAATTTTTCCATTCACTCTTCACTTCTGTATTAATTTTTCGTTATATTTACAATCAGTTATTTTCATAACTCCAGATTACTTTTTGTTTGGAAAGATTAAAGACAGTTGAAACGTTGGGGCAAGTTTGTCGTAACCCTACATATGTTTGATAAGAATCATGTAGTAGATAAGGTATCATTAATCAAACATGTTAGTAATAAGCACGAACTTGATTGTTATGAAAGTTTAGAGATCTTCAAAAACAAACAAAAATAATGATGATCAAGGATATTTAGTCTACTCAGAACTCATTAAACTTTCATAACTTTCACTTTCACCAGATTAACAATGAAGCGTTACTCGCTGATGGTATATTTTCTTTAGTCCGCCCTAGTCGACCGCTGATGATGATAGCGTAGCTATCGAAACGCGTTCAGTGTTTTTTAATTTTGTGTGGTACGTGGGTGTATTTTGTTTGTTATTAAAGACAGTATTTATAGAAATAGATTGCATAATTTAGTTAATGGAAGCAGTTGAACACGAGATTCAGGCTATTACACGGGAAGAAGTTCAGCATGTTTTTGAAAACATGAAGCAGAGAATTAATTTATGTCTACAGCATCAGGGTCATCATTTTCAACATTTTTTGTAATTATATTAATTTAATGAATAATGTTTGTTTGTATTTTTGTCATAACAATAATTTTTAAATTTATTTTGTTAAATAATTGTAATTAGCAAATATTGGCAATAAACATTTCCAAAAGTAGGGTATTCTGTTTAATTTTAACAAACAATGTTTATAATTACATCAAAGGTGATTATCCCATGCGACGCTAATGTCAATTGTTGCGACCGAAACGAAGTGTAGTGGTACCAACCTAACCAAAATTTGTTACATGACGTCAGCTTCAATCATTAATAGACACCTACTTCCTATCCATGTGTAGGTGCAGTTGACGTCTAGTGATTAGTTCTGTGCTCATGACATGTGAACAGCATTCCTGTTGTGTTGCCACATATGTATCTAATTTTAGAACAACCAACCTTCACTTATGGAATTATGCATTATTTATTTTTGATTGTATGCATTTACTTGTGCACTAAAAGGATTTATAATATAACCTTTTTTAAGGTTTTTTTTCTAAAATCACATCAGTCCAAAATTTTGAAAAGTTACTGATCTATTATAGACATGATAGGTATTGTTTCCCAATTATATTTATAATGTGAACTGATAACTAAATTAGACGCAAATTATACACAATAAAAGTATTGTTTCCACATGAGGACTTTTTATTAATTTGTTGCAATCATTTAGGTAATACATTCAAAATGCAATTTTTTGACATCAAAACGATGTATTACAAAAATGCATTGAATTCAGTAGAAGTGACCGTGGCTTACTTGAGAATATGAGTCAAACAAGTTTTAATTGCTTTAAACATTAAGTGTAAACTGCTTTTATAAACATGCACTACAAACATCTGTTCAAGCAGTCCACGTACCCTCATCGAATTCATCCTTATTGCCCATATTCCTGCCATGGTTGATAACCACTTGAAATTGAAGCTGTTATTGAAGTAGAGTTGTATATTCTTGTGAGAAAGTCAAACGCGGAACGTGAAAGAGCTGTAATAAATGGTTCATTATTGAACCGTTGTTTTTTAAGAGCTGCAGGGGTTGGTCAAGGGTAAAATCAGCGCATTATATATTAAGACACTTTAGCACATGTTAGATACTAAAAGTAAAACTCGAATCGACCCTCTCTGTACCGTTACAAGTAGATTAAGGGCTGAACGATTTTTTAACCCCTTACGAAAACAGAGGGATGGTATAATTTTTACGTGTGTATCTATCTGTGGCATCGTAGGTCCCAAGCGGAAGAACCGATTTTGATTTAATTTTTTTTTTTTTTGAAAGATGGCTTAATCGAAAGTGTTCTTAGCTATGCTTCAAGAAAATCTGTTCAGCCGTTTGAAAATCACCAGCTCTTTCTAGTTGTTGAAGGGATTTTATTTGTTTTTTGTATCTGGCTTTTTTTTTATTTCTAATAAATTTCCGCTGCTAGTTTAATTTTTCTTTTATTAAAATTGAAACTATTTTATATGGTTGAAAACAACCAGAGATGTAGAGATGAATGTGAAGAGGAGGATGAGATAAAACTCTGGGAGACATTTCCTCTGTGTTGCTCTAATAGTGCGTGACAGTCAGATTAACATTTTTTAAACCTTTTTAATCCCTGTGTTTCGGGTTGGATGACGCAAGCGTCCAATTAAAAAAAAAGAAATTCTTCGTACCTTCCAAAAAGATGGACACAATTTTCCAGGATTTCCCACGATTTCACATGGGCAGCCAACGCGTACGTTGAAAGTGCAATCCAGGGTACTTTTCAACTTCCCAGGACACATGCTTTCGTAGTAAATGCAAAATAATACATTTATCTGGTGCAAAATCCCAAGTTCATTTTTACAACAAACTTGTACATTGGGAGCAGTTCTTAAATTACGTATCATGAAAGGTGCAAATTAAACAAAAATATGTATGTTATTTAATAAAACTTATACGACGCCCTAGCTTGAGGAGAAGAATTTAAAAGTAGTATCTGCCCTACCGGCTTTAAAAAAATTATATAACCTCTGCCCTGCTAAGCAATAAATAGGTGATCTAAAAGCTAAGTAAAGGAATAGCAGAAGTGATGTACGATATATGCTACATGTTTAATAAGCAAAAATGCTATAGAAGTTTGCAAAAGAAGGATGTAACTGCACGTTATGTGTTTTTTATTGTGTTCTGCAGATATGGTAGTTATGATCAACAGGCGGTGGCTGGCACACATTGTATATTAGAAACTAACAATATAGCTACGTCGATTCGGGTCCATTGTGCAGTATTACTAAGGTCATGTGGTGTTATCATATTTCGCAGCGTTGGGCAATTCATTGACATCTTTAAGGTCGAAGTTTATTGACGTCTAGGAGTGTCATATTAAAGTTCTTATAAATGAAAATGGAACCCCAAAGTTCATTTACCTCTACAAACTCAAAATTCATTGACCTCTTGAATCCGGAAGTTGGTAAATCTCTAAAAATCTAAAAATAGAATCAGTTTCTGGAAACCCCAACGTTTGTTGCCCTCTTCAGGGCAACTGACCCAGCAAACCGAAAGTTGATCAATTTCTAGAAATCTAAAAATACAACCAAAGTTCATTACCCTGGGCCAATGAACAATTTCCTTCTAACGGAAAACCAGCTAAAGTTTTATACGGTTTAGATAAAACTCCAAGCCATACCCAGTATCTAGAAGTAAACACAGCCATAATAAGTAATATAACAATTAGTTTAACCAATCAGCAGGGTAAACTAATAGATTTTGGTGAAATCGAACCGTTTAGACTTGAAAGATCATGGGTTAAAAAATTAACCAAGGACCAGCGTTCAAAAATTCTAATAAAAGACATCATCCCTACAGTAGGCCATTAATTAGCAACCAGTTATCACTACGGTCAACATCCCGAGAAAAATATTTTTCAACGTCAATTGGTGTGAAGGTGGTCAGTGATAATTGCGGCGGCGGAATAGTTAACATCTTGAAAAAACAATTTGATTATACCTAATTAAATCAGATATTCACACTTACCTTCCGTCTGGATCTTCAAAGTATGGACATTCCGAAGAAATACGAATATTAATTCCAGGTCAACATCTGATTACTACAGCTACCTATGATAGGTTTCTATACTTAGAAGGGAAGCTTCATCTTAAAAAGTAAGATGAAGAAACATTGTGCAATTTACTTTTTAAAACAGTTCCTGAGTTGCGTGGTTTAAGAGTGGAAGTATCCCGAAATCTTGGTGTAACATCAACTCTTAAAGTATACGTTTCCTTTACAACAGGCAAGGGCAAAACATTAAACCATTTAGGATGGTCGTCAAAAAATGAGAAACCGCTCCAGGTCGAATTTGATGAAATAGTTGGAGAAAAATCATTTACGGTCTGCATACCATTAAACCACAAATTTTGAATAATGGATGATTATCGTGATGTAATTGTCGATATGCGTCAAGAGTTGATTTTAATTCGATCTAGAAGCTACAGCTATTGTAGTGAAGCTGATGCAACAATAACGTTAAATAAAATTCACTGGAAATTGCTACATATAACGCATAGTGATGTTACAAAACTTGATATGTTTGAAGGAATCAATAAGAACGCCATTATTACTGTTTCGCTTCGTCAATAGGATATAAACGAATTACCTGATTTAAGACAGGCAACTTCGGACATATGGCCAATAAACACATCCACACAGTCAGAAAAACCACGATGAGTATTCGTTGCAATCCAGTAGCGTAAAAGGTATATAAAGTCAGCCAGAGATTAGCATCAGGAACCTGAAAGTACATCTGAATTCGGGGGATTACTCATATGAGTCAATGCATCTAAATTTTAGTGCTAATCAATATACAGCTTCTTCTGATACTTTTTTGCGATGTCCCTCCCTCTCCTCATCCTCTCCCTCTCCTCTCCCTCTCCTCTCCCCTCCCTCTCCTCTCCTCTCCTCTCCCTCCTCCCTCTCCCTCTCCCTCCTCCTCTCCTCTCCTCTCCCTCCCTCTCCCTCCCTCTCCTCTCCCTCTCCCTCTCCCTCTCCTCTCCCTCTCCCTCTCCCTCTCCTCTCCTCTCCCTCCCTCTCCCTCTCCCTCTCCCTCCTCCCTCTCCCTCTCCCTCTCCCTCTCCTCTCCCTCCTCCCTCTCCCTCTCCCTCTCCTCCCTCCCTCTCCCTCTCCCTCTCCCTCTCCCTCTCCCTCCCTCTCCCTCTCCCTCTCCCTCTCCTCTCCCTCTCCTCTCCCCTCTCCTCTCCCTCTCCCTCCCTCTCCTCTCCTCTCCTCTCCTCCCTCTCCCTCTCCCTCTCCCTCTCCCTCTCCCTCTCCTCTCCCTCTCCTCTCCTCTCCTCTCCCTCTCCCTCTCCCTCTCCCTCCCTCCCTCTCCCTCTCCCTCTCCTCTCCCTCTCCCTCTCCTCCTCCTCTCTCCTCTCCCTCTCCCTCTCCCTCTCCCTCTCCTCTCCCTCTCCTCTCTCCTCTCCCTCTCCCTCTCCCTCCCTCTCCCTCTCCCTCTCCCTCTCCCTCTCCTCTCCCTCCTCCCTCTCCTCTCCTCTCTCTCCCTCTCCTCTCCTCTCCCTCTCCCTCTCCTCTCCCTCCCTCTCCCTCTCCCTCTCCCTCTCCTCTCCCTCTCCCTCTCCTCTCCCTCTCCCTCTCCTCCTCTCCCTCTCCTCTCCCTCTCCCTCTCCTCTCCCTCTCCCTCCTCTCCCTCTCCCTCTCCTCTCCCTCTCCCTCTCCTCTCCCTCTCCCTCTCCTCTCCCTCTCCCTCTCCCTCTCCTCTCCCTCTCCCTCCTCCCTCTCCTCTCCCTCTCCCTCCCTCTCCCTCTCCTCTCCCTCTCCCTCTCCCTCTCCTCTCTCTCCCTCTCCCTCTCCTCTCCCTCCCCTCTCCCTCTCCTCTCTCCCTCTCCCTCCTCTCCCTCTCCTCTCTCCTCTCCCTCTCCCTCTCCCTCTCCTCCCTCACCCTCATATATATATATATATATATATATATATATATATATATATGATTTTATTCAACCTGCTTTATTATTATTAATATCCATTAGAATCAGTTTTGATTTTTATCAAATATTTCTGGAATATCTGCATATTTCAGAAGATATAAATATAGCCAGACATAGACCTTAAACATATCGATTATGTTCCATGCAATTTTTGATACAACTCATATAATTTAGCAGCAAAAAATCCAGAAGGTTGAATTAAGTGTTAGCTCAAATGTTTTCAATATCCGAATAACGACCTCGAGATTGTAAAAAAGTCTCCTTTAATATAAAACGGAGGATTCATGCATTGTCATGGATGAAATTTTGAAATCATCCTGTATTATTTAATTAAATATTAATGAAAATGGTTAAACTGTATTATTGATATCTTATAGAAGTGGCGGCCTTGGAATTTTGTTTAGTTAACATGTATTTATGTCTATTAATTTCTATCTGACACAAAGTTTAAACGTCATTCTGACATAGATAACTGTTTTTGTTTTACAGCGTGACTTTATTTTTCGTAATGAGCTTATTATAAAAGAGATTGCATAATTATTTTAAAAAATGTCAAATCCAACTTAAATATACAAACCTAATTATCTCTAACACACACTTATTTAAATTTTCTATTCACCTTTGTCGTTAATTACAAGTTCGTTAGCGTGACCTTGCTTGCTTATACGAATTTTTATTTACACACATTTTAAAAATGATTTCACCTTGAGATATTTTTCTATTGTTGCTATTGCAACTTGTAGGATATGTATAGGAACCTGTGTCTGGATCTGCGCCCTCTTGTCATGGCCCCCTTGGCTTGAAATAGTATTATAATAAGTGGGCTGGTGACTGGTAAGAGGGGTGCTAACTCGTGTTAGGGTCTGCGCCCTCCTGTCGCCGTGACCCCCTTGACGCGAAATTTGAATTTGTTTGTGTCGCCATCTACTTGTGTATGTACTAATGAATATTTTCTGTAATAAGGGTGCCGCTACCTTAGCGGTATATTTCTAGGACCAATTAGGGTTTGTTTGTGGCGCCATCTAGTAGTATACTTTTAAACTAGTGAATGTTTTCTGTAAGCAAATCAATCTCAAACAAATCATGCTCGATTATAACTAAATCAATCAATCAAATCAATCTTAATCAATCAAACGACCAAATCAATCAATCAATTTCAATAAATCAAATCATCTTACAACTTGCGAAAATCAACTTACAGTTCAAAAATACTGATTTGATTTAACTTACAGCTTGCTAAAAATACCAAATTGATATAACGGAAATAAAAAGATAAATGGCTTTAATGGTTTATTATATGGGAATCAATACCTACAAAGTTTAAACCCACAAATACGTACCCTCATAATGTTATTAATTAATTAAAACAAAAATAGCCTAACACTCATACCTTTATCTAATTATCTTACTAAACAAATGAACTGGGATCGAGTCTATAGGGTGAGTAGGGGACTCACGCTTAGGCCATATATATATATATATATATATATATATATATATATATATATATATATATATATATATATTGGGTGATTCATGAGCCACTGTACATACTTGTGGTGGATATAGTATATACCTAGACCATTAACGAATGACTATTAAAATTGACCAATTCAGCCTATTTACAAAATACACGGTGATCTCCCTTTTTTCATAAAATCAATATGACGCTATATCTTTTCTACTGCTCAACGGATTTACTTAAACTTTTGACTAATAGTCTACGTTATAATACCAACTTTTTTAGGGTGTAAAAAATCATATTCCAGGACCGTACTTTATAAAGTTTAATTATTGGACCCTCGGGTCAAAACACATCCTATATATCGTGTTTGTAATTTTTGTCATTAACTAGTTTGGCACACTTAAGGATAGTTTAGCATGGGACCGAATCTTTTTGAGCTATAGTAAATTCACCAACGCTATATCCACGAACTGTCTACAAAAAAATAAACTAAATTTAATAATAATTAAAAATTCAATTTTCAAAATGCATTCCATCAACCTCGATCTGTGTCTATGAAGGTCTTCATCAGAGGACCTAGGTTGCTGTGGCAACGGTCAATCTGCCATATAAATAAATATTCCGCTTTTATTGAATTTTTCTTTTATATCACGTACTTTTATATACATACAAATTTAGTTTAATAATAATTTAAATGTGCCATTATACACTAATACTGAATACACAGATAGTATTTATGTTTATGGTCTTTGTAGTGGTAATGGAAGAGGCGGCAGCAGAATGTTACAGAAGACGTTTTCCGCAAAGAAGAACACCAAAACAACAGACTTTTTCTTTGGTCTACAATTATTTAAAACAGCATGGAAAATTTACTTCTACCAGTATACCAGTTGATAGGGTTTTTCGAGATAATGTCGCAGAGCAAGAAAATATTATGGACATTGTACATGTAAACCCTAAAACCAGCATCAGATGAATTAGTGCACAGCTGGGAATACCCCAAACACGCGCATCCAGAACACCAAAAAGGCAAAATTTATACCCTTATCATATCCAAAAAGTTCAAATATTGGAAGAAGGTGATTCCCAGGCTTGCGTTGGATTATAAACTATACAAGAACAATCCTTCGCACACTATTTACAGACGAAGCCCAATTCATGAGAGACGGTGTTTTTAACAGTAGAAATTCTCATGTTTGGACAAATGAAAATTCACACACAGTAAGACAGCCTCTCTCGCAACATAAATTTTCTTTTAATGTCTGGTGCGGTCTAATTAATAATACTTTTATTCGCTCAAAGATTTTCTTTAAAATGTATTGCCTGGGCTACTGGTAAACCATACTTTTCCGGGAATGCACTTTCAGCATGACGGTGCTCCGGTTCATTTCGAGGTTGAAGTTAGAGAGTATTTAAATCAACAATTTCCAAACCGTTGGATTGGACGTAGAGCGACAACCTTGGCTGGCTAGATACCTGATTTCTATGGAGCCATTTAAAACAAAAAGTGTATGGTGTTCCTATTGAAAACAGGGAGTAGCTATTACATAGAATTAATTTCTATTGTAAAGAAGTTAGACAAAATCCAGATATGACAAGAAAGTCAATTTTGAATTTATATCGACGGTCACAGAAATGCATCGAGGGTGGTGGCATGCACTTTGAAAATTTTATGTAGGTTCTTACTGTCATTTTTTATTATCGTTGTTATATATTAAAAAAAATATGTATTCTGTTTTGTAATTTATAAAATGCCGATCTATAATTTTGTTCTTTCTGTTCCAAATAAAACGTTCTCAACTCCGCACCTGGATTTTATTTTTTGTAGACAGCGTGCCGGATGAGCGAACAATGTTGATAAAATTAATAAATGAACAAATTGAACATCCTCCATTTTTATCCGCCACTTTGAATTTTTTAATTTTGACAAATGATTTATACTTAGCGATCTTAAAAACCCCCAATATCCGACTTTCAAAAAATCAATAATCCCCATTTTTGATCCGCCATTTTGAATTTTTTAATTTTGACAAATGATTTATACTTAACGATCTTAGAAACCCCCAATACCCGACTTTCAAAAAATATCTGTTGATAAATTAAAAAATGCACAATTTGGTACCCTAAAAACGGCGCGCCACTGGTTATTATATTTTTTTATTTTGAAATTATATAAAAAAGTATTAGTTTGTTTTTTTAATTATGTAACTTTTTAAAATTTCAAGCAATGAATTTTTTAATTTTCTAAACCCCTAGTTGGATTTTCCTCATTAACGAACTTGATATCCCGCACACATAAACAGGCACACAGACAGATACGATTCTTTTTTTGTAAAAACTTGTTTTTTATCGATATCGCGAACACTCACACACAGACACACAATCAGACACGAGATTTTCTTTTCTAAAAATGTGTTTTTCGTATTGTTCAGGCTACAAAATGTCGAGAAATGTAAAAAAGGTGTTTGAAAACTTAAACCGATTACACAGCTTGCTCTTTATACGTACGTATATGAGAAAGCAATTTAGAAATACCTTTAAAAATAAATTATTATTAAGAATAATGCGTTGACATATCGAGTAAAACAAGTGAAAATCGCCTAAACAATTGCGTAATATTGTCATTCGGGTGAAAATTTTTTTCCTTCTCGTTCATTTGAGAGCAAATAAAATGGCAGATCGTTTTGATAAAGTTGATATGATAAAAGTGTATTTTAAGTACAGTGCAATAGAAATGTACATAGAGCAAGAGATTTATATTCGGAAAGGTATCTTGAAAGAAGGCGACCATCTCTTATGATGTTTAGGCGCTTGGAAAGTAATTTGGGAATTTACGGGTCATTTGCAAAACTTAAAAACGTACGAATTTCACAAATAAAGGTATTTTTAACAGAAATATTCACCGGTATTGGTCAACAGAAAATCAAAGACGATTTATGGAGGTGAGACCTCAAGTTCGGTTTAGTTTGAATGTTTGGTGAGTAATATTTAATAGTAGGGCAGTAGGACCTTTCATTATGAAGATCATTTAAGTTCCGAAACATATTTGCACTTTTTACAAAACTAGTTGGAAAATTTTCTCGGCGATAGTCCACTAAATCAACTTAATTTTCAATAACTGCGCACAATGCCACCATAGTTCAAAATTATTTAAATCGAAAATTTACCGACAGACAGATGGAACAACTGGACCTATATTTTGGCCGGTTAGTTCTCCGGATCTCCACTAGATTTTTACTTTTGGGGTTACGTGAAAGATAGTGTTTATTCGGAAAATATGAAGTGTGAAGCAGAAATGTCCCTAGTGTTCATCTTCAACGTTCTTCAGAGCATGTTCTCAATAGGTGCTTGCTGTGTTTGGTGTTTGCAAAACCAGGGTCGTCAATTTAAACATTTATTGTAAATTGTGACGTGCAAATAGTTTTAATAGTTGGAAATTCGTTTTAAGTAATTAGTAATCCATAGTAGAAAAATTTCGTAATTAGTAATAGTTCTTAAATTTAAATTTAAATTCAATCTTTAATCTCTATCTCTGCTAGTAACCGAGATCTCTGTACTTAACACGAAAAACATACATCATATATATATATATATATATATATATATATATATATTATACAGGGTCCTGCATCTTGGGTCCCGTCTTCTACTACATTTATATGACTTATATTAGAAACAATATTAAAACGTAGCAATAAAATGCTTGCCAGACAGCACGTTTTAAAAATACAGGGAGGCTCATAAGTCCATGACAACATAAACATATATTTTTTAATGGAACACCCTGTACATTATTACACATTTGAAATGTCCTCGCTTCGTACATTACCTCAACAAAAATTTTAGCATCTTATACCGAGTGCTTTCAAAGAGACGGAAGGTATATATTCTGATACCGACTGGTCAAATGGCTCTATTAGGGTCCTGTTAAAATGAACAAAACATGTAATAAAAAATAAATGAAGCATGGACACCCAAAGATACAACACCTTATCCAAGACAAAAATATGGCGATCTTAGAAACGATAGAAATGTGTTTGTTAAACTACAGAAAAGTTGCATAATTTAACCACCATCTCTATGGTTGTTACAGCATTTAAATAACTTTATACTTTTTTGGGATAAAAAAGCAATTTTTCAATTTTTTGTTTTAGTACTTTTTACAGTTGTTTACAAAGTAATCGTAAATTAAGCAACAATTTGTCATTCCCACATTTGAATCTCTATAAAATGGCGTTCGTAGAATTTTTCCCGAAGTTTCGTCTCCAAGGAACCATCATAAACATGAATTATTTAAATCAGAAAAAAATTCACTCTGTATTTAATGGCATTTTTATAACAATATAGTCACAATATGACTTAGAAAATAATCTTGATATTAGAAAAAGTTGAAATACAATTCACAGTAGGCGCTGATAAAAATACATTTATTTTTACTCGTATCTAACATTAGCAATTGTTTTTCGTTTATCAAAATCATTGTAATTATTGTACACATAGTTTTTAACGTAAACCCCAAAGAAAAAATCTAATAGAGTTAGATCGGGTGACCACGCAGGTCAAGGTGCAATGCATTGCATCCCCAATCCAATCCATCTATCTAGTATACCCTTCTTTTCATACCAGAAATTCGAACAACGTCTAACGGAAATTTATCTAAAGCATATCAAATCTACCACCTTTCGTCATTCGTGAAACTTTTGTTGTCAATATTTCAGAACAAATATTGGAGACGAAACCTCGGACGAATATGGTTTTGTAATGGCAAAATGTTTAGTTTGCGGTTACTATTAACATCATTCTACAGAAAAATGGAAAAATAAATTAAAAAAATCCCAAGAACGAAAGGGATATTGAAATTATGTAAATCCCTTGAAAATGATTCCGAAATTATGTAACTTTTCTTTATTTTACTAATTACTAATATTCACAGTTTCCAATATCCCAATGCTATTCTTTTAAATGGGAAATTATTAAGTAGATAAATTACCGTGCGAACGAGCTGACATAGTTCCTGAAATAACACTTGTTGAGGATAACACATACCTCAGCATTGACTATAAACAGTCAATGACCTCAGTCACTTCTAAGTTATGCCTTATCCATCCGCTGTCGCCTACGGGAAATAAAATAATTTGGTGACATAAAGAACAGTTAAAATTTCGTTTACCTGGATTATTTGCTAAAGCTAATTAAACTTAACAAATTTCAGTAGTGATATAGGGTCGATTCTGATCCACATCATACGAATTTTGCATTAAAGGTCAAGTCAGTTAGTCCGTCGTGCACGTGCGGACTCCCTCGTTAATCATATAGTGCCGATCCTGATCCCCACGAGGAAGATGTAGGACCGATCCTGATCCACACGAAAAGTGTGTGAGAGAGAAAGAGGATGTTCACTGCTCTATGCTAAGAAGTAGTGTGTGGTTAAGTCAAGGTCGAAATCTAAAGCTTGTGTGTATCATATTACAATTCATAGCAAGTGTGTGAGAGAGAAAGAGAGTTCGCCGGCTCTGATCCAGCAGTACTGCTCTATGCTATCGTGGTTGAGTCAAGGTCGAATAAAGTTTGTGTGTATCACATTACAATTCTTCTTCTTATATAAACCGCAGTGAGCTGTGTGTTGAGATCAGTCAGTTGCAAGCTTCATGATATCGGTTACAGAGATTACCGAGCTTTAGAAAGTAGGCATAAAGCAGATACAATTTTAGAAAAAAAAAGCTTGGGAACGCTTTAAATCATCAGACGCAACATTAGGTGAACGAACTGCGGCTTTAGCAGTCGGTACCACCATGAGAGCAAAGAGATAATTAGGAATGGGGTGCACGCGTCGATCTAATCTGAAGAAGAAGAAGAAATGCAATGGTGGAAATTTATCGCATTTACGAAAAACAATAGCTAAAAAAATTAAACCTAATGGAAATTTCACAGACACAATAAAGTCAGCGCTTTCAACGGCAAAACGTGTAGTAAAAAGTTTGGGGGGCAAGAAAAACATTAAAGTTCCTAGAGTAATTTCCTTATCTAAGCAAGGAGGGTGCTTACCATTTCTTATTCCGTTATTCGCAGGCTTATCGACAATCGGTGCTTTAGCTGGCGGCGCATCGGGAATTGCTAAATCAGTCAATGATGCAAAAAATGCCAAAAAATTGCAAGAAGAGACCTGGCGTCATAATCACATGATGGAATAGATCGCTATAGACTCCGTAAATAAGAAAGGCAGCGGCGCACTTTATCTAAAACCATACAAATTTGGTGGTGGTGCGCTATACTTAAAACCGTTTCCAAAAAACTGAATAGATTACCCGAGTGACCGTTAACAGATATTTAGGGATATTTTTAGGAGAGATAGCATGCCTAAATTACCATGGAAAATGAATCTGGAATTATTAACTTAGATAGCTAAAGCGGGCCAGGTACGCATAGGGTTTGCTACAAAAAGCGAGGTAAAAAGGTATGGTATTACGATAGTTTCGGTAATCTTCGACCACCAATCGAAGTGATTAACTACTTTCGGGGATGTAAAATTTATTATAATTACAACCAAGATCAAGAATTTAATACTATTATTTGCGGACACCTATGCCTACAATTTTTATATAAATAATCGATACAACGTCAAATTTTCTCAGTCATAACATTCAGTTTAGAAGGTGTTGGTAACACGGCTAGCCACAACTTCTGTCCACCGATAGAACTAGATTTGGGGAGAAATACGTTATCAGATTGGTTGGATTTTACGGCTGCAACAGCATTAGAAACATTTATACAGGCAACGATAGATTTTATTTTAGAACAAATCCATCTCATTTGCGGGTGATTAATATTCCGCACGGTGCATATGAGTTAGATGAGATTAGTGATTACCTAAAATCTAAAATACCTATAGGAAAGTTTAGCACTAGAGCAAACAACAATACACTTAAATGTGAGATAAACAGTTCATTTGAGATTGATTTTACTAAAGAAATAGCATTGGTCGCATGCTCGGGTTTGAGTCTAAACAAATATTTTGCATACCTCCGCGTTAGACATCCAAATAATTAAACACACTAATCTACACGTAGAGTGCAACATTATAAAGGGATCTTATCGAAACGGGAAACCTGCAAAAGTATTATATGAGATTGACGTTTCAGTCCCACCAGGTTATCGTCTAGATAAAACTCCCAGCAATACTCAATATTTAGAAGTAAACACCGACATAATTAGTAATATAACAATCAATTTGACTAATCAAAAGGGTGAATTAATAGACTTTGGCGAAAGTGAACCATTCACAGTACGCCTAGAACTAAAGAACATGGGTCTGAGAATTAATCAAGGACCAATTCAAAATTCATATAAAAGACATCATCCCTACAGTAAGTCATTAATTAGTCATCAACCTTCATTGCGGTTAACATCTGCAGAGAAATACTTTTTAACGTCGATTGGTTTAAAAGTTCTCAGCGACAATGGCCCAATCATTAAACGTCTTTCAAAACGTACATTTTGATGATACTATAATTAAATCAGGTATTAACACTTATCTTCCGTATAGATCTTCTAAATACGGAGCTTCCGAAGAAATACGCATCTTAATTCAAAGTCAAGATCTAATCACGGCTACTTACGATAGTTTTCTGTACATAGATGAAGGAAAAGCATGCAACTTAACCAATAATTTCCACAACTTTTTTTTCGAAGAATAGGTGGTCAAAGAGTGGACGTTTGCCTAAATCCAGGCATAACATCTACACTTAAGGGATATATTTCTTATATGGCAAGCAAGAGCAAAGCACTAAGCCATGTGGGCTGGTCGCCAAAGAATGAAGAACCATTACAAGAAGAATTCGATGAGCAAGACGAAAAAACATGATTTACAGTATGCATAGCATTCAATTACATATTTGGAATAATGGAGGATTAGCGTCAAGTAATCGTGAATATGCTTCAAGAGTTGATTTTAATTCGATCTAGAAGCGATACAAACTGTTACTATGCGTTGACGCGGAAATAACCTTAAATAAAATTCAATTGAAAGTACCACAGTTAACAGTTAGTGATGCTGCGAAACTGAACTTGTTTTAACCAATCAATAAGAATTATTTTATTACTGTTCCATTTCGTCAATGGGAGTTATATGAATTACTTGCTTTAAAACAAGCAACCTCTGATATATGGCCAATAAAAACGTCAACGCAACTGGAAAAACCACGCTGGATAATTGTTGCATTCCAACAAGGTAAAACGTACACAAAGTCTGCAAGAGCCGGAAATTTTGATCACCTTAACATCAGAAACCTTAAAGTACATCAGAATTTTGGATATTATCCATATGAAGCAATGCATTTGAACTTTAGTGCTAACCTAACCTGCCTACCGCAATTTTTTGAAATTCCGATGTGACTACTATTGCGAAGATGATACAGATACATTATTCAACTACTCCGAATTCAAATCATGTCCAGTGTTTGTAATGGACTGCTCTAAACAAAATGAGTCCTTAAAAAACTCAACAGTAGACATCAAATTGGAAATGGAATCTCTAACACCTTTCGATAATGGAATCGTTGTCTATGGTCTTATTCTCCACGATGCTATTGTGCAGTACAGCTCACTCACTGGAGAAGTGAAAAAATTATAATATACTTGTATGTCTAGTATATAATAAAATGTTGTAATTATTCGTTTAGTTTTATTTCATCTACTAACGATGCAAGTAGTTGCTCAAAAAAAAACTTCCAATTCAAAATCATGGACTAGTTGAAAAGTTTAGTACTCCAAAACATGGCGATTTACTTCCTAATAGTATACGTGGCATTATATGCGGTCCCTCCAACTGCGGCAAACCAAATTCAATATTCAGTCTACTTACTGAGAAAAATGGTTTGAAATTTAAACATGTATACTCTAAGTCATTGAATCAAAACAAGTACAAACTATTACAGGAAATCTTACTTCCAATGAAGGATATAGGTTACTTCACCTTCAGTGATAATCATGACGTGATTGAGCCTAATTGTGCAAAATCACACTCTATTTTTATCTTCGATAATATCGCGTATGAAAAGCAAAATAACATAAGGGCATATTTTCTATGGGCAGACATAACAATATTGACTGTTTCTGTTTGGGTCAAACTTACAGTAAAATTCCAAAGCAATTAATTCGTGATAATGCGAATCTAATTATATTATTTGAGCAAGATGAATTAAACCTAAAACACGTGTATGAAGGATCATATAATCCCCACCATAAGCATGAAATTGTTTCGGGACATGTGTTCAAATGTGCTGGATAGATCCGTTTGGCTTCATAGGATGCTGAAGTCAATAATGGTCGCTATGAAAAGATTTGATGAATATATGATACCTTAAACTGCTTTCAAGTTACTGACTCGTTTAGGTATTAACAGCTATCAGTTCAGGGTAAACTGGTAACTGTTCCGTGAACCAGTTTTGCTACAAACGTTTAATATATATATATATATATATATATATATATATATATATATATATATATATATATATGCCTTAAACTGCTTTCAGTAGTTTAGCAGTTACTGATCCGTTTAGGTATAAACAGCTATCTGTTTAGGTTAAACATCTATCTGTTCAGGGTAAACAGCTACCTGTTTAATGTAAACAGCTATCTGTTTAGCGTAAACAGCTACCTGTTCTATGTAAACAGCTATCTGTTCAGGGTAAACAGCTGTCTGTTTAGTGAAACAGCCATCTATTCAGGGTAAACGGGTACCAGTTTAGTAACCCCCGTTTTGCTAAAATGGATAAGGAGGAGGTAATATTAAACAAAAAAATTATTCGGGCTCGTAAAATAATACAGCAGAAGTACAGCAGTCTTAAAACTGCTTGCATTGATAATGAAAGAATACTTGAAAGTATGTATAAGCCCCTAATAGAACCTCTAACTGAAATAATAAATAAAATCGATCCTGATAAAAAAATTAAAACATCTAAAATGGAGTCCATTGACGTTAAACCCAAAAAACCACCCTTATTCATATTTCCAAGAAAGCATGCTACTACCCCCACTTGCTCGCTAGTTCCAAGCTTCACTTCACAGTCAATAGGTGCTGCTAGCCCACTAGCTCAGCTTCCGTTTTTTCAAAGAGATCCTCCTCCAGGTCTCCGTACACTATCTTTCTTAGCTACATCTCTTATAGGAGAGATTAATACTGAGGAGGAAGAAGAAGAAGATCCTCTTAGTATCGCAGATAATTCCCGTAATGAGCCCATCTCGGAAGAATTTCTCGAGCAGTACAATGAATTACCTCGTATATACGTTGAACGTATTATGAGGGATCCTGAAGGTGCTATTGACCATACTTATGGAGTCCACTATGATACCAAAACAGACAAATGGACAATTGGTAATACACCCGTTAAAATTACAGGAAACGATATGGTTATTAAAGGTGTCACATATAAAGGGACTCGAGGTTTATATGATCTGCTTATTATGAATGAACCCGATTTAAATCTAGTAAATTTAAAATTTAGAAAGGATTATAAAAGTATTTTAGAAGCTACGAATGTTGCAAGGAGGGATTATGATGTAAGTGGACAGATTCGAGGAAGCCGCAGCAATAAAGTAGACACAAATAATCAAACCCTTGCTATCATCATCGCCCACAACTAAGGAAGGCGGAGCCATGTTTTTTAAGGAATTAACAAACAGGCCGATTGAATATAAGTATTGGAATGATATACATGAACTAATTCGTGATCTAGAGGTATTGTGGGCGGAAAAATTGGCGTAAATCACATAATATCGATTGTAGAAGAACTATATGAAGACGGATACATTGAAAAACCAAACAGTCGTTTTCTAAACAGTATAAATGAGAATGCATTGATGCCCAATATCAATTCAAGAAATTAACCCCTCAGTTTAAGCTGATTGATGATAATCAATTTGATATCGAGAATAAGAGACTCAGCAATGTTGCCAATCCCATAGATCTTCAAGATATCATCACTAAACGATACTATTTATCGACAAGGTTCAATTTGGATGAAAACCGTTTGACTCAACTGGCGGACCCCGAAGAAGATGGTGATGCTATAAGTAAAGGATACCTTGATTTTTGTCTAGAAGCAGTTCAGAAAGCTTTTGAAGGAAACTCTAACGCTTATCTAGTGTTGGAGCAAAAACTACATCGACTTAAAGAAATTTTGGATAAATTAGTGCCATGTCCAAATTACAACTCGTCAACGAATTGCACAAACCCTCAAGAAAAAGTTTTAAACGAAGGCGCACAATAATGAAGGGATATGATGACCTTGGGCAAGCAGATTTGGCAGAATTTAACACATATGCCAACCAAAATAAGGGCTACAAGTATATATTAGTGGTTATCGCTGTTTTTCGAAATACTTGTGGACTAAAGGAAAAAACAGAAACGGGCATAGAAGTTACCAAGGCCATGCAGACAATCTTCAAAAAGGGTCGGAAACCTACCAATTTGCAGATGGATGCAGGAAAGGAATTCTGTAATGAGCATTTTACTAAACTAATGCAGTGTTATGGAGTCAATCATTACTCCACCTATAAAACAAAGGCAGCAATTGCGGAACGTGTTATCAGAACCATTAAGTCTGCTCTATATAAGTCGTTTAGCCTACAAGGTAAATACAAATGGGTTGATACAATTGATACCTTAACGATGGATTATATCAATCGTAAGCATAGAACTATAGGAATGAATCCCAAAGATGTCGGTAATCATACAAAGCTGAGGCTTACACTGACATAAAATATACGATAGGAATCGATATTGTGTGGATGACAGTACGAATCAGTAAATTTAAAAGGATTTTTGCTAAATGATACACACCCAATTGGTCTAGTGAACTATTTAAGATTGTGAAAGTTCACATTACTAACCGCATCACATACATGTTGGAGGACATGAAAGGAGCATCTGTACTGGGAGGCTTTTATGAACACGAATTACAGAAAACAAAGTATCCCGATGTGTACCTGGTGGAAAAAAATCCTTCGCACTAAGAATAATAAGCTATTCGTAAAGTGGTGGGGATTGGATGAAAGATCATGGATCAATAAAGATAATATAGTTTTATAAGTAGACATTTAACTTTGTGAAATAAAGTACTAGCCATAGGAATAGTTTAGATGAAATAAAACGCACATAAAAAAATTGTTGTATTTTATTTACACATAAACAATGCAGTTTCTAAAATTTCATCATTTTATATAGTAAACCTAAAGTATTTATATAATCATTTAAATTACTGGATGGCCATATTTCCGAATCTGGTTCCACATGTCCATCCCAAACAGGAATTTGTATTTGTTTCACCTTTATCGATGTTTTATTATATCCAGTAGTAAATTTTGTTTTTCCAAGGTTGAAACTTATATGTGATGTTTTGTTCTAATAATATTTCACTCAAAATATCGAGGCACTTGTAATTAACATAATATGCTGCCTTCTCAATACATTCACTTATAATAGAGAAAGTGTCTTTATAAACAATATTTTCTAAGCTAGATTTAATATTTGTTGCTGTTGAATCATCAACCCGTAATAAATTGTATACATACATTTTAAGCGGTATGTCACCGAGTAAATTTATATCGTCTGAGATCCTATCTACTTCATTAGAAGTTAATGAATTGTAACCTTTGTCGGCACACAATTTTATAAAACTTTTGATGGTATTGTCTAAGTTAATTTCTCTGTCAAATAATGTCTTAATAATAGCTTCATTTGCACACTTTGAGTTTATATCACACCAGTTAAAACACTCATCAGGAATAACAATATGTTGCAATATATTCAGTACAAATAAATTGCTTTCAGGGGAGGATTTTCCCATCAAAGAACGCTTCAGGTACTTTCTGTAGATTTGATCACTACTGCAACGCGGTTATTCCTGCAATTCGTTTTCAAGACAACTACCACTACTCATAATGAATTGTTTTCTGAAACAGAAGAGAAAATTATTAATAAGGTTATAGCCTCAAGGTCTAGTATCAGTGAAATTAAAATTTACTAATCGTTTATCATCGTAAGGATTAAGTATTACTTTATTCTGTTTGATTGTAAACACATCATGTTTCTTTGACCTTATCAAATGTTGATATCGCCTTATTACGTCAACATCAAACAAAACATGTTTATAATCATTTATCGTGATCTGTTTAACGCTTGCTTGGGTAGAACCGTTGATTACAAATTCTAACATAATTTTCGTCTTTCATTAATCTGGAAACTTTTTTATTTGCTAATGGAAGTCCAAAGATCTTGTCAGGACTATAATCAGATGTATCGAATTTATCAATGTCTTCTCTAATGCATTCATAGATATCGGGAACAGAAAAGGCATATATGAGACCATCTGTATTCGTGTACAAGAGTTTGGCATTATTGGGAAGCTTACGTGGCGTGTAGCCATAATCGAAATTGTATAAAAAAGTTTTGGAATGATCTAAAACGCTGGAGCCTGCATAGATAGGTTTGTTGAAATATACTCCTAGCCTATTCATTTGAATGTTATAGTTTCCCTAACACTATTTTGATTTTCACTTAATACAAATGCTAATATACTTTTCCCTCGAATGCAAAACAAATTAATGGAGAGGTCGTTTAATTTTTCGAATTTTTTTACATCATCTAGTGAATTGAATCATAATTCAAAACATCTCTAAAATGAGGATAACTTTGAACCCTTTCCGTATGACGTCGCGCGGGATATAATGCTGAAACAACAGCCCACAGGGCAATACTCGTTGTCACTTTTAATATTTACTACCGCATGTTTTATTGCTATGAAGTAGGGTACTTTAACGTAAGTTGAAAGACCACCTCTAAATGGAACGTAGCTATTAATATTCACCTTTAAATGTAACACTTCATGTAATGCCCAACCGGAATCCCTTTCGGAAAACTCCTCTAATTTTTTTGTAGTTTATAATAAACGTTTTCGTTATATCACACTCGTAAATTGGTCGCAATATCGATGACGTAATCTTTTATGCCAATAGTCTTCAACTCGATAAGTTGATTTTGAGGGTGCATGAAATTGCAAGCTAAAAGGACATTCACCTTTAGCATCGATTGCCTTAGCATTAATTTAACCTTTCCTGCAAAACTATTGTATGCATTTTGTAAAGAAATAAGAGAGTCCTTGGTGTGTGCTATATTGACTATAATTCCCGTAAGTAATCTACCATTAAAGCATGAATCTAGAGAGAACCAACCTAATTTACGTGTACGTTTTTTAGTGAAAATTCCACAGCCTGTTTTTTCCGATGCGTTCTTTAACCGTTTAACAAGATAACATTTTAATAATGATAAATTACTTTCCAGCTTAAGCAAATTCTCATTTGTCTCCAAATAAATTTTATTTTGAATTATATCTTGAAACAGCTTAATATTAGTGCTAATTATACGGGTGTGCTTTACAAATTCATTTTTGTTTTCAACAATGGAATAATACACCTTGTTAAATTCACAATATCACCACTATTTGGTATAACCCCACTCATAGATATCTTCAAAACTGTATCCAACAATATGAAAATATGAAGCGCGCGCACACACACACACACACACACACACACACACACACACACTCGATAAATATTTATTATAACTATAGAAGTACTTTAGGCTTACAATTAAAATTCTTGTTACGAGTGCAATATACTAAGTGGTATAGAACTGCTCTTTATCTGCTTATATAGTCATATAAACGCGCATTCAAGGTCAAACTGGTTATAACTTGTTGCAAGAGCTTCAGACAGACGCATACATTTCACTTTCTTTACCTACAATATCTATTGCCGAAGCTACTCATGAGTGTCGCACGCTTTAAATTACGCTGCAATAGCTCTTACAGATGCATACTTTGTAGCGTTTACTGACATCAATACTTTCTTATGCTGCATCACCCTTGCCTACAGAGGTCAGTTTCGCCCATAGTAACCACTTCCACTTTTGCCCAATTCAGTTAATGTTAGCAGATTTACATGTAGAGACGGGTTAAAGTTTTATGCGAATACTCATTCATTACCTAGTAGTACTCATGATGATGATTCCTCCACCTACTAAGAAATCTAAATTATCGCTGAAGAAGAAGAAGGAAGCTAATATCTTGCAGAATATCTTGCTCCACTCACCACAGCACAGCCCTTGACACCTGCTCTCTCCATCAGAGAAAGTGATCTAGAGGACGATGATTTTGCTAGATTTTTTGAAAAGTGAGTACCAATTTATGTATTGATTAATACATTATTAATGTAATTTATTATTTTTTGCTAGTATTACACCAGTTGTTGTTGCTACCGCACCAGAGCCGCTACCACCAACACTTCGGTCCATTCAATAGGGTGGGAAAAATCTTACATTAATACAGCATGATAACTATCAGGAGGACTTTGCATCATAACTACCCACACAGCCTACGTAAGCCCCTACAACATTGAGTGACTTTAAAACTAAGAGTGTGAGGTAGTTAAGCAATATTATTGCGGAATATACTAGCAGTGAGGTGTCGAGGGTGGCCCATGTTGAATTTTTAATTGTTTCTTTAGCTGAGGTTAAGCAACAGTTAGAAGAAATTAGACGCAAAAAAATAAATAGTGAAAACCTGTTACGTATTTTAGAGGATCTACCGATTTAAATTAGCGTGTATAGTTTTTTAGGAAATTTTTGTTTTTAGTTACAAGTGAAGAAAAAGCTTAACTGTGAGATTTTTATTTAAAACATATAATTTTGAATATCTTAAATTTTTGTGTAAAACAGTGCGAATATTTCAAAAGCTTTTTAACATTTTTTTTTAAGATAAATGTTTGCACAATTTTTAAGTTTTATATTGTAAACTATTGCAATAAACAGCTCATACTTTCATTGTAACGCTTTATTTATTCATCACTTTATTTAAAAGTGAAATATTTTTTCCTCGTAAAACATTTCCATTATCCTAAAAATGTTATATAAATGTGTATCCTTGCGTTATTTTTATTATTGCAAACATATCTCTAGTTTTAGCAAAAATAATACATATGCACTAAAACTATTTAACAGTTTTTTAAGTGCAGTTGTTTAATTAATAATAATAGACATTAATACAAACTAAATTGTAACTTTTAAGACGGAGAAAGCAAAACAATTTAGTTTTACGATAAATAAATACTTTGTTCAATCTATCTCATGTGAAAAGGGGGGAACATATAATAACTGAGACAAGTGCATTCGTGGTGAGATAGATGGTCATTGTGTAAGCGAGATATTCGCTGTGTGAGAGAGCAAGTATTCGAGGGTTTGGACGCGCGCCACCTCTAAAGAAATATATATGAGTTACAAAATTGTAATCATAGAAAAAAAAATTTACGTTTCAATTTATTCATTAGTAATAGAATTTTTTTTACATTTAACATGAAACAAATTACAATTTGAAAACACTTTCTTTTCCATTATATGAAACTATGTGACTGAATTTCAGGAGAGCGAAAAGTCTCTGGTTTCTCCAGCATCCCCCCCTTAACCCTGCGAAACGCCACGTCCCAGATTCTCTCGTGTTTTGTCTCTTTCACTTCAGAATAACGTACGTCGCTTCTTCATTTTTCAAACTTACACATAAAGTATTTTTAGCTTCAGCAGATTAACAGTCTTTCATTTGCGCAATTCATTCTGCGTTTCATTCATTCCATATCATTATAAAACTTTTGGGAATATAAAGCTTTCTATATTATTTTTAAATATTACATAACATTCTTATTACATATAACTATTTATGCAACATTATTATTACATATCACCTACATATCACGTTTATTAAACATTATTATTGTTATATACCACCATAAAACAATGGTTTATTTTACCTCTTTTTTGTGCTAATATTTTTCAATCTACACCCATTACTTAAATTAGCGAATGGCTATCACTATAAAATAAAACTCTCCTTAAAATCGACAAAATAAATGAGTCCGCGACAGCATTTAAAATTCAGTTGCTAAACCGAAGCCCAATCATCTTTCTTCTCAAAGAAATATGATGCTTTCTAGATTTTTTAATATTACATACATTATTATTATTACATATCACTGTAAAGCATTATTATTATCACATATCAACTTTCATTACTTAAATTAGCGGATGACTACCACTATAAAACAAAACTCTGCTTAAAATCGCTAGCTAAACTGAAGCGGAATCATTTTCTTTTCTCATCTCTTTTTTATATATTTTTCAATAATTCTTGTAGCCGCTTCTTTCTCTCATCTTCACTTACTGCAACTACTTTTTCTCTTCGCATCACACGTACTAGATTCGCCATTGCTTTATACTGAATCGTACACACACGCACGCACGCACCCACACACACAAGCACACACGCACACACACACACACGCGCGCACACTAGCACACGCGCACACGCGCGCACGCACACACGCAAGAACGCACTCACACACTCACGAACGCACGCACGCACGCACGCACGCACGCACGCGCACACACACACAGACACACAGACATACACAGACACACACAGACACACAGGCACACGCACACATACAGACACACACAGACATACACTTACAAGAAGCGATTGTCGTAAATGAATTTGAAATTAATGGAAAGGTTAAAGGTTACTGGGGAAACGAAGATGTTAACTGGAAGAATGTATTCAAACAACCGTCGTTAGGTGCCGATAGCATAATAGCGTGGAAATTTGCCAGAAATCGTCTAGCGGACAAAGTATTTTTACAGAAGGTATCTGCAACTGACACAAAAACCTGTCTGACCTGTAACGTAGAAGCAAACGCTTGGCATATAATAATGACGTGTCACCTAGTTCAAGGTATATGGAGGTTTGTGACTCTTAAAGTTAAGTGTTTAATGAAGATACGTACAGTGCAAGCCAAAGACCTATACTGCATGTTCAACTATAAAAAGCGGAAAAAAACGATAGTTAATTTGACAAACTTTATATTAGTATTCACAATTAGTTGCATCTATAAGCAACACCTAACGTACATAAAAACAGGTGAAACTGAAAGTAATTTTCTGACTGCATACAAAGACAAATTAACATCAAGGATAAATACAGAGTATATATGGCATTTAAACAATAATAGTATTAATGAGCTTAAACAAAAATGGTGTGTAAGCAACATACTGTGTAGCGTTGAGGATAAAGAACTAAAATTATGCAGCGACTTAATAAGAATGCAGCTCCAGCTTTGAAAAGATGTGTAAAAATTAGGTGTGTGACTTTGTAGTTTAATGTAACATATAGTATATCACTGATTTTAATAAATAATAATAATAATAAACACACACACAGTGACACACACACACACACACACTCACACACACACACACTCACACACACACACACACACACACACACACACACACACACACACACACACATACACACACACAAACACACACACACACACACACACACACACACACACACACAACACACACGCACACACGCACACACGCACACACGCACACACGCACACACGCACGCACACACGACACGCAGCACACGCACACACACACCACACACGCACGCACGCACGACAACGCACACGCACGCACGCAGCAGCACGCACAGCACGCACAGCAGACACGCACACACGCATACGACCACGCACACAGACACACACGCAGTCACACAGACACACAGCACCAGACCACGCACGCAGACACACACTACACGCAGACAGCAACACGCACACAGCACACACCAACACCATACACGCAGACACGCAAGTATTCGACGCATACACACAGACACACATACACACAGAAAACACGCAGACAAGGCATTAAACAATAAGTATTACACGAGTACACGCAGACACAGAGACGCAGCACACACACGCAGCACGCAGAAACGACAGATACGCAGCACTAAAGCAGACACGCAGCACAGCTTGACACACAGCACGCGAACTAGGGGACTTGAGTTACAGACAACGAACACGATTTACAAACAGAACAACAACAACACAGACACACACACGCAGACACACACGACACACACACACACACACACACACACACACACACACACAGCACACACACACACACACACACACACACAGACACACACACACACACACACAACACACACACAGACACACACACACACAACACACACACACACACACACGACACACACACACACACCAGACACACACACACAGCACACACACAGACACACACACACAGACACACACACACCAACCACAAGACACCACACAGACACACACAGCACGACGACACCAGCACACCACACACAGCACGCAGCACGACACACACACACGACACACACACACGACACACACGACAGACACAGCACACACACAGACACGCACGACACGCACACACACACGCACACACGAGACACCAACACGACACACACAACGAACACCACACGACACCACACACCAGACACACACACACGCACACACCAGACACACAGACACAACACGACAGACACACACACACAGACACCAGACACGCAACACCACACAGACACAACACACAGACACCAACACACAGACACAACACACAGAACACACAGACACACAGACACCAGACACAGACACAACACACACACAGACACGACAGACACAACACACACACACAGACAACACACAGACACAACACACAGACACACAACACAACACACACACAACACAACACAACACACACACACACACACACACACAGACACACACACACAACACACACAACACACACAACACACACACAGACACACACACACACACAGACACACACAACACACACACACACACAACACACACACACAGACACACACAACACACAGACACAACACACAACAACAACACACAACACAGACACAACACAACACACACACACACAGCACAACACACAAGACACACACACACACACAACACACACAACACACACACACACAGACACACAACACACACACAGACACACACACACAACACACAACAACACACACACAACAACACACAACACACAACACACAACACAACACACGACACACACACGACACAGACACACACACACACACAACACAGACACAACAACAGACAACACACACACACACAGACACACACACGACACACACACACGACACACACACACAGACACAGACAAGCACACACACACACAGACACACACACACACAGACACACAACACAGACACAACACACACAACAGCACACACACACACAGACACACACACACAAACACACACAAGACACACACACAGACACACAACACAGACACAGACACAGACACAGACACAGACACAGACAAGACAAGCACAGACACAGACACAGACACAGAACGCGCGCACAGCACCGCAACACGCACACCAGCACACGCACACGCAAGACACGCAGACGCAGACGCAGACGCAGACACAGACGCAGACTCAGACGCAGACCAGACACAAGACACAAACAAGACACAAGACAAGACACAAGACACAAGACACAGACACAAGACACAAGACACAAGACACAAGACACAAGACACAAGACACAAGACACAAGACACAGACACAAGACACAAGACACAAGACACAAGACACAGACACAAGACACAAGACACAAGACACAAACACAAGACACAAACACAGACACAGACACAAAGACACAAGACACAAGACACAAGACACAAACAAGACACACAACACAACACAACACAGCACACAAACACACAGGCACAAAAGACACAGCACAACAACACAGCACACACACACACAACACACAACACACACAGCACACACACACAGAACAACACACAGACACACAGACACACACACACACACAGACAACACACACACACACAACAACACACACAACACACACAACACACACACACACAACACAACACAACAAAACAACACAACACACAGACACAGCACACACACACACAACACACACACACAACACACACACACAACACACACACACACACACACACACACAACACACACAGAACACACACAGACACACACAACACACACACACAGACACACACAACACACAGCAACACACACAGACACACACACACACACACAGACACACCACACACACAGACACACACACAGACACACACAAACACACACACACACAACACAGACACACACACAACACACACACAGCACACACACAACACACACACACACACAGACACACACAGACACACACACACACACACACAGACACACACACACACACAACACACACACACACACACAGCACACAGACACACACACACACAGACACACAACACAGACACACACACAGACACAACCACACACACACACAACTACACACACACACACAGCACACAACACACACAGACACACACAGACACACACAGACAACGACAACAGACAGTAACGCAACACACAGACGCAACACAGACACAACACACACATACGACACAACACAGACACAGACATAGACACAGACAAGACAGCATAGACACAGACACAAGACACACAGACACAAGACACAAGACACAAGCACAAGACAAGCACAGACACACACAGACACACAGACACACACGACACACAGACACAAGACACAAGACAGACATCAGACACAGACACAGACACAGACACAACAAAGACACACAGACACAAGACACAAGACATACAGACAAAGACACAAGACAGACACAGACACAAGACAACAATACACAGCACACAGACACACAGACACAGCACACACAAGACACACACAGACACACAGACACACACACACACACAGACACCAGACACACAGACACAGCACACAGCACACACAGACAACACACAACACACAGACACACACACACACACAGCACACACACACACACACACACACACAGCACACACAGACACACACACACAACACATACACACACACACACACACACACACACACAACAACACACACACACACAGCACAACACACACACACACAGCACACACAACACACAACACATACACACACACACACAGACACAACACGCACATACAACAGACACAACACATAACAAACACGACAATACACACACACACACACAGTACAGACACAAACACAGACATAACACACACAGTACACACAGATACACCATACACGCACACACACAGCACACACAGACACAACACACAGACACACAACACATACAGCAACACAACACACACACACGCACGACACGCAACGACAATACGACACCAGACACAGACACAACACAGACACACCAGACATACAGACACACAGACACAGACACACAGACACACACAACACACACACACACAACACACAAGACACAACACACAGACACAAGACACACACACAACACAGACACAGA